>JANRMT010062822.1:13230140-13268860 GCA_026402145.1 Polypterus bichir lapradei
TTAAGTTTGCATATGCTGGATTTATGTCCAAATGTCTGTTGATGGTGTTCTCATTTGATAACCAGGATTCAGCCAGCTCTCTGGCACTTTTATTATTGGCTTTAAATTTTACTTGTACATCGTCCCAATTAAATGTATGTCCTGTTGATTTAGTATGCGTATAGATCAATGATAGTGAGTCTTTTCTTCTGACGGCGTGGCGGTGTTCCTGTATACGTGTTGCGATTCTTTTTGAAGTTTGTCCAATGTATACCACTGAGCACGAACTGCATGGAATGCTGTACACTGCGTTTCGTGTTTCTGCTGTCGATTTCTTGTTTTTAGCATTAAAGAGGACCGTGCGCAGATTGTTCGTGGGTTTGTGTGCTATTCTGACACCTGACTTGGCCAGGATGCGTGCTGCACCTTCAGACACATTGTGGTGATAAGGGAGTGAGTGCCAGGTGGGGTGGGGGTTCTGATTCAAATCAATTGTTTGTTGAGTTTTTTGGCGTCTTCTGTGTAGACTTCGATTAATGAATGTTTCTGAGTATCTGTTTGAAGTGAAAAGGTGGAAGAGATAGCGTCTCTCTTTCATTTTTGAAATATATATATAGTGAACTAGGATGCTGTATAGTGCCCGACCCGACACAGACTCACACTGAGGCACGTGTAAAACACAACAAAAGACTTTATTTCTCTTCACCTGTGGGGTAAGTCTTCCCCGTGAACCCCACAGGCATAACACAGTCCCAAGCACAAAACACAAGCAACAACACTCTTTTTCTTGGCACCACCACTCCTCCCATCTAGCTTCATCCTCCACCTCCCGACTCTGGCTGCTGAGTGGTGGTGGCCCACCTAGAAGTGCTCTAGGTGCTTGATCACCTGCTTCTGATTGCACTTCCAGGCGTATAGTACATTAACAAATCCCTTTCAAAACATTACAATATTAGGCAAATTTTGACAAAAATAGGTTATTCAGCCCAACAAATTTTGCATGTCCAGTTTTATATGGTGGCGAGTTTTGAATGTCCGTAAAGTCCTACTGTCTTCCTTACTGCTTGGTAACGTATTTAATAAGTCTGTATTTCTTTTTGTGAAGAACAACCTAATGTTTGTGCAAAATTTATCCTTAACAAGTTTCCTGCTGTGCTCCCATTTTCTTGTTGAGCTCTTTCAAAGTAACAGCATTGATCCACTGCACTAATTCTTTTCATAATTTTAAGCATTTCATCATGTCACCTTTTAATCTCTTTGCTTAACTGAAAAGGTTCAGCTCTTTAAATCTTTTCTCATGATTCATCCCCGGCTGTCCTGGAATCATCCTAGTTTTTCTTCTCCAAGCTTTTTCTATCACTGATGCGTCTTTTTTGCATTCCAGAGACCAAAATGCATCACAGTACTCCAAGTGAGGCCTCACTGGTGCATTATACAAGTATAACTTGCTTTGACTTTAACTCCACACATGGTGCTATACAGTATACCGTAACATTCTATTACCCTTCCTAATGACTTCTTTACACCATCTAGATGTAGACAGTGACAAGTCTGCTAGGACTCAACTCAACTGTAAGTTTGTTCACCTGGAAGAGAAAAAGGCAGCATATTGAAATGGTGACACTTCAAACAGCTAAAGCAGAGGTTTAGCATAGAAATTCCTGACCTACAGTTTTACTACTGGGTTTCAAATATTCACGATGTAAGACATTGTAAGTGAGCAAAAGAACACTTGGTGGGGAAGAAGAATCTTTCTGGAATTTGTTTCTACTTTATATGCCTTGCTTTGTGTCTCATTTATCAATAATTATCTTCTAGTCAATAGCAGCCCTGTTTAACATCACTTGTTCAAAGTATGAAACCAATGTAAGGAAACACTTAAAGGCTGAGATGCTATTTTCAACAGTTTAAGTGCAGACTAATTTTCAGTTCTGTTTACCTTAACAATATTTAATTAAAGTCTGAACTCTCAAAGATTTTTATATGTGTTCGCATTCTTTGATTACAGTAAGTATGACTTAAATTTGGAATTCCTAAAACAACGTTTTTTCTAATTACAAGTTTGAGTTAAGAATGAACAGCCTAATTTCCTATTATCATTAACACTAATATATATTTTGGCTAGTAATGAGTATAATATTGGCAGTATTTCTAGGCTTTATCAGTTAAGGTCAGGGTCTGAACCTCTACACAAAATTAGGCAAATCTGAGAAAAGGACCTGTCTGTTAATATACAAAGGAAGAAATTGATTTCTATTATTCAGAACAATTCTGTACAAGATATTTTGAAATACAACTCGATTAAAACCGATCAAAATATACCAGGGACCGGACCCTACTGTGATCAACATCATCTAACACCAATCTTGCTAGATCATAACTTTTGGGATTCACCAAAACTCAATAGGAATGATATTTCCTTAATCTTAATCTTCTAATGGCATTGTTTAGGGCAGTACAAGATGGAATAAGATTATGTAGTAATAAACTTACTGTGATTTCCTGCTCCTAATTGAATCTTATTAGACTATGTTAAAGCCAGAAAAAATCAGATTTTCTTTGCATGGTATGATGACATTTTTTTGAGTCTGTGACAAATATGTTATTCTAGAATAAGTCTTTCGGGTCTCTGCCTCTGTTCTCTTTTACTGGTGTTTTAAATTGCATGAGAAGCTATTTTATAATGAGATTTTTTGTTCTACAGTTCTCCAGATTAGGAAGTGATGGGGGTTTAAGTGTTGACTATGATCTGATTTATTTTAACTCTTTCTTGGAAATGTTGTATTGAGTTTATTTTTGATTGTGCTTTACTTGTTGTAATGTGATTACTGATGATCAAGAGAAACAGGTAAATTTTCATTTGCATACAGTTTTGCAAACCTGGCACTAAAATTAATTTTGTATGCAAAACACAAAACTGACTGGAAAGATTTTGAAGTTTTATTTTGTTTTCGAGTGGAAAACAATGGATACTGATCCCTAAAAGCCTCATTCAAACTTCTGTGTTCTACAGCTGCTTAATGCATGTTATCTTTACCACACTAGTAAAACCAATTCTATTAATACCTCTTGATCAAATCACTGCAGAGGAGTGCAGCACATTTCTTTAAAAAATGTGACATGCTACATATTTTCAACATGAAAACACAATAAAATCCACCATCATACACAATAAAATTCAGCACACTGCGAAAACTGCCTCCACTGTTACCTAGCAAGTGCCTTGTCCTAGTTGAGGATATATGAAGCTTCCATCTTGGGTAGCTCTCTGTGTTGTGATTTAGTTGGAAGACAGAGGACAAAAAAGGTTTTGTCTGACATGTCTGTTTAATTTGCTGTAACACAAAACAGCAATTACAGAACTATATATAAAAGAAAAACCTTTTCAAAACATTAAATACTGTAGAATGGATGCCTGTAATACAAGTCTCATCACTTGAATGCTCTTTAATACAAAATATATTTACATTTAGTATTTTAATAAATGTTATTAAATTAACAAATGAAACAGTACAGGAAACCAAAAAAAAACCCTCACCTCAGAGCAGTCATTACAGAACTGAGACTGCGCCCAAACTAACATGCCCTTTTCCCTTGGGGGAGATTCCATTTACATGGCAGGGGTGTCGGTGTTAACTACTTCTCACTTCTGCAATGGCGCCGTTACCTACTTAAATGAAGCATATCAAAATATCCCTGGGCTTTTTAGACCTTACAATCTATTTAAAATTACAAAAAAAAAAAAAATGATACTGGGTAGCTGTGAATGGAAGCTATATAACCTCTGTTACATATCACATCTGGTGATTTATTTTCACTAAATATCATGCACGTCTGAGGATCACCTTGCCGGCTCTGATGAGGTATTCAGTACCACCCCAGGCTGAGAGGGGGTGCTGTTGCTGTCTTGTCTTTTCTTTCTGCAACATAGAGAAGGCGTTCCAGGAAGCTGACTGACCACGCCCCCATCATTTCCTCAACTCCCGCCTCTTCCATTCTGAAACATATAAAAAGAGCCCATCCCTGAAAAGTGGGGTCTCACTTAATCCCGAACTCACAGCAGGATGAAGATCCAAGTTAGACAATCCAAAGCCCATTTTGTGTTCTAGTGCCCTTGTGCCCCTCTTTATTTAATTACAACCTTTTTTGTTGGGAAAATGGTATTAAATGGGGTGGCCAGTTTGGCAAACTATTTGTGGAACTCTGCAATTTTACTTGTTACCTACAATCTTTATTTAAATACTAAATGACAGGTAGTTGCATTCAATGTATGTAAATGTTTCTAGACAGAAAGTAAACGCCTTTCTTCTTGTGTGAATAGGTTTAGCATGAACTTTGCTGAAAGCAAAATGCAATCTATTTCACATTTTTTTTTAAGTGAAACATTGTGTTTCCCTGCAAATCAAATTCTGTGTGAATTATTATACTTATTACAAAACTAGCTGTCCCATGTGGCTCTGCCCACATAGTAATGAAACAGGACAGTGAGGAGGGCCATTCCCGGCTCCCTACTCCTGATGTCATGCTTCCTCTTCCCCTCAGCCTGCAGCCTCTGTCTTAGCGCGAATATATCGCTCCTGCAAGCAAACTATGGTTCTTAGCATGATGACAGAAGTCGCAAAATCAACCAGAATGTTTAGGCACAATATAGAAAAAAATCCAATCTAAATCTATTAAGTAGTTCTCTCATTCGTTAGCCAAACAGAGGTAAGATACGCCTTGAGGTTGGCGCGTGAGTTAGGAGGGCCCCGCCCCCTCCCCTCGGCCCGCTGCATGTCTCTCAGATTCGCGTAAATAAATTGGTACCGCAAGCGAACTATGATATCTAGCTTAATGAGAGAAGTCAAAACATCAAACAGAATGTTCAAGCAGATTATAGAAAAAAACCTGATCTAAATCCGTTAAGTAGTTCTCTTATGAAAAGCGGACAGACATACAGATGTTGGATTTTATATATATAGAGATGTGATTGTTATAGTATTAAGAACATGAGAAATTTGATAAAGAATAAGAATCCATTCAGCCTACCAAGCTTACTTCGTTAGATAATAGCGAAGTTATGCCATCTTATCATCCAGATACTTCTTAAAGATTTCTGTGTCAACCTAATGATTCCGGATTTCCACAACTCTTTGTCTGAAGAAGTGCTTCCTAGCTTCAGTCTTAATTATACTTTCCATTAACTTCCATTAGTGTTATCAAGTAGTACATTTGCAATCTAGTTGCAAGAAATCTGTGTTATCCACTTTATCAATGCCTTTGAAGAATTTGAATCTAACTGCTTTGTTGTAACTAATCTATACTAATAAAAGGCAAAGCCCTCACTCACTCACTCATCACTAATTCTGCAACTTCCTGTGTAGGTAGAAGGCTGAAATTTGACAGGCTTATTCCTTACAGCTTACTTACAAAAGTTAAGCAGGGTTCATTTCGAAATTCTATGCGTAACAGTCATAACGGTCGACAAAGTCCGCCATGTTAAACTTTCTTATTTATGGCCCCATCTTCACAAAATTTGGTAGGAGGCTTCTCTGCGCTAACCGAAACCGATGTACGTACTTATTTCAGTGGTATGACGCCAAGGTCGGCCGCCATATTCAACTTTCCAACGTCACTAATTCTCCAACTTCCCGTGTAGGTAGAAGGCTAAATTTGGCAGGCTCATTCCTTACAGCTTACTTACAAAAGTTAAGCAGGTTTCATTTAGAAATTCTACGCGTAATGGTCATAACGGTCGACAACGTTCGCCATGTTAAATTTTCTTATTTATGGCCCCATCTTCATGAAATTTGGTAGGCGGCTTCCCTGCGCTAACCGAAACCGATGTATGTACTTATTTCAGTGGTATGACACCACTGTCGGCTGCCATATTGAACTTTCCAACAGTCTTTGTTACTTATGGGCCCATCTTCAAGAAATTTGGTATGCGGGTTCCCAACGCTAACTGAATCCTACTTATGTACCTATATACGTCCATAGCCTGCAGCTCAGTCGCCATGTGAGGCAGCGTTGGGTCCCCCATCCCAACGCCTCCCACATTGTTAGCTGCCTGCCTATATAAGGCCGTCCGTCACTCCGGTCTCTTCATTCCCTTCCTGGCTTGGCCACGGTATTCACGTCTCCTTGCTGATAACTGCAGCCTTTTTATTTAATCCATGGCTTCTCCGCTGTTTTATTGTTCGTTTATTACGATTATAGTTATTGTATAGGTGTTTTAGACTTAGTTTACATTGTTCAAGTACCCATTTCTTTTATTGTTCCAACCGTACACCCATTAACATGTCTATCGAGGTGATCACCATCGATCAAAGAACTGTCACTTACCAAGTGGTTTCCATGCCCGAAGATGGCGCCTGCCTTTTCCATTCTCTGTGTTACATATTGCATGACCATATCAGGCTCACTCTTGATATCCGGAGGAACATTGTGTCTTATGTATTGAATGACTGGGACAGGTTCAAGGTGTGGACTGATGATGGTACAGGAGATAATTACACTACACAGGAGCACTAGAAGAGTGAAATGCTTAAGCCCTTCACCTATGGTTCTGCATGTGAGTTGATGGCTGCCGCTGAATTGTTCGGTTGTCGCTTTCAAGTGTACCGAAATGGCCAAATATTTTACACCTTTGGACAACCCCCAATGCCTCTTAAACATCATCAGGATTCACAGGTGACGATTTGAGTAGTGGACACTTTGATGTTTATGAATGTTTAAACTGTCAAAAGCTGGATGTGAAGTTATCTATGAAACCGGTTGTATGCTTACAACGCTTGACAGATGTCGAATGTCACTTCAGCACAACAAGTCCTGCAAATACTAACGTAATCGAAACAAACCATGAAACTCAAACCGATTATGACAGCAGCAATCTAAGCTGTGAGATTTGAGGCAAGATTGCTTTTCACATGGCCAACTGTACGTTGCATGCTCAAGAGTAAGCTCAGCGCTCAGCTTGGTCATATTACAACCGGAGGGCTGAACTGACAACGTGGCATACAAAGAGATCCTTAACAAATAATTATTGGTATATTTTCCCTCAGTTTAAAAATATTTACTTTTCTTCTTAATAAAAATTTTAAGGCAGTACTTCGCCGCTGCGAAGCGCGGGTATTTTGCTAGTTCATTATAAAGCAATTTAAAGATATGTTTGGTATTTTACAAGTCAAAGTTATTTCTTAATTAACATTGTGTATATGCAATTGGGTTCTAAAGTATAGCATTTTCTATAAATTTAAATAATACATACTGTAGCCAATCTTGGTGTTTTATAATGGATTCTATGGAACATTGAAAGCCTAAAAAATCACCAAATACTTCAATTTCTGAAGCCAAGAAAGTTGTCTAGCATTGATCTGTATCTTGAGATTACACACACACTGTAAAATAGCTTGTACATATCATTTCTGAACAAGAAACTACCAGTATTATGAGGTTATTATAAACGAGCTCCAGTAGGGTTCCTTGACACTTCTGCTGAATAACTTGTTGGCTATAACTGCTTAGTATTAATGTGACAGATACAAGATGTGCAACATCATTTATAATGGCTATCAGTTTTGCTTTTCTTCTCCCGTTTGTTATTACCCCCTGTGACGATGCAGGTTCGGCTCCATGCTCCCATCACTGTTTGGAAGCCCTTGAACCCAACACCGTCGATAACGTCACCGAGTGAGCTAGTCAGTGAGACAACATTTGAGAAAGGGGATGGTTCAAAAAGGTGCATAGTGCTTTTATTTAAAATCAAATCAACAATCAAAAACAGTGTTCAATAAATAAAGTGCAGTGAGTCCCAAAATCTTCATTAAATAAATAATCCATAAAAGAAATCGTGGAGGTTAAAACCAATAAATAGAAAAATCCTCTAAAAACAGCAAGGTAAAATAGTACAGGAAGTAATATGTTAAAACCAAAAGCCCGGTGTCTTCTGCTTCCATGGCGGCTCCCCTGCTATGCCCATCTGGTCTGCTCTACAGGAGAGTCGCCTACCTGCAGGATCTGCTACCCTTCAATCAGGTCTGGTAGCCCTTCGACCCTTGACTTCGTCAGGCTCCCAACCGGACCAAGACTTGGGTTATTTCCCAGCGGCCAAGGCGCTCACGCTGGGACTACACCAGCCCAAAGCCTTCTCGACTCCTGCTTCTTATATTGCGAGGGGCCATAGCAGCTGCAGCACATTAGCCACGGGAACAATCACGGATGTGGGCAGTCCCTCACCTGTGCACTCGGTCAGGGCCGTTTGAAGGAATTTGGGGGCCCCAAGCAAAATGGACATGGAGGCCCCCCTCAAGCACGCACGCACGCAAAGGAACCACAGCATAGCCATACAGTTTAAATTCACTCACACTTTATATAAATAAAAAAGATTTACAGTGCAAATACTGCTGTTGCATATAAAGTGCATAAAATTTGAACATTTTCAACAATTGAACATTTGCAAAAAACACCACTGTACCATAAAATCAAATATACATTAAAAAAGTGCACAATAACTAAATCCAACATACTTAAAAACACACACACACATACATACTCACATTAACATTTTTCAGTTCTCTCAAACATGTGCAAATTATCTAAAACTGCTGTTTGCGAGCCTTGTTTTCTGCAAAGGCAATCACAATGTCCTCCATGTCCAAAGACTGGCGAACATCCCGCTCAATTGACATAAGTGCCAGTCCTGTGAGCCTTTCTTGGCCCATGGTGGACCTCATGTAATTTTTTATCAGCTTCAAAGCTGAAAAGCTCCTCTCACCAGAGGCCACTGACACAGGGAGAGTCGGGAGTAGACGCAAAGCGATGCTTAAATTACTGTACAAATCCAGTAGCTTCTCACTGTAAATGTAATTAAGCATGTCAAATGGGGAAGTGGCTACATGGTCTGGAAAAGTGTAGAGAGATGAATTGATCTCAAGTGCGAAGTCATCAGCATCAATGTCATGGAGGGTTTGTTCCAATTTTTTGCATCGTTCATGAAGCTTTCCATTCTTTATTGTCTGCTTCATGTTTTCCTTTGAGAACAGAAAGTCATAAAGGTCATAAACACCCTTCAGTCTTGAAAACCTGTCACTTAGGCTTCTGAGGGCTGTGTCAACCATGGGCAGAAAGAAGTCTCTTCTAAAAGTCTCGTCTGGAGTAGACTGAGTCTCGTCTGTACCTTCATATAGAGACTTTATAATAATAACAATCATTAATAGAAGGTAAATTGACAGTTAATTAATCTTTAGTCTTTAGCTATGCATTTACTGAATGAGTACTGTGCAGCTGTTCGTCCGACTGTACTGTATTTTATTTTATTTTTCTAAACTGTTTTAATTATTCTTATTTCTTTTTATTATTTTAATTTCTTCTATGTAAAGCACTTTGAATTGCCATTGTGTATGAAATGTGCTATATAAATAAACTTTTTACTGTTAACAAACAATGAAATTATAATTAAATGTTTACTAATTATTAGTAGTGCTGTGAGTCGACTACCAATGCTTAAAACCATCCCAAGCTAATGTTTGATGCACAGAATTTATTGTGTGGTTTTCCTAAATAGATTATCACAGTGGAATAGTTAGTATAGCATGCTATGCCACTTTCATCAAAACCTATTACAAAGCTATAGCAATGTCATGTCATTTATGTATGATACATAAACATATTTCTGCTAGCCTACCTGCTGCAAAATTGCACCATTTGTACAAGACAAGTACAGCTATTTTATGTGTGTAATTTATCACTTACCACTGTCTTGTTTTTTCTTATCCTCCTCTTCCTTTCTCTTCTTTCTTTTTTGGCTTCCTGAAGCATAATTCCGCTTCATGACTGCCGAGGAAGTTTTGTATTTTGCCGGCAGCAGAGATCGCGTGGTTGGCTGGCTGCTGTCAGCGAGGGGGGCCCCCTTGAGGTGGATCCCGATAACAGTGTCATTGCACTTTACTGCATTCACTATCAATGGGGCGCTCACACAGTTTGTCGCTGCATTTTATTTTTAACCAGTCGTTGTCTTGGGGCCCCAGGCCAGCTCGGGACCCCAAGCAATTGCTTAGTTTGCCTGCCTTGTCGCGACGGGCCTGCACTCGGTGAGAAACGCCCACACCGCAGATCGCCCGGTGGCTTGCTATGGCCCAACGCCCCCTCGCTAAGCCGCCGCGAGAGCGGTGATTATTTATTTAAATGGCCTTTGCTAAACGAGCTGTGGACCCATAACACCACACTCCCAGGAGATTGAGAGTGATCCTTCTTTTTTCATTAGCTTGTTGTCTTGGTGGACATCTCTTGAAGCAGACCACAGTATAGAAAATCACAGTTGCTATCAAAGAGTTGTAGAACATGTAAATGATGTTACTTCCCACATTAAAGGAGCACATTCTCCTTTAAAAAAAGAGTCTTCTTTGTCCTTTCCTTTATAGTTGCTCTGTGTTCCAAGACTAGTCCAACCTGTCATTAAAGTGCAGGAGTAGACCTTTTCAACAGAAAAAGCTCCTTGAAGTCTAGGAATGATCTGCAATGACTGAGAGGACATAGAAATCAATTCAGCTTAAAAACCTGGACTTCCTAGGCACTAAGTTTATCAATATGTGCTAATTCACAATAACAGTTACATTAGAACGTGACTAAAGTTGTGAGAAGAACAGGCCGTTCAGCCCAACAAACTCATTCGTAAAATTCACCTAGATTGTCCAAAATAACATCAAGTCAGGATCTGAAATTCCCTAAGGTCTTACTCTCCACCACACTACTTGGAAAAATTATAGTCATTATGGGCCAGCACCCTATGCTACACTTTCAACACTTTGATTAGTACATGTTCTGATCAGGCTATTGAGGCTATTTTGTTGATGTACCTAATAAAATGGCCACTCTTTGTTTAGAAGGCATTTATTTACAATAGTACAGCAAAGCTTTACATTTTGAAATTGGCTGGAATGAAAACAGGTTATAGAGGCTGGAAAACACCTGGTCTTATGGAAGATAAGCTCCCTGCTGATCCATAAAGCCTCCCAATGAATTAAACAGAGTTTGTCTATTTTAAAGAAAAGGAAGAGAAATCACCGTCCCTTTTGCATGTTAAAAAAGTCAACTAAAGCAGGTTGGCATCAGGAGGGGTATCCAGCTGTAAAAATGAGAAATTATTCTGACTCGTGCTCACTTATAAATTTACTCTTTTAAAACACAGTAATGCCTGGGCAATGATCCTTAAGATTATTTAATCAATTTAACTAAAATAATTTATTAGTGACTCAAGTGGTTTCCCACTGTCTATGTAAAATGCTTTGGGTGTGTTAGAAAAGCACTATCCATCCATCCATCCATTATCCAACCCACTATATCCTAATGACAGGGTCACGGGTGTCTGCTGGAGCCAATCCCAGACAACACAGGGTGCAAGGCAGGAAACAAACCCCGGGCAGGGCACCAGCCCACCACAGAGAAGAGCACTTCCTGGGTCCTCCCTGCGTGGAGTTTGCATGTTCTCCCCGTGTCTGCGTGGGTTTCCTCCAGGTGCTCTGGTTTCCTCCCACAGTCCAAAGACATACAGGTTAGGTGCATTGGTGATCCTAAATTGTCCCTAGTGTGTGCTTGGTGTGTGGGTGGGTGTGTGTGCCCTGCGGTGGGCTGGTGCACTGCCCAGGGTTTGTTTCCTGCCTTGCGCCCTGTGTTGGCTAAGATTGGCTCCAGCAGACACCTGTGACCCTGTAGTTAGGATATAGCGGGTTGGATAATGGTTGGATGGGTGGATGGGTTCTCCTATGGCATCACTTCCATATATTATCACAAAAATACATCTCCACTGCCGTTTTTACTTTTTTCCAATTAACATACATTTAATACGATGCTGTCTTCAGAGGTGAAGATGAAAGAATGAAAAGGGCAGCTAGCTCATTTCAGGAACAAATGGAAACATGCTTGAAGGAGTCACAGGGGAGCTGTTAAAGTGAGATAACAACATGACTTTCTTTTGCAGGAAGTCACTGGCTTGGTACAGGAAGAGAAGATTGCTGACTGAGCAGTCATATGACCCACTGAGGAAATAAAGTGTTTGGACAGTCTAAGTGAATTTTTTAATGTGGAGCAATGGGACTTCTTTGCGACTGAGGTGTG
Organism: Polypterus bichir lapradei; assembly: GCA_026402145.1. NCBI lineage: Eukaryota > Metazoa > Chordata > Cladistia > Polypteriformes > Polypteridae > Polypterus > Polypterus bichir. Next base: position 13,242,213 of record JANRMT010062822.1, read on the forward strand.
AAAACATCTGGCCTGACTGTGTGCTTCTTCAGCATGCTGGAATGTCCACTGGATTCCTAAATCTACATGAGGCTCATTTTTCAGCAGAAAATGTGTATGTAATATGTTTCCATTTGATAACATTCAATAAAAAATGAATTCCCTTGGCACAACCAATGCTGTCCTTTCTTCCCTTCCTGGAAAGGTTATCTACAGAACAGCATCGTGATCTGATTAATTCTGCAGTATAACAACAAATTTATTGAAAATAATATAAAGTACAATTCTGAATGATGCATTTAAAATTTAAACAATTGTTTTCAGAAACATGGATTTAGAATGCATTTTTAACTGCTCCGAATCCTCAACTTCTTTATACAAAATGATCAAGCAATATTACTGGAGAAAAATACCTTTCAACAAGGTATTGCATGTTTAAAAAGTCAACTAAAGCAGGTTGGCATCAGGAGGGGTATCCAGCTGTAAAAATGTCTGCTTAAATACCCCCAAATTAGGAGAGAAACTGGCCAACCTGGGTGAGCACAGAAAATGGCTGGCAGAGAAACAGAGAGAATATTACACATACAGAGTGGCGTGCACAAATGCAGCCCTTATAATTTAGAAAATAGTCTAACAGAGATAATAACTTCTCTTTAATTTATGGACCTTTCAGAATCATGGGCAGTCAGAGCTTGTTCAAGTTGCATCAAGGTAGACACCAACATAGCACTCCAGTCCCTAAGACTTAGGATCAAATACACTGTGTGAGGCAGTTTAGAGCTGGCAAAAAAAACATTTTCTTACACAGCGGTTACAGCTCTAGGAGGCTGGGTCTGTAGCAAGAGGGTTATTTTATGCCAATATAATCTGTGAAATTTATTTCAAAGCCGTGCAATTCAGCCAAGAGAGAGAGAGTCTGCAAGAGTGATGAGCAGAAAACATGTGAAGGACACACAAGCAGGTTATTTCAAAATTGTTGATGTCTGCTACCCAAAACAGAGCCACAGTCTGCAAAAGTCATAAATGATGAGAACAGGTGAAGATGTTATTTTGGCACACATCCCGTCTAGTAGTTGCCCTTATATGACATGAATTCTATAAGTATATAAATATGTGTGTGGTTATAATGACGATGATCCAGACAAAGTCAGAAGCGCCTCTTTGCTGTTGACATTCCCTGCTGGATGGGACATCTGTGTGTCAGCATTCTCCCACTTGGCTGTGATATTCCTTGGCTTCTTCTAAAGCCTGAATAAGTATGTATATAAAGCAAGTTAAATACATATACAGTATCTCTTTTTGTATCATATTTCTCTCTTATAATTATTTCCGCCATGAGTACCAAAGGAATTGTACTGGTTCTATCTGTTCTGCATCAAGAAACACATCCCAATCCCAGGGGATAAAGAGCACCCTTTGCTGGATACAGGGTCCAAATTCTGGCCTGGCCACCATGTTTGGGGCAGTTTTCTTTGACTACATTGACTTTCTCTCTGGGTGCTCTTGCTTTTCTTTCATATTCCGAAAATTTGTGTGTTAGAAAAAGGGAAGTCTCTTAATTTGCTCATTGTGGATTGGTGTGGGAGTATTCTCTTAACCGTTGCCTTGTTCACAGAGCATCTGAGAATTTCCTCCAGATTTCATGACCTCTGCCTGGATCCGCAGGTTTGAAAATGGAATTATTTAATGCAGTTTTTTGGGAGCTGAAAGAAGACTATAATTCATTTAAGTTAAAATCATGCAAATCATGTCCCACCCTAAGCGTCCATTTTCGTTTAAATGATACTGGAAATGCATTTTCAGTGGATGGATCCCACTTCTTTTTAAATCATTACAGTGGTCTCATTATTGTTGTTATCATGATGTACAGTGTTGTATGATTAAAGTTCTTCTGTATGTTTTTTGTAGCTCCAACCCCACAATTTCAGTTGATCTATGCAGTTTGTAGTTGCGTTCCTGCGAGTTAGAGTACACCTTCTAGAGTAGCTAATGAAAGTCATCATCAGTGCCTTCAACAGACACATGCGTTTTACCATAAATTCTGGCAATGAGTACAAGTGCCAGTGTGGTACTTCATTCCATCCCAGTGGTGGGCAAAGTAAGAACAGTCGCCTTTTTGAAACAGTGAGTGCCGCCATCAGCAAAGCTGAGTGATGGGGATTTAAAGGCAGGTGGTAAGTTCAAGCAAAGCTTCATAGGTTTGGACACTGTGTTTTCTTTCTCTTACCCCATTGCTTTCTTTCTCAAACCCCTTTTTTTTAATGTGGAAGTATTGCACAGTGTCCACCATGTGCGTTCAAGCAGTGTTTTGGATGGCGAAAATAGGAAACATGGGGAGTGAGAGTGATGTGGCACAGTCTTTAACTTCCTTTCCCTCTTTGACCCTAGAATGAAAGTGGACCTCTGGTGTAATTTCCCTCAGAATGTGGAAGTCCTGCCCCTTCTGCCCTGTTTGCTATTTAAAAGAAGGTAAGAAGAGAAATTGGCATTAATTAGCAAAGCAGTCTGTAAAGGAGGTGGATCCTGCCATCTTTAACATCTTAAAAATCTCACATTATGGGCCATAACTTCCCTATATTCCTTATTGTTTTTCTCACCCAACAACCATTAAACTGTGAATTCTTAAATGGACACCAACGCTTCATCTGTGTACCTTTCATTTTGTAATAAAGTAAATATCTGATCCCCTTTTTAATTTAAACAATTTCTGAATTGTTTCTGAACTATGTTTGTATTATTATTTCTATTATTACAATGTATACTATCATTAGAGTTTATCTTGATGTTTTATTGTAGTTCCAGTCAATCCCCTTTTATTCATTTGCCATGAATGGTTTATTGAAACTTTTGTAATGTTGCATGTAATATTATAAAGATACATTCCATCTGGGAGAATCCAGTTGTTACAATGAAAAAGGACATAGCGTGGGGAAAGTGAGTGAATTCCAAAGGGAAGACTTAAGGCTGCAGTGCAGGGCTATGTGGGTTGGCTTCTTACAATCACTTTGTCGTTACTGATTCTTTTTATTCTTTTTTTAATGTGTGACTTTGATAAGATATTTTGAGCTCAGTTTTAAATTGATAGCTAAAATATTTTGATTAATTATGAAATTATTATTGCAAAATCCTACAACCTTCATGAACCAAAAAAAAAATCATATGCTTATCTGGAAAGGGCCCATGTGAACTTTTCAAACTTTTGCTGAATGAACAGCAAATATGCTTATTAAAAAAGACATCTTGTGTCAAGTATAATTTGTTATTGCCAACGTGAACAATGTGCACAGTGCCCTTTGCTGACTCAACATAGACCTCCTTGCTGCCATCAGCCGCTGCAGCCCTATCATTTGTCAATGTGCATGGAAGCTTCTGGAACTGTTTTCTCTACAGCAGCTTCCTTGAGCTTTGGACAGGAAGGTAGAGGTAATCAGAAGGGATGCGGCATGTGTACAATAGCATGCCATAACGGGTTGGGATTTCTTTGAAAAAAATATTTCCTGTTTTTGACATTGCTCTGGGAACTTTATAAAGAAAAAAAAAATACAGCTTCTGCAATTAAGTGTGAAGGATGAGCAAATTCAATTCATAATACTTCTGATTATCTATTTTAATGAAGCACACTAAATATCAATAACAGACAAAGACTCTTCCCAAAATGAGTTAGCTAAATCGGTTGATGTTTTGCTGTTTTTTGTTTGAAACTTAATGGAACTGAAAATGATAATGAAATTTAAAAAAAAAAACCCGAAGAATAAACTTGAGTGACTTAATTTAAAGCACAATTCCTAATTTTCAAGCTAAGAATGTCTAAATAATACCAGCATGATATACATGCAGTATGCTGGCAAAGGTGAGGATTCCTTAATTGTCATATTCTTAAATTACATAATACATTAAAAATATGCTTTGTTTTTATCAATTTGTTGCAATAAGTATGTATATTCATTTTGTGCTTAACAACATGCATATGAAATATCTGATATTCTGAGAGTTAAAATTACTCAATCAGGTCAGCTCTTGAAGATCCCATATGTTATTTTTGTTTTAACCTCAAAAACGTGGGAGAAGCTTGATGTTAACATTCCCATTTGGAGACAAAACTGAGGATTATTTAACTTTTTTCACGCTTACTGTTTTTGAAGAAATGTCAACTACGTGCTATAAGTGTGGGTGTATCACCAGCCTTATGAGACTGAAGTGGAGAGAACACTTTAAACCCGCAAGTCACACCTTGCTTTTTGTTCATTCAGGTCCTTGGCCATGAAGAACCGGCAACTTGGCATCAGTATAAACCAGTGAATGATGGAGGCACACCAGTATAACCAAATCAGAAGCTTTTTCATTTAATTTTTATTGTTTTTCTTTGCCAACAGCATTAAACGAGAATATCCTCGATGGACACCCAATACTTTTCACACCTTGTGTTGTTAATGATTTGTTTTGTGAGACATATTGTTAGATCAAACACACAAGTTCAATGAAATCACGGTTTACAGAGTAGAAAGCTAAATGAAAGTAATGGTGTGAGCAGTGTAGTCAGAGAGAGCATCTTTCATCAGACATGTGCTCAATCGATTTACTCCCCATGGATGTGACCTTTTCAGATTAATCTCAAATGTAACTAGCAGTGTTTTTGCTGCTATAAAATCTAAAATTTTAGGTGTATCCTATACATAGTAAAAGAATAGACAAAACAAAGTCAAAGTTTTGGGGATCCACCCCATTTAGTCAAATAATACTTTGAGTGATAGGTCTTTACAGACAGGAGTTCAAAACAGAACTGAAAAAAACAAAAAATGGCTGCCATATATAGTTGGTAGATGGGAAATGATGTAATTGGGAGAATGGTATACTGGGAACCAAAAATGACACCAGAAGGAAGTGGAATTTTGATAACTGGAAGAGGACGTAGTGTTGCTCATCTTCTGAGGACCAGAAGTGGCGTTAGGTTGATGGTTCATCTGTTGGTCTGGAGGGAGATAGGAGAAAAAGTTGGTCTGGAGGGAGTGTACACTTATTCGCGCCCTTAAACTGTCTCCCAAGTTCACACGCGTGACAACATAGAAATACCTTTTCTTCAGATGCTACTTTTAATTGAGAATACCATTGACAACAAAAGCTAGCTAAACTACGATGTATATGATGCAACCTCAAGTAATGAAACAAACCAAGTGTTTTGGACCATGCAAACAGATGAGAGGCTTGTGTGTCTGATGTCTCACCTTGACAAACTGGAACAAACAGAAACAGGCAGGGATTGTAGCCATATCTTACCATATTGGAAAATATTCATACAGCTGCCAATGCTGTCAGGAAGCATGTTAATTTAGTAAAGCAGGCTTTAAAATATGATATGCTCCCTGACTCAGTTGTGTAGTGTGACGCAATCCTAAGACAGCACACCAATAAACCACAAGAAGCTCCAATATACAATGTCATGATGGACAAAGTCAAAAGCAGCATTCAGATCCCGCAAAATGAGGAAAATCAGGTGACATGATTATAGTGATTAAAATTATGAAAGGGATTAGTACAGTGCATCGCAGCTGCTACGTTAAAATAAATTCTTCAACAATAACTCAAGGACACAATCGGAAACTTATTAAGGATAGGTTAAACACAAGTGTTATAAAGTTTTAGGGAAGGTCTACAGGACAGTAGCGAGTCTAGCTTTGTTATATGGGTTGGAGACGGTGGCACTGACCAGAAAGCAGGAGACAAAGCTGGAGGTGGCAGTGTTAAAGATGCTAAGATTTGCATTGGGTGTGAGGAGGATGGACAGGATTAGACATGAGGATATTAGAGGGTGAGCTCAGGTTGGACTGTTGGGAGACAAAGTCAGAGAGGTGAGATTGCGTTGGTTTGGACATGTGCATAGGAGAGATGCTGGGTATATTGGGGAAAGGATGTTAAAGATAGAGCTGCCAGACAAGAGGAAAAGAGGAAGGCCTAAGAGGATGTGGTGAGAGAGGACATGCAGGTGATGGGTGTAAAAGAACAAGATGCAGAGGAGAGGAAAATATGGAACAAGATGATCTGCTGGACAGGAGCAGCCAAAAGAAGAAGAAGAAGAAATTATAAAGTTTTCCTTACACAAAGAACCACAGACACATGGAATAAATTACCTAGTATTGTGGTGGAGAGTAGGACTTTAGGGACCTTCAAATCTTGACTATTTCATATAATGTAGGTGAATAGGGTGGCTAGTTAAACTGAATGGCCAGTTCTCGTCACAATTGTTCTGTTGAGGAAATATGAACACCCAGAATCTGCTCCCATTATGACGACATTCATAACCCTTAGTAAAACAGCCTCTGTTTTTTGGAGTACAAATGAAAAAAATCACATAATAATGTCAAAACAGGTTTGTAACAGAGGGTAAAAAATATTTTTTAAAACTTTACATTAATAGGGCAGTAATAAGTAATAACTGCAGGATCAAAATTAACTGGAAGTTCCAAGTTTGCATACATTTTTAGCATTACTTGTCAATTAATACACAACTGTGGTGTCCCCACACTGAAGATAAGATACGTTCTGCTACTCACTTTTACACTTGCACAAATCTTACTGTCTTTTTAAAATGTGTATATTGAATTTAATTTTAAAGGGTAAGTCTTTTTTATAAAGCAGTTGAACTAAACTGCAGCAGGAGTCTATGCCAAGTTTGCAAATGTTTTCCTGCAGTGTGAGCAGATGCCGATGTTCATGTTATGAATTTCATACTGTGTAAGAACTTGTTTGAAAGATCAAAGAATCCAGTTTAAGATAATGCAGCAAAGAAGACTTATTGCTTTAATTTTGAGAGTCAGAGTGACTCTGTTATCTCTCTCAACTCCTTCACCACCAAAGAGCTAATGTGTGATGAGCGTGCTGGTACAAAATGGCTGCCGTTGCATCATCCAAGTGGGTGCAACATATTGGTGGTGGTTAAAGTGGCACCCTACTCTCTATGTAAACACTTTAAGTAGTGAGAGAAGCTCTATATACATTTCAAGAATTATTATTATTATTATTATTATGATTACAGAGGATGTTTCCTGATCTGTTCATACATTTTATCTTTTGCATAGGGTCATACAATTAAATCTTTATAGATCTTCTATTTGTATTTGCAAACATAGCTGATACCTTGCCTGCTTTATTATATTTATATTTTTTATTTAGGATTTGATTTTTCTTGCCTGAAAATTTGTAAAGCTGACACAAATCTTCAAGTAATATTGATAGGCTACCCTGCAGAATAACATTATGAATATATGTGTTTCTTATAGTTTCCTCTAAAAGTTCTGAATAATCTTTTAATTGGTTATAAGTTGCCTTCTAATTTCTGACTTGGACTGTTTTTGAGAAATTCTTATCGAAGAGCAGAAATATATATATATATATATATAATATATATATATATATATATATAGTGATGGACGGCCATGGATCCTGCCCGGACGGGACGCCCTTTCCAGGAGAAGACCGGGGGAATGGATATGCTGTCAGGAGTACCTCCCCTGGGACACGAGAGGGCAGCATCCTTGGTTTACATCGGGGCCATGGAATTGGGGCTTGGAGGCTCAACCCAGTACAGGTCCATGGCCACCGCCAGGGGGCGTCTGGACAGCTCCAGAGTCTGGACATGCAGCACTTCCGCCACACCTGGAAGTGCTGCCAGAAGAGGAGTGGGGTTCCGGTGCAGCACTTCTGCCACACATGGAAGTGCTGCCGGATGTTAATCAAGGGACACCTGGAGCACTTCCGGGTGCTCTATAAAGGAGGCCGTCTCACTCCATTCCGGAGCGAGAGTCGGGAGTGGAGTAGGACGGAGCTCTGGAGGAGAGGCAAGGAGCCGGCCTGAAGAGAAAGCATTCGAGGTTGACGTGGACTTTGGGGCCTTTGAGAGGGTTTTGGGGTGTACTTATGTAAATATGACTGTAAATAAACGTGTGTTGGGTGACATCAACGTGTCCGCCTGTCTGTGTCTGGGCCGGCTTCCACTATATATATATATAAACAGCACTTTACATTAATGTGTTGTACTCTAATTCCTGGAGAAATGGATTAGGGTCAGTACACCTAGAAAAAGGCCATTATCATGGGCTACGTGATGTACTACCGCACAAGCTCTTAATATCTTGCAGACATTTGCAGGATAACATAAGAGCTTGCCGACTGTTGCATTGAGGCAGTTGCATCACCATAACTGATGCTTTCAGAGTGATAGCTGGTTTACAACAAGGGTTAGCAATGAGACCTCTGTTGTTCATTATTATTATGCATTAAATCAGTACAAAGTTTCTGTATGCAGATGGCATGGCAGTAAGACAGAGCTCGGAGAAGGAATTAGAAGTGCTACAGGTCCATGGAATGTGCATGAGTAAGGATAAAACAAGCCAAAGAAAATAAGAGTGGAAGCAAATGAGGAAGAATTAAGGCAGGTGAAACAATTTAAATATCTTGAAATATGGATTGAAGAAGACAGGGCTCTAACAAGAAAATACAGGAAGGGTTACAAGAAGCCCACAATGCTTTGTGGAAGATTACAAGAGTGGTCTGGCACAAGTGGATCCCTCAAATGGTCTGGCGCAAGTGGAAAACTCTCCTCTACAAAACAATGTTTAGACTGACTTAATGTATGGTGCAAATATGTAGGCTGTCAAAGAGCAACAGATAAAAAAACTGGACATTTTGGAGATAAGTAAGATCAGTAAGAACTATTAGCAAAATTCAATCAAGACTAGAATGGTATGGACATATGCAAAGAACGATAAAGAGACATTTTGTAAAGTGGGCAACACAGCAGAAAAGGAATGGACAAAGAGCAAGAGAAAAACCAATAAAAAGACATATGTCTCAGCATCAAGGAAAACACCCAAGAGATAGAGCTGCACTTAGCAATAAGCAGAAAGGTGTAGAGAGCACAAATAAGACGACCTGACCCCCTAATAGGAAAATAAGAGGAAGAAGAAAAAGAGAAAGAAGATATATGATTTTCATTCTGTTGCCATCAGTATCTGTGTCTTCAGCTTCTTTATTCTATTTCTATAATGTACTATCATGCATGCGTGTCAGTGGGTCGCCTTCTAGGCTCACCTTAGGTATGTGGTACCACCCCAGGATGAGAGGGGGCTCTGTGGCTAACAGTCGTGTCTCCTATTGCCCTCACAGTGCAGAGAAACCATCCATTGAGGGCAAAAGAGATAGAGAAGCCAGTCCAGCCAATATAAAAGGGATACGTCACTGGAAGTTGGCAACGCATTTGGACCTGAAAGCCCAACTGTCAGGAATAACTCCAGACCTGCAGTAGCCAGAGAACACTCCTAAAGGGTGATAAGAGGCCATTGTGTGTTAAGTTAATTTATTGCTTTAAAATGTGGTTTACCCATTTGTCACCCCAACTATTTTGGGACTCGCTCAGCTGTCTTCTCTTTTCGCCCTACATTACATACACAATAATTAAAATTTCCATTAGAAGTATATACATTTTCCCGTCAAGTGTGTTTATTAAAAAATTCAAAAGTTTGCATAAAACATGGCAAATATATTTTTTACACTATTTATAAACAAGGCCCCATAATGAAGTCCAGTTTCAGTAAGGTCCAATTGAACTACATTATTACAAGAGTTTACAGCATATAGTCATAGGGAAAACTACTTTATCATAACCTTTATGTAAACTTTAAGACAAAATAATTAATTTCTATTGAAAGTAAGATATGTGAAAGGGCAAATGAATGTAGCCAGTGCTAGTTTGTGATCTCAGCAAACAGACTAGTGTCCCAAGTTCCTTCCCTATGTCAAATGAATATACAAGAGCCAGAATAAGATTTAGGGCAGCTTCCCGTATACTTGAGCCTGGCTGCAAATTTGAAAATTGATTGTACAATAATACAAAATTGAGTCCAGAACAAAATTGCCTTGTATGAGGCAAAGATGGTGGATTTCAAGGAAGGCAGAGGAAGTGATGTCGTTAGGACCAGGACCGAGACAGGAAGTGACGTCGTCAGGGACAGGCAGAATTTCCTGTAACTGGGGCCTCATGTATAAACGGTGCGTACACACAAAAATGTTACATTCGCCCATTTCCACGCTCACATTGCAATGTATAAAAACTAAACTTGGCATAAAGCCACGTACATTTTCAAGCCAGCTCAACCCCTGGCATACACAAGTTCTCCGCTGGGTTTTGCAAACTGACAGCACCCAGCGACAAAGCAGTGCTATTGTTCCAGTGTGGTTTCACTTTCTTTTTTAGGTCCACATCCCTGACGCGGCTTTATCAAATACACTAAAATTAACCGCATATTGTTTATTAGTTTAAGGCATTTGATTGTAATTAACTTGTAACAATATAATGGTCCACGGAATGGCCAAACCAATCCAAATACCATTGCTGCTTTAGCGTTGTTACTCTCACTGCACCACTAGAAGTATTTATCCCACTGTATCTGAGTGTGGAATCTCAGCTCTACATCAGCAGATCAGAAAGAGAATTATCGGTATACAGCATCAAGCACACGCTGCCTCAGCCATGTGTACAGTCTATTTGAACTTTTCCCACACAGCAAACGCTTCAGAGCCTTTCCAGGTAGAACTGTTTGTACTTATAAGTACAATTACCTCACTGTAAACTGTAAAGCGATACAGTTATAATATTGCACAACCTGAGCCACTTTATAAAACGCGTATTTATATATGATGACGAATGGCTTCTAAGTCGATTTAGATTTCCAAGATCTTCTTGGAGCTCTTGATATCATTATAAGATGAAATGCAGCAAAGTATGTTTATTACATTATACAGATAAAACATGTACTATGAAGATATTTCAATGTTCCTAAAACGTTTTGAAGAATCGGCGTTCTCAGCTTACAGATGACTTTACATCTATTATAGAGCTGATTGTGTTGCGATTAGTTATTTGGAGAAACAAAAGTAATGAAAGGAATTGGGGGTTAGTACGTTTGAAAGAGACAGTACTGCTGCAATAAATTATTTCATTTAAAGTCGCACACGGTGTAGCAAGCATCTTGCGGGAGGCAGGAACAATCTCTGGACGGGGAACCAGCTCGTTAATATCACTGCACCACAGTGTTCCCATGTTTAATACATACTTTAATTCCTATCATCATGAAAATTATATCAAGTATACAGCTTAATATTTAAACTGTTCAGCGAGCTGTGATATCATGAATGTAATGTATTCTGTGTCCTGTCGGAGGGAGAGAAAGCCCGTTTAAGAAGCACGTAGTGATTCACACACATAGAGCACATAGAAGAACACATACAAAACAAAGCATTTAACGTGTTACTTTAGTTATGAAGGGATCTGAGAAACTAGTAAATTAAACATTTTAAGATGAAGTTTATGACGTTCCACTTTAATGACAAAATAAACTAAGTGATTAAAGTGGAAATTTCGAGATTAAAGTTGACATTTCAATCTTTTTTTCCCACTGTGTCACTATTTTTTTTCTTTTCTCTGTACCCTAATAAGCTTCCATATGACACTTTTCACGGCCACTTTGATATCTGACAACTTATTTTTTATTTCGGGCACTATGCAACTTTGTGAACTTGAGTTTTCCTGTTTCTCTGACACTCTATGTCACTCGATCAACTTCCTTTTATTGTTTATACCACTGTTTAAACCAACAAATAGTATGATTTTCCTTGCCTCCACTTGATATTCACTGAAATTTTTCTATTTTCCCGTGCTTTTTCCATTGTCTTTTCACAAAACACTGAACTTAAGAGGCTATTTATATTCATTTGCATATGAAAGAGGTGTAATTCTGTGAGGAGACAGGGTGGGATGGCAGGCGTGTGCACGTGTGTTACTTTTCACGCTGACTGAGATTTATGAAGCAGATGGATGTGGAAGTTGGTGCACAGATTTATGCATCTGGATTTTTTTGTGCGTACGCACATTTCCGCTTTTGTCCATACGCCATGTTTTAGTGTGAATTCTACGCATGGCATTATGCATGAGGCCCCTGGTCTGCAGTGGAAAGAATGGAAGGATTAGTGCACTCTGCCACCCCGTGGTCTGGCATGGAATTACACTCATTCAGGTCCTTTAGCTGCCTCCCACGCACGTGTGTGTGACACCTATTAAATTATGCCAGAACATAGTTAATTTAGAGTGAAATTATCTCCTTTCAACTTGTCCTCTTCTTTGAAAAAATTATTGCTGTATATTAATAAAGGGTCATAGAGATCAAGAGACTGCGGTGGCACTATTGGATGCAAGCTGGGAATCAACCCTGAGTGACTCACTAGAGGTAAGGTAAAGTGGTATGTTAAAAAAAAGTCTGATATGTTTGGCACATATCACAGGAAAAACAGTGTCACAGAGAAATAATTAACAGCATTCAGAATGAGGGCTTAATTTTAAACTTTTATGTGATTAACTTGTGGTATGTTTCAGTGTGTTCACTTTTCAATGGACTGGCGCCCAGTCTAGGGGATTGTTCCTGCCTTGCACCCTCTGCTTGCTACCCCCAACTTCCCCGTGACCCTGCTCAGGATTAAGATGGTATGCTATGGAATTTTCAATATGCAGGGTTTGCTTTAACAGTCATTTCCTCAATCAGAATCTCTTTTCTAGAACAGAAGTTACATGTATATTCTACAGTACATTTAAAATGTCTTACAGTATGCAAGCTAATTTTGATATTTCCTGCATTTAAACTGAAAAGTAAGCATTATTATGAACCCTAACTGGCCTTTTTTTCAATTGAGAGTGTGCCAGATTAATCTGATAAATATTATTTTCTTGTAAACATTACAGCACTATCTTAAATATCATTAGTATTCTGTATCTGCATTATTCTATACCTTTCTAACTACATCCTGAATTACGGAATACTTTCCTCTAAAATTCTAAAATGAATTGTTAACTTGCTCTTAATGAAGGAATTATTTTTAGAAAACCAGTCAGCTTTTATTTTAACACTTGACCTTTTCATTTCACTTCCAACTCAAGCTGGTAAATGCAGCTGATGTTTTCCTAGTATTAATTTTCTTGCCCTTTGAAAGTGTTGCCCCACCTAAAGCGTTTTGTTTCATTGAATAAGTCTGTTTTTCTAAACACTCAAGATACAAGAAGAAATAGTTCTGTTTCATTTGTTGATTTCAAAATCCCCATCTGACCTTTTCCAGTTATTCACTAAAAGGATTGGGAAAAAAAGGCTTTCATAATTTTTCAAGACATTTTGGCCTAATGTCAGTGTGAGAAGGACTGAGTCAGCTCTGTGCATTGTCAGCTTTACTTAAGCAACAAGCACTCCACAAGGCTGAAAGTCTTTTAACTATTTACTTTGCTAATATGTTAACTGTTATTTTATTAATCACTAACTATACATGATCAGAAAATATTAACGTTTATTATAGTACATTTTCATACACCGAATGTAGCTCAAAGTGCAAGAAGTCATATAAATAGTTACAAGTAAACAAACACATATTAAAATTAGAATAATAATTAATAACATCCTGCTTCACCTCCACTGGCACCCTGTGTCTTACAGGATTGAATATAAAATTCTATTAATCACCTACAAAGCTTTAAATTGGCCTTGCACTGGACTACATCAGTGACCTTCTCAATCACTCTGCTCCTGTTCACCCTAAGGTCCTCTGAATCTGGCAATCTTCTTGTCCCCACACTAACCTGAACTCTGTAGGTGACAGGACCTTCAGCTGTACAGCACCCAGACTCTGAAATGACCTCCATAAATTAATTAGATCAGCTGACTCCAGTTATTCATTTAAAAAACTGCTCACTTTGCTGGCCAACCCCGGGGCAGGCACTATGCGCTAGCAACTTCGCGGATCTGCCACTCGCGGATGTACAATTTAAACAGATTGTTATCATGGGAATTGTTACGTATGCAACTAAATAACTAACTAATAGAACTAACTATTTTACATTACAGCAAGTAATTAACCACAGTAAAAAATAGTAACCACCAAACCTTCAGCAACTAATTATCCGAAGCTCCTTAAGTGAACCAATAGAAAATGGCACATCTCCCTGCCTACAGAAAAGATGTAAAATGTGTGCCCACATTTATAATACAGACCATATAGTTATACCACATTGCCGACTAGAACATCACATAAAGGGATCATTTTCCTGCAGATCATCTAATATGGTCTACCTAATTCTCTGCATGAAATGTCCTGACACTGCACTCTATGTGGGAGAAACTGGACAAACTCTCCGCCAGAGAATGAATTTACACAGATTAAACATGGCAACACAGATGTTCCTGTAGCGGCCCACTTCAACAGCCATGGACACTGTGAGAGGGACTTTAAAGTCACAGTGCTTATGGGCAACTTCAGAACACAGCAAGAGAGAAAAGAATGGGAAGTTAAACTCATGCTAAAATTGAACACATTGCAATATGGTTTGAATAGAGACAAGAGTTTTATGGCCAGGTATGAGGACTGTTTGCATCTCTCAGACTGACACAGACAACCTGACTACAGATCCACATTGTGTTGAAAAAACTCATTAGAAACTTCAAAAGATTTTGTTGGACAGTTATCTTATCCAAAGATCTTGACTTTACATTGTTCACCTCTCTTGCTTAATGAAACTTAACCTGAAGGAGTCTATAAATTTTTTACATTTAAGATTTTTCACTTGAAGATTTACCAATGTTGTTTCTTGTCCTAGTGTGTATAAAAACACAGGGCACTCCAGTTTCTGTAATACATCTTGCCTGAAGAAGGGGCCTGAGTTGCCTCGAAAGCTTGCATATTGTAGTCTTTTAAGTTAGCCAATAAAAGGTGTCATTTTGCTTGACTTTTCACTACATTCATAGTGGCTAACACGGTACAACACCCTAGTACTGCATAGACAGTATAAATCCATCCAGGAAGTTCCTCAAAAACCTAACAAAAGTCACAATAATCGTAGGTTACACTCATGCACACTCATTCCCACTTGGTCAATTTAGAGACACAGTTTTACTTGTCTTACTTGTCATCAATATTAATTAGAACTATCTGAAGCCCGCCATAGCATATGGCGGTGTAAGAATAGGAACGGAAAACGGTGAGAAAGGAATTTAGTATAACAAAGGCTTAGGAAACCACCGTCGCAGTATAACGAAAATGGCAAGGAGCGAAACCAATGCCAATAGTCGAGAGAGTACCTTCCTTTAGCAGGCTACGGAAAACATAGACATATATAGATAGACGCCGCATTCACTGTGTTGCCCAGTCGACAAGATAAGTCAGCTCGTCCGCCCTATTGCGAGTGGTAAAAGTGCCATTTAAACTAATACAGGTAGATGTGGAAACCGGGTTTTCTGATGAAAAAACAATAAAGTTTTAAACAGTATCGTTTACATACAACAGATTTTGGCGAATTGTTTACATGCAATTATTTATATCCATTTATACACTAAATGCGTGCTTATCCCATGGTCTTAGAGTTGTGGGCGGGGCTTTGTGAGTTGGTGGACATGGATCTCTGTCTTGCGTGCACTCTCTGTCATGCTTGCCCTTAGTTAGAGTTGGCGGGCGGAGCTCTGTGAGTTGGCGATCGTGGCTTTCTGTCTTGCGTGCGGTGTAAAGTCAACGTGGCTCAGAGGTGCATGTGGACTTTTGCACAGACAAAAGCGACTGAGGCTGTGTTTGGTGAATTGTTGCGTGCCTCGAGAGCGACGTTGGACTCGGGAGGACGGTTACAGTTGGCGGGTGGGGCTCTGTCGTGCGTATCCCATGACGCGGTAGGAGGGTTACAGTTGGTGGGCAGGGCTCTGTCGAGCGTATCCCATGGTCTTAGAGTTGACGGGTGGGGCTCTGTCTTGCTTGCGCTCAGTGTCTTGCATGCCCTTAGTGAATTATATATATGTAGATGCTCTATTACGTTTAGGCAGAATATATATTATTGAATATCACATATAATTTACAAAATTTTTCAAAATGACATAAACATATGCAGATTTTTACTGCTAAATGACCAGCCAGAAATAAACAAATTTACGTTCTTTAAAATTGTGTACAAATAAAATTTGAGTATACTGCTTATATTTATGGATCAAAAGGCAACTATAAGATAACCCTGTGAGTTAAAAAGTAGAACAGACAGAACAAATATTTATATAAGAGTAGGGACACACACCTATCTTGATGATGAAAATGAACTTCAGCATCAATAGTCATAAGGCAGAACCCAGTCGTAAAACGGGATACCATTATACTATTTAATACAGGGGAGTCCAACTCCAGTCCACAATGGCTGCAAGTTTTTATTCTAACCATCTTCTTAATTAGTGAGCCATTTTTGCTGCTATTAATTTGTTTTGCCTTAGTTTTAATTGACATGACTCACATCCCTTAGTTGTTTCTTTTTCCTGAATGAGCAGCCAAACAGTAACGAGACACAAAACAAGCCGCCACATGACTAGCGAATCTGAAAATAAAGAAAGGTGAAGGTCTCAGTCATGTTGGTCTGCTCAGATCACCAAAATATCTTGATTGTGGTCTTAGAAAAAACAGAAAATCAACAGTCTGCTGTGGCAGAATGAGAGCAGCAACAAGTCATGATATTCAATAACAGCTTTAATTAACAGCAGGAATTGGCTTCTCATTAAGAAACTGGTTGGAGTGAAATTGGCTGGAGTTTGAGATTCCAATTTAGCTGGTCGTCTGTTGGCTTGTTTCACATCTCATTTCTGTTTGCCTGCCATTTATTGAAGAAACAAATGAATTCAGAGCACTGAATCCTTAAAAACAGGGCTATTAAAATAAAGGGAAAACGAGCTAATTAGCAGTGAAAACTGCTCACTGATTTGGAAAAGGGTTGGAATGAAAACCTGCAGCCCACCAGGACCAGAGTTGGACACCCCTGATTTAATACACTGTATATTCATATGGCATGATTAAGTATTGAAAATAAATCTGAACACATGTATTTGAACTGTGCTAGAAAGCTGGAGTCCCTAGGAAAGAAAAATATTAACCCCAGAGCGAGCATGTAAATTCACAGAGAAGGACTCTTCTTGCCAGGATGATCTTTGGCCCCGGGACAAACATTTTACCCTTTCCACTATCATATTTCCCTGGTACTGACTGAAAACTGTTTTGTTTCTAAAATGGTCCATACATTTGTTCTGATTGAACTTAAAATAGAATTCATGTGAGAATAATACAATACTAGCAGTGAAGAAGAAAAATAATGAATAAATATTTATACTACTTTATTGGTTGTGTACATGCTGGGAATGTGGATGGAATGTGATGTTGAAGATTTTACAAACACAAGTGACATCTAAAGTGTGACAAAAGAAAACCCAAACTAGGCTATGTACGATTTTTTTTTCATTATGTAACAATACAATGATACAAATGACTGGTCCTTATCTTCTCTACTTTATGTGACGTGTGCTTGAAAGCTCACTAGTTTTCCTGTCTTGTATTAGTAACCTAAGTAATACAGATATTTCAAAGTAATAATTTGACAAGCCAAATAACCAAGTAATTAACATTGAAATGTGAACCAGACAATGCAAGAGACAGGAATTTGCAGCACAGGCCAAAGAAAATGTCTGAGCAGGAAAATCAGTACAGTGGTCAAAAGGACAGATCATGAAAAGGGTGTAGAGACAATAGAAGGAAAAAATGGCTGCAAATCTTGAATAAAAAGATCAGAAGTAGTTTTAGCCTGGATTTAATACTAAAAAAGTAAATAAAGTAATGAACAACCAAAGAAAGAGAGTTCCAGAGAAGGAATTCCCTTCCAGCTGTATTAATATTTACCAAGTGCCTGGGGTTACAGAAAACATTGCCTCCAGAGGATCTCTTTTGGTACACAGGGTGATAATTATTAAACAATAAGAACATGTAATTGAGTACTTTAAATTTCAGGACTACCTCTTGTCTTAAGTTCATCCAGCCATTCTCTCTGATTGTAAATTAACATTCTATCAGTTACTGCCACTTTGAGTGGCCCTCTGAAACACTTTCTGCCATTCACCTATCCATCCAATCGGTTATGAGAAAATAAAGTTCATCCTAGTAAAAACACAGTTAAAGTAGACTTTAACTCTAGGTGAGACCCCAACTGTTCAAATGGCACACGCTTGCACACACCTGCTTTCAGTTACCTTGGCAAAATTTGAAACTAAACAATACATCATGAGGAACTAGGAGTAAACAAGCAACAGTAGACACCAACAGACACAAATCTCCAACAAAAGGCAAACCTCTATTAACAACATACTGCTCTTAGGTGTCAAATGAAAAAGGAACACATGCATATGCAGTATACAATGTCAAGCCAATTAATCCAATTCAAGGTCTTAGGGGATGGAGCCTCTTCCAGAAATACTGGCTGCTAGGGCCAACTGATGTACACTTCCGTACTCACAAGTGGCCAGTTTAAGTGAGCACTCTAACACCCATGTCTTTTGGGATGTAAAAAGAAAGCAAGGGTCCTCGATAAAAACCACAAAGGTATATGAGAGTGTGAAAACTCCAGACAGACAATGATCAGACACGGGGTTCAAATCTAGAACCCTTACCTTACTGGTCTGAGGTCAGATCTTTGTTATTCTCATTATATTATGGCAAATGTCCATCAGTCAGAGACTACATTGATTTGCTCATGGTTGGATGGAGATTTTTTCATCTAGACCTAAAATTTATCATATGAGATCCATCCTCAGACCAGTCTTGAATTGGATTCATTTTATCCACATATCCTCCATTGTAGCTTCCAGTAGAAATCAAGTGTACTGCTCCCTACTCCCTTTCACTGTCCCATTTATTTCTAATAAGATAAAAGCATTAGCCTACATGTTTGGTCTTATGCCATCCGTATGTAGCACCGAGTTGAAGAATGTTTGGGCATATCTCTGAAGTGAAAGAGTGTCACTCCATTGTTTCACAACACTGTTTCCAGCATGACGCTAATAGCAACTTTGCTGCCCATGAAGCCAGCATTAAACGGAGAGAAGAGAAAGAAAATCGAAATCTTTTCTGTATCATCTCTTCCATTTAGAACTTTCAGCTGCCTGGATGAATTGCTCACCCAGCTCCACTATGCAGGCTTGGACTAATACTAACCAGTTAGTTAAGGACTGAGCAGTGGTTGGTCCTTGAATTACATTTCTTACCCTATCCTTTTCTTCCTCTTTTCTTGTTCCTGTCTTTA
This sequence comes from Polypterus bichir lapradei, assembly GCA_026402145.1. Taxonomy (NCBI): domain Eukaryota; kingdom Metazoa; phylum Chordata; class Cladistia; order Polypteriformes; family Polypteridae; genus Polypterus; species Polypterus bichir. Next base: position 13,261,360 of record JANRMT010062822.1, read on the forward strand.
CTAGTAAAGACAACCCTGGTGTCTTTCACCTACGCTTCCTATGTGACCCTTGGCTTGAGAAACAAGCTCTTTTTTTCTTGTTTTTATGTTATTATTATCTCTGATTCTTCTTCTTCTTTCGGCTGCTCCTGTTAGGGGTTGCCACAGCAGATCATCTTCTTCCATATCTTTCGGACATCTGCATCTTGTTCTGTTACACCCATCACCTGCATGTCCTCTCTCACCACATCCATAAACCTTCGCTTAGGCCTTCCTCTTTTCCTCTTCACTGGCAGCTCTATCCTTAGCATCCTTGTCCCAATATACCCAGCATCTCTCCTCTGCACATGTCCAAACCAATGCAATCTCGCCTCTCTGACTTTGTCTCCCAACCGTCCAACTTGAGCTAACCCTGTAATGTACTCATTTCTAATTCTATCCATCCTTGTCACACCCAGAGCAAATCTTAATATCTTTAAGTCTGCCACCTCCAACTCTGTCTCCTGTGTTTTAGTTAGCGCCACCATCTCCAACTCATATAACATAGCTGGTCTCACTACCGTCCTGTAGACCTTCCCTTTCACTCTTGCTGATACCCATCTATCACAAATCACTCCTGACACTCTTCTCCACCCATTCCACTCTGCCTGCACACTCTTTTTCACCTCTCTTCCACAATCCCCATTACTCTGTACTGTTGATCCACCTCACCATCCACCTTCGCCAACTCTACTCCTTGCATCCTCACCATTCCACTGACCTCCCTGTCATTCTCACACATGTATTCTTGTTCCTACTGACCTTCATTCTTCTCATTGTTATATTCCATTGTTTTCTTTCACTCATTGATAATATTTTAGAATAAGCATGCCAGGCCAGTGATTGATTCTCTTATGCTGTTAATTGTTCTATTTAAAAAGTTAGATTCTTTCTCTTGGGTGGGGGTTGAATCTTGTTTTATTTATTTATTTATTGTACTTCTTTTTTCCTCATTTTTTTCTGTATGGATTTTGAAGTGAATGGTTGTATCTGCTATTTTATTATTACTTGTTTGATTAAGTAGCATGCCATCATAATATTCTGGATATAATCAAATAAAGTGCATCATACACTTCCAGATTATCCAAGATTCTGTATAAATAAAAAGCATTTGCCGTGTGAATTACTCATTTTGACTAAGGGCAAAAATCTTTATTGAGTTTTACTGACTTTGAGCACTAGCTATTGTCTTTAATTAAGGTTTAGGAATTTTTTTTGTATTTAAACAGTAGCATCCTACATTTTTTGACACTGTGTCTTGTCTTATCTTATGTAGCGATGATAGATTGGACATCTAGCTCTGTGAAGAGGATTACTTGTATTCATTTTTATGTGTTGTATTTACCCCATTTTTTTACACACACTGCACACCCAACCTACCTGGAAGAGGGTCTCTCTCTGAATTGCCCTTCTCAAGATTTCTTCCATTTTTTTCTCCTACAAGGTTTTTTTTGGAGGTATTTCCTATCTTCTTAGAGAGTCAAGGCTGGGGGACTGTCAAAAAAAGAGTCTGTTAACTCCTATTGAGACATTCCTTGTCTGATTTTGGGATATGCATGAAATAAATTGTGGTTACTGTTGTTGTTATCCATCTCCAAAACTGCATTTTTCAATTCCTCTTTACCTGTTTCCATCTTGGCACAACATTACTTTCTGGTGCCAAAATATGGTGACCCGATACTGGATGTGGTTCTGGGGTTTTGCTGAAGGTGATTAGGGCTGAGTTTAATAACTGATAGTGGGGCACACTTTTTGTCTGAATTTGGGGGTTGAAAACCAAGGAACTGGTTATTGACTTTCACTGCATGTCTGGTCACTATTTAGGGTGTGGTCTTACAAGTACTTGGGGGTCCACATCAATGGCAGGTTGGAGTTGTCTCTTAACACAGAGGAAGTAAAAGTAGAAAGTGCAGAGCAGGCTCTTTTTTAGGAGACTGCATTCCTTTAGTGTGAGGACTGACATTCTTCATGTTTTCTATAACTCTCAGGTATTGTGTTCTGTTCATGAAGGGGAGTTTAAAATTAATTTGTGGTTCACTGGTCAGAGCTTTGAACTTGAGGGAGTAGTGGAAGGCATTGGACAGGCTTGACATTTATTTCCTTCCCTATCTCCTTTAATGTTTTTTAATTTGGGGAAAAAAGTTGATGTGTGGTAACAACTTTTTAAAATATAATTGAAAATGTTTTATGGATGTTATAGAACAGATGTACAACGTACTTTTTTGATCTGCAGCCAACCCATTTAATAAAGATTGCCCAAAAGCCTTATTTTTTAGGAGTCAAACTCTTTTAAAAAAAATTCAAATGGGGTTAATAGATTTTTCCCGTTATATTCATATGTGTTGTTTGGGAATTTTTTGATGTTACAAAACATTTCTGTCTCTGTATTTGAATTTTGTTATTGATCAGTGATACCACAGCGCCATTTTATTTTGTAGATGGCATTGCCATTTTGCGGATCCCATTGTCAGAATGCTACTCCTGGTTGCCGGGGACATGGTGTTGAACATTGCAGCATCTGACATCATGCAGTAGATGCAACGCTTTTTAAAAACTGGCACAATGGGTCGTTCATTAACTGTGACTGCAGATAAAACAGATAGAGCTTTGTTCACTTTTCTTGTGAAGTCTTTAGCATTCCCCTTTCTTTCAGCTCTCATTTTGGCTTTGGAAACAGAATTTGTGTCTTTTTGGTTATCTACCCAATTCTGAATTTTGACTAAGATTTATCTCCTGGTCCATTATATTCATTCTTTCACTACTCAGCCGACAGGCAGAACAACATTAGCCCGAAATGTTAATAAGGTTGTTGTTTTGCCTGTGGTTTTGTTTATTCCTGTGTTCTCCATGTGTATCTCTTTGTTTATTTTGTTAATAAGGCAAGACACCTCCTTGATGTTATTCTTAGTAGGGAAGGCCACCTCCTCTCCTATATATACCAAATATAACCTTGTTTATCTTCTATATATATTTATATTAGGGGCGGTGCCATGGTAGCGCTGCTGCCTCGCAGTTAGGAGACCCAGGTTCGCTTCCCGGGTCCTCCCTGTGTGGAGTTTGCATGTTCTCCCCATGTCTGCGTGGGTTTCCTCCAGGTGCTCCGGTTTCCTCCCACAGTCCAAAGATATGCAGGTTAGGTGGATTGGCGATTCTAAATTGGCCCTAGTGTGTGCTTGGTGTGTGGGTGTGTTTGTGTGTGTCCTACGGTGGGTTGGCACCCTGCCCGGGATTGGTTCCTGCCTTGTGCCCTGTGTTGGCTGGGATTGGCTCCCGTGAGCCTATGTTCAGATTCAGTGAGTTGGAAAATGGATGGATATATTTATATTAAGAAAAACACTAAAAATATTTAGTGATTGAATACACATTTGTAATCTGACCTATTCTATATCCATAAATGAAACAGCAAATATGTAAAGATTGTAAAAAGACTCTCTGCAATTGTCTTCAGGGTCTAAAAAAAATAGGACTCTAAAGTAAATACACACTGGACATAATAAACACAACACACAAGCATTGTAGCCTTCAATTCTGTCATAAAGCCAATCTTTTTTTTTCTTTTTTTTAGCACAATGCCTGGAAATTGATATTGTCAGTGAAAAGCATTCCCTCATGTATTTATTTTGTCTGTACGTAAAGGGAACATGAATTGCAGTGGCATTTTTCCAGATTAAAAATATCAAGACCTCAATATCTTTGGCAGGAAGTCTAGTTGACAAAGTAAAAATTATTTCAGACATTGGATTTACTTTGCCTCAGGAACAATGAGCTTTCTGAATTTTGCTGTATATGTTATTCACAGTGACCAGATTCTTGAGCCAGTCAGAACTGTACATGTGTAATGCATTACTAATCAGATCTCCCATGCTGACTATCCAATTGAATTCCATCTTTGTATCAGGCTGTCTGTTCAAGACATTGACTTCTTAACTTCTTTCACACTTAACTCAGGTTGTAACCCACTCTCTATTAATCTGTTAACCCTAGTAGTGAACAGGTTGACCCAGGTTAGTTAAAGATTAAGCCATGATGGTATTTGTTTTCCAGTGCTTTGTTGATGCATTTTTTGAGTCTATGAAGTGTTTAGAACATTCAAAAATGTGAATTCGACAAAGTGGCATGCTGTCCAAAATTGGTTCCAGACCTGTCGTTGAAGGGGCCTGGAACTCTCTAATGGAGGAGAAAGTTTGTAAAAAACGATGGATTAAAAACCAATTGACATTATCATTAAGTATATATGTCATTATTTTTAATAAATACATGAACTTTGTACTAAAATAAATGTCTCCATTGTTACCATGTTAAAAAGAAAAGGTACAGTACACTGCGGTGGGCTGGCGCCCTGCCCAGGGTTTGTTTCCTGCCTTGCGCTAGGATTGCCTCCAGCAGAACCCCATGACCCTGTAGTTAGGATATAGCGGGTTGGATAATGGATGGATGGATGGGTGGTACAGTACATATTGCTCTGTTTATCTCTCATTAAAGCCTCTGGAAGTTTTCATTCCAATTTTTTATTGCATGTGTTGATGTGATAAACATGTTAAATCTCAAATGTGATGAACATGATGCACAGATTACATTTTATTTCTCTTTTTACAGGGCCAATGCTCCATATTCAGACTGAAGAACTGTTTTCATTTGATCTGAGTTTATATTGGCTAGCTATTGTCGGAAATGCCTGACAGGACAGGAATATCTCAAACAACCTTCACTCCATCATAGCCACTGTGCTGGAAGTCATTAAACATTCACTTTTCATATAGTGTGGCTGTAGAAACGTAAAATGTAGCATTTTTGCCAACATAAAAGTTCAATTTGCAGTAGTGTCCAGTTTTCCTAAGGTAATTGGAGCAATTTAGTTAACTCATATTACAATAAGGGCATTTAGCAAGAATGAAAGTGCTTTTGTTAACCATAAGCAGTGACATTCCATTGCTGCACAAGTCATCTTCAGTTTTATCAGTGCCACATTCCACTTTTGAATGCAGGTGTGGCATCACAGGGGACAAAGCTGAAAGGTTGTTGACTGTGTTTTGTTGCTTAGTGATGCGCGATGTTTCATTACCTACATCGTTAATTGTGCATTGTTTCCCCATGGCACTTGATGCGTCTAATTGCTTCATGGCACTCAAAACGTCACAGAAGACTCCCCAACACCCCCAACCCGCCCTGAAAGAATAAGTCTGTTTTGAATATGCACATATATTATTAATATCCACTTTTTGGCATAGGAATATTTTTATACTCGAATCCAAGCAAAGTCTTATAAAAGAGACTCTTAGTGTGGAATTTTCCACTTGTGTCATTATGTCAGTGTTGAAAAAGTTTCAGAGTTTGGAGCATTTCCAAATTTTGGAATTTCAGATTAGGGATACTCAACGTATATTGTGTTTTGTCTGTTACATAGAAGAGATAGTCCTTTACAGGTTATAAACACGAGGGGGAGTCAAGCTAAAGTTAGAAAATGAAATTTATTAGAAAATGGAACAAACCTTAACAAAACTGATAATGTCATTTCTCAATGTTCCCTTCACCCTTCTCAATGCACTTGCACTACCTTCCTAGAAGTGCCTGGATTCCAGCAGAATAAGAGGTTTTGTCTTGTCCTCACAACCACTCGTGCACCAGAGTTATTGTCAAACACGACATACTGAGGGGTACTACAGTCACTAGTGCAAGTTACTGTGACTTGATGGAGACCAATGTGAAGTCTGCTATTCAGATTTGGCACCATGTGATTTCCACCTTTTTTTTGGACCACAAAAAAACATCTGAGTTATCGTCAATTTAAGACAGATGACATTGTGAAGAAAGCGGTGCACGAGAGGTTGCGAGGACAAGACAAAACCTTTTTTTCTGCTGGAATGTAGGCACTTCCAGGTAGGTGGCGCAAGTGCATTGAGACGAGTGGAGATTACATTGAGAAATGACATTATCAATTTTGTTAAGGTTCGTTCCATTTTCTAATAAATCCCATTTCCTAACTTTATTAGGATCCTCTTGTATTAGGGATCACAGTACACCAGATATTATAAGTCAGATTTTTGGGCACAAGGCAGGACCTGTACCTGGAGAGAACACTAGTCTGTCAATCACAGCATAAACTGAGATGTACCTTTAATCGCTTATAATGGGTCATTTGAGAGTTTTTTTAAATAAGTACTTGCAGAATGGCCCACTCAGACAAAGGGAGAATGTGTAATTTATAACATAACCAGTAACGGAGCGCTACGCGTTAACGCGCAGTGAATACACTTGACTTATAGATTTCATCCTCTTTCTCTGTATGTTTACCATTTATTTGCTCAGAGGTTGATGTCCTTGCTGCTTCCTGAGTAGCTCTTCTTTTCTACACCCTAGTGGCCTGCTTCTTCTCTTCTTTCGTCGGCATATTTTCGTGTTAAAACTGATTACGTCAGTGTTTGTGTTGCAATCACTTAGTCCATTTTTCTTAATATTTCACTTAAGCTGACACTTAAGTCTTCAATCTGCCTCAAGAATGATTTAAGATATGAAGAGGTAGAGGAAATGACGGCAAAGGTGGTAGGGATGAGAACAGCACCAGTACGCATGCGCCACACAGCCCTGCCCTGTTGCAGAGATTCTACAATAAAATAAACTAAAAATAAAAAGAGGAATAAAAGTCACCCTAAAAGTGGACAGTAGAGGTCATGTAGTATATATGTACCAAATTTCTGGTCAATAGTTCAAACGGTTTGTGAGCTACAGGTGATTTAAATTCCTGGACAGACAAACGAACAGCCACGGTAGCGTATCTATACTAATAAACGGCAAAGCCCTCACTCACTGACTGACTGACTGACTGACTGACTGACTGACTGACTCATCACTAATTCTCCAACTTCCCGTGTAGGTAGAAGGCTGAAATTTGGCAGGCTTATTCCTTACAGCTTCCTTACAAAAGTTGGGCAGGTTTCATTTCGAAATTCTACGCGTAATGGTCATAACTGGAAGCTGTTTTTCTCCATTTACTGTAATGGAGATGAGCTTGAAACCCGTGGGGGCGGAGTTTGACATCATCACGCCTCCCAAGTAATCATGCAGTACGTAGAAAACCAGGAAGAGCCCCAAAAAGCGCTGAAGAAAACATGCATTATATAATTGAGAAGGCAGCGAAACAATAAGAAGCGAGCGAGTGATATATACAACCATATTCATGAGTTCTGCTACTTCGGAAACAAAGTACAGTGTAAACCTACACTTTAAATTAAGTTCATAGACAGGCTGCCGCTGGCGTTTGTAATTTAGTGCCTGCCCATATAAGGCCATCCGTCAGCGGCAATCCAATAGCAAACTGCCACGGGTAAATATTCACGGGTGAAGGACTGTGCTTATGCAGAGGAAGATGAGATAGACAGGGTGGTGTTTGGCACAAACTCAGCGAAACTGCGAGAGAAAGTTTTAAGTACCGGGACTTCGGTAGCATTAGATACAGCCATGGACATAGCACGACATGGCAACAGCA
>JANRMT010062822.1:13271722-13381392 GCA_026402145.1 Polypterus bichir lapradei
TATATATATATGACAGCAACACTCATCACTCACAACAGTGACAAAACAATTACATTGACAATCATGTTACGTTATTTTCAAAATGTTTCCTTTTCTTTTTCATTGCTTCTTTAACACACTACTTCTCCGCTGCGAAGCACGGGTATTTTGCTATATATATATATACACACAACAATTACATTAACAATCATGTTACGTTATTTTTAAAAATTTTCCTTTTCTTTTTCATACCTTCTTTAACACACTACTTCTCCGCTGCGAAGCGCGGGTATTCTGCTAGTTATATATAAAGATTTTGTGTGCATATCATATACTGTATTTAAGCAATAATTGATAAAGAAATGAGTCTCTGTTCAAGGTTTACTCCTCTCTTGCACGCTGAAGTTGTAATCCTGTATTGGATCAGTTAGGGTCAGTAAAGGAATGAATAAAGCTCTAAAAACACATCTTATGAGTATAAGGAATCTTCTTCTTCTTTTGGCTGCTCCCGTTAGGGGTTGCCACAGCGGATCATCTTCCTCCATATTATGAGTGTAAGGAATAATTAATTAAATTTCTAATCTGGATAGATGTACCAGTAGCATTGAACCAACACTCGATGGGGTGTGTAAGGAAAATACTCACTGTATGAAATTGTAAAGTGCCTGCCTATTAAACTAAGTCATCCTGACCTCCTTTGTACCAGCACATCAAATCAGAAATGAGATCATATGACATTTTAACTTTTTATTATCTTCTCAGATAATAATTTACATATAAGAAGTCATAGTCAATGGACCAGATTATTCACCCAAGACATTTAACCTGTTTAACTGTTTTGGGATCTTTACATAATTCTAAGACATAGGGGTGTACAAAGTTCATACCATTTATCTGTTTTCTGATTGGTATAATTAAAATGCTTCCCTGACAATGTTATGTAAAAATGTACAGTAAATTAACCAAACTAAGAAAAGAAGCTTTTCTGTTAAGAATGAATAGTCTGTCATGCTGAACTAAACAAGAGCACATGGTGGCTCCAGCATCCTGGTGTAAATAAAGGACATCCATCTTTGGATTAATCTATAATGGTGACTCATGACTACTCTTTGTTTACAGAGAATGTTCCCTAACATTTTGTGCCTCAAACCATGCCATGCTCACACATATTGTTGCCACCTTTTTACCTGCTCATTGGGTTGTGTGCCAGCCCACTGCCGTGATGCATCCATACTCACTCCTATCAGGCAAATTTAGTATCAATAATTAACTTAACATGTCTTTGGGATGTGGAAGAATAACCAGCTGAGACCGAGAATATGCAAATGCTAAAGAGACAGTGAACAGGACTGGATTCCAACACAGGGCTCTGCACCTGTCAGGCAGTACAACTATCAACTGCACCTTTGTTAAGGAATTCTAGCCGACATTCAAAATTTGTGTAATTATCACTTGGTACCGATAAGAAAAGGTAAATTAGAGTAATAACATAACAAGTGAATATAAGTCAAAGAACATTACATTCACAATTGAGGAGATAATGCCACAGACTTTAGAGTTTCACTCCTAGCCTATCAATTATTTGTATGGAGTTTGCACATTTTCCCCATTGTCCCAGAGTGTTTTTTTCTTGGATAGCTAAAGACATACATGTATATGTTAGGTTAACTGCCAACAGTAAATTGGTTCAAATGAGTGACCAATGGTGTGTACATAAAGGTGCTCTGTAACGGACCAGAGCTGGTTTCTAGCTTATGCTCTAACCCTAAACAGGTTTAAGCACTTTTTGTGGAAGTGTTATGGGCACTGTGGGAAAATGTCTGAGGATTATTGTGAGGTGAAAGAAATGTCAGGAGATGAAGGGAGAAGGGCAGAGGCAAGAGAACAAATCTAAACCAGAAAGAAACCAAAATATGAAATGTCTTTAAGGGTCTGAGCAGTAAAAAAAAGGTGTCAAAATCATCACTAAACTAATACTAAGTGGATTCTGCAAACTAAATGGCACCAAGTACATCTTTGTCAGGTTTCCGATCCACCAAATGATACCTGATTTTGCTGGCTGTAGCAATTTTATATGCGAAGACCAATGGTGTCACAAACCACAAGCAAAGTATGGATGGATGGATGGATGAGTGGACATTTTGTCAAAACATTTTGTTCTTTACAGTATTTATTGAGTATGGAATGAATAAAACTTCATAAACCCCACTGAGATTACAATTTGATGGCACTAGATCCAGACCCAAACAGGGGATACAGAGGTGAGAACTGACAGGGAGGAGAAGGAGGAATATGTAATTTAGGAGGCATCAAGCCATTTGTGGGATTCTGCTTCATGTGATTTAGGGGTCCATTTTATAAAGTACAGTGTAGACTAAGATGTGCACTTTGATCACCACTGGCTGACTAATGTCTCCATTTATATGGCACAGTTGATCAGACAGCATCATCATGTTGCTTTTCAAAGCCTGCAGAAGCAGAGTTATTTAACTTCTTAGATTTTGACCCTACTTTTAAGCCAAGCACAAGAAAGCTGATCTCATCTGGAGCTCCTGCTGCGTACAACTTTGGAAACAAAGGAGGGAATAACATAAGCGCATTTCAAGCTGGACCACATTCGGTCTGCACAGAATGGGCTGCTGAGTTAAAAATGTGCTTGGAAAGAAAAGTTTAAAGAGCAAAATGGGTCACACAGCTGCAGTCTCCATTAGGAGTTAAACGATGACTTGTATCCACCATTCATATGCGTGTCTGTAAGGCTCCGTCATTTTTCATAGAGCGGGTAAGATTAAACAAATTCCTTCCTCAGGTTCTTACTTGTTTGTTTTCCTCTGTCCTCTTTCATTTTCATAAGCCATTGGCTTTGGGTTAAATTTGAAGCAAGCCTCTTTTAAATGGGAGGTCAACACAGGTAATGCATAGCAACATCAGCTTCCTGTGTTTGCTCCACCAGATCCGAGAATGAAATTAGAGGAGAGTAACTCAGCAGCTCTCCTGCTACTTCCAGGGCTGCTTTGTTTCTGAACAGTTCTTTTTTGTTAGCAAATCTGTTACGCTGGCCTGACGTAAATATGCATCTGCTTAACTCTCTGCCTCTCATCTCCTTTGGCAGTTATGGTTTTGATCTTTATTTAGAATGTTTACCTTTCACTTTTGGTGATGCGTATGCTTCTTGTGGCCTTAATGAACATTTTTAGTGGTCTTTTTATACTGGCCATGTGGGCTGTTCTGTTAACTAAGATATTTGTTTTGGACTCAGCTGTTTTTACTCCACTAAATGGACTAACAAGTTCCATATGTGATTTTTTTTTTTCTGGAACACTTTTTTAAGCCTAAAAAAGATTTGAAGGACTTAAACGCACTGGGGGTTGGATATCGTTATACACCTCATTTAGCATTCAACAAGGCAGACACTGTTAACTTCTGGGCTCTAGTCCAGCTCTTTGTACCTAATTCTACCCTAACCAGGCTCCAAAAAACTACCATACATTTTTTTCTTATAATTATACGTGACCCCTTCCTTACAGTTTCAAATCTGATAGTTGGAATTAGTTCTTTAGAATTTTTGGTCAGTTAACCAGAAGCCCAGATATAGAGGTTAATAAAAATAAAATCGTTTTATCATGAAAGAGCTGTGGATCTGCAAAGCACCACTCCTGTCACGTGATGTTTGCTTATGGCCTTGCCTGTCTGACATTGTTACTTGGCATCATTAGTCATGTAGCAGTCATGTGATGGTGGGATAGCAGGAACAATAAAGATAGAGCAATAACTTCAGTTAGTGTTTTAACATTGTGCCACATCAGTTATTGCAAAAACCACTTGGCATTGTTTTATAACAGTGCTGAATTTTCTGCAGTGTTTGTCTGATGCTGTTGGAATAAAACTTAAGTTGGAACAAACAGTCATCCAGCTTATACAATGAAACATTACTGTCTGTGTGTGTGTGTATGTGTGTGTCCAGTTCTTCTGAGTAACCTGATTAGTCAGTTAGGTCTTGGTTGCTCCTCCATTGTACAAGATGGCTGGAATATTGTTGCTTCTTCATGGGATATGGACACATGAATAATGTCTCAAAAGCTCCATATAAAAACAACCCAGGCAAACAGCTGTCATGATTAGATTCTTTCTTTACTTTTTCTCCAGCTTTATATAATCTTGTCCTGCAAAGTATAAGTTGTTGCTGGGATTTTCTACTCCAAGAAATACAAAATGACCATTAATAAACTTTTCTGAATTACCGTCTGAATGCTTCATAATTTTTCACATTGTTCAGTGACAACATGTTTGTTTTGGTGTGTTTGTCACCTTCTTTAGGTAATGGCATTCCTATTACTATGATGACACTTCCATCATCCAACGGGAGGTTGCAATTGAGGATGCGTGACGGTATTTAGATTGTTGTTCAAAGAGCGCTATGTGTGGTTATTTTAGACTTCGTAGTTACTAAATCCCTACTTGTTATTTCGTACTTTGATTTTCTGGTTAGCATTTAGGATTGGTGAAAGATTTGTTTGATATTCTGAATTTTCCACCCTGGTGCATATTTTTTAACCAGGTATCATTCTCTTTGTCCTTTCACAAAAAAATCTTTGGTTCTTCATTGAGAGCAGAACAATAATAAGATGATTAAACCATCTTAGTAGAACTAATGCCTGGAAATACTATAGAACACCTTCTTTTATGCGGTTTAAAAGTACAACAGATTGCAGAGCTATATGGTGTATCGGGGGAGACGATCACAAGGCGAATGAGCCAGTTTGATATATGGTAAGCTGCAACGGCTGTAATAGTTTAGGTACTTTGATATGGAATGCCCAAAGCAGCTGCAACTAATATTTTGAACTGAGTATTTCAGCCTTGTTTTACAGGTATAAAGTCAGGTGCATATTTGCAGCTACTTTTTCAAACAACTCTAGTGGCAAAGTTGTTCTATTGACTCAGCTGGAATGTCAAAGGATGGACGTCCAGAGAAGGGATCTGCATCACCTGTTCCACCTGTTCTTCGATAATTTCAAAAATAGTTTCATCTATATCGGAGTCTAAAAGGGCCGCTAACATTGTAATTTCTTCCGATAAATCTTCAATTCTCTCTCTGAAATACGTAATATCTTCGGCAGAATCCATTTCATCGGCAGTAGTAAGCATTTTTCTAATTAATTCTTGTGCTATCGATTCACCAATCAGTAACTAGAGGGCGTGTTAGAGCCCACCCTCTCAACTTTGACGAGTGAAAGTGACAGTTTTATTTCAAGTCGTATTTCATGACGGTTTGCAGGAATGTTACGGACAAAATGAAATAAATAAATAAGCAACAAAAAACATGTTTCGTGACACACTTATTTATTTATGCTCTCATTTCATGATACATTTATTTATTAAGGCTTCATTTCATGATACATTTATTTATTTATGCTCTCATTTCATGACAAATTTATTTATTAAGGCTTCATTTCATGATACATTTATTTATTTATGCTTACATTTCACAGTACTTTTATTTATTTGCACATTTATTTATTTATTTAATTTTGTCCGAAATAGTCCTCTATAGCAGACAAGTAAGCCGGACCTTGGTCATTTAAGGCTTTATATGTTAAAAGGAGGATTTTGAAATCTGCCCTAAACTGAACTGGGAGCCAGTGTAAGGATTTAAGAACTGGAGTGATGTGTTCATGTTTTCTTGTTCTTGTAATAATTCTTCCAGCAGCATTTTGGATTAAGCTGTATAAAAAGCAATTTGAAAATCCAGTGAACACAGCATTGCAGTAGTCAATCTTACTAGAAATAAATACATGAATACATTTCTCAGAATCCTGTTTATTTGGAAACATTTTTAAGATGGAAGAAACATGATTTGGACAACTTTGTAATGTGCGTTTTTAAATGACATGCTAGAGTCAAAGATAACTCCTAGACTGCAGGTTGATTCTTTAAAAATTAATGGTGATTCCAAATGAGTTAAATGATGACAAAATATCGGTGTTTAAAGATAGGTAGTTCTCATCCATCCACTCCTTTAATTCGCTAACACAACTAATTAAAGACAACATTGGAGAAACTTCATTTAATCTAAAAGAAAGGTATAACTGGGTGTCATCTGCATACGATTGAAATTAACATTATGTTTTTAATGATAGATCCCAGTGGAAGCATGTAAAGTGAAAACAGTAAAGGTCCCTGTACTGAGCCCTGAGTATAATGACAGAGTACTGTCAGCACATTTATGTACGTATTGGAATCAGTTTGAAAAAATAAGAACTAAACCAAGCGAGCACAGTCCAACATCATTTTCTAGCCTGTGTAGTGAAATAGAATGGTCAATAATGTCAAATACTGCGCTTAAGTCTAACAACATAATTACAGTGGAGTTTGCTTCATCAGAGGATATCCAGAATGTCGTTTACAACACGAATTAGTGCTGTGTTGATGAGATGATGAGATGAGATGTTCTTGTTGCAGTGATTTTGTCTGCAAAGAACATGCAACAACTGAAGTGAAATGTAATACATGTTCAAATACCTGCAGAGAATGAAAGCATAACCAGTGATAAATGAGCACTGGAGAAGTGGAACAGGTTTATATTCAGATAGTACTAGACTGTGTCATACTATTCAGTAATATGTTATTAAATTATATTAAAAACATTTACAATTTAAAATTATTGAATTATGTTATATTGCATGCATATAAATAGCCATTTTCATACTGGTACATTAAGTACACAGCACAAGTATTAAAAAGATGAGAAATAGTGTGAGTAGTTAAGGGTTAACCACCTGCTCCAACACCTTTCTAAAACAGATAACTCTCCTTTTCTATCAAAGAAAATATAGTCAAGCTACATCGTTAAATATACCAAAAGGGTGCAAAAAGGCAAAATTATATTCCAGATAGCTGATTACCATTGTACTGTGAACACTTAATGTAATTAGCTGATTGGTCTAACTATAAAGTCCATGTATACAAGATATTCCTTCAAAAAGTGCCTTCACCACTGCAGGACAACATGACATCTGTCTTCTAGTCTTCTTCCAGCCAACGTGTTTCAATCATAACTTTTCTTCAGGGTCAAACATATTGTATAAAGACAAAAAAACATTGCACAAAATTATTAAATACACACATATGTAAATCAAGAAAATATACATGTTTTTGTTTCATAAATCATATCTAAACCTACAAATCTTGGTGCATCTCCAGTTAAATTTGTCCTCCAACAGTAAGGTAATCTTTTCTTCTGATTCTGTGTGGAACAGCAAGAGTCTGTCAAGTTGATCTTTCTTTGTCACTGCTGTGTGCTCACAGAAATTTGTATGTGATATAATATGTTATCATTTGATGACATGCTAAAAGAAGCAGTTCTGAACCAATGGTAAAACTTATTCTTTTTGATTCTATTTGAGAAAAAAAGATCCTTCAATTTGATGTATAATTTTGTTACTTTAACAGAAAGCATTTTTGGGTTATAGCTTTGCACACTGTATTTCAACAACTTTGAGCACTTTGCCTTCATGCTTTGCATTATTTTCAGTTTTCAGGTCTACAGTGGTTTTTATTTGCTCTCTAAGAGATAGTTAGTATTATTTTTATTATAGGTTCATCCGCTACATAAATCCCAGTCAGCGTGAAATGTAACACATGTGCATGCGCCTGTGCCTGCCGCCCCACCCCAGCTACTTAAAGAATTACACCTCTTTGAATATGCAAATCAATATAAATAGCCCATTAAGTTCAGCATTCTATGAAAAGACAATGGTAAAAGCATGGGGATAAAAGAAGAGTTTCAGCGAATACCAAGTGGAGGCAAGGAAAAACTTATTATTTGTTGGTTTAAGCAGTGGTATAAACAACAAAAGGAAGTTCATAGAGTGACTGAGAAACTCGAAACTTTGTACAGTGCCCAATATAACAAAGAAGTGGTCATATATCAAAGTGAAAAGGCAAGCCCACTGTCTGAGTCTCATATGGAAGCATATTAGGGTACAGTAAAAATAAAAAAATAAAAACTTTAATCTCGAAATTTCCACTTTAATCACGTAGTTTATTTTGTCATTAAAAAAGAAAGTTATAAACTTCATCTTAGAATCATTTAATTTACTAGTTTCTCAAATCCCATCATAACTAAAGTATCACGTTAAATGCTTCGTATTCTATGTGTTCTTCTATGTACTCTATTTGTGTGAATCACTATGTGCTTCTTAAACGGGCTTTCACTTATGCCGACAGGACAGTACATTACATTCATGATATTGTACCTTTCTGAACAATTTAAATACTAAGATATATACTTGATATCATTTTCATGATGATAGAAATTAAAGCATGAATTAAACATGGGGGTATGGTGGCGCAGTGGTAGTGATGATCTGGTGCTCCTTCCAGAGATTGTTCCTGCCTCCCGCTAGATGATTGCTGTGCCGTGCCGTGTGCGACCCTGGATAAAATAATTTATTGCAGCAGTACTGTCGCTTTCAAACATATTCACCCACCCCCAATTCCTGTTCTTCCTTTTCTTTCTCCAAGTAACCATTCACCACACAATAAGCTGTGTAATAAATGTCAAGCCACCTTTAAGCTTAGAACGCAGATTCTTCAAAACTTTTAAGGAACATTGAAATATCTTCGTAGTACATGTTTAAGTATTCCATCCACCTATCCATCTAGGGTCACGCCAGTCCTAGCAAGCATACAGCACGAGGCAGGAACAATCCCTGAACAGGGCTCCAGCTCATCGCTACTGCTGTGCCCCTGTGCCCACATGTTTAATTATCAACAGTATATGTTATTTAAATGAAGTTTAAAAAAAAAGTTATCTGTATAATGTAATATATATACTTTACTGCATTTCATCTTAAAAAGTATATCAAGAGCTCCAAGAAAATAGCAATTGGAAATCGAAATCAACTTAGAAGCCAGTCATCATCATTTGTAAATACGAGCATTCTTCCATTGAATTTAGTTGAATTCCTTTAATGTTATTATATGGTACAATGAGATTCAATATGCAAATCCTCCATAAATTTATTTTGCTATAAAATGATGAAATAACAATAATAATACAATACAAAACAATGAAAAATATATAATATGAAAGCATAAGTACAATATACATGTACATATAGTGCAGATAGTGCAAATGGTTCATAAAGTGGTTCAGGTTGTGCAATATTACAACTGAAGTGCAAGTTTACAGTGAGGTAATTGTACTTATAATTACAAACAATTCTACCAGGAGCACTTGATGGAATGATTGAGTGCATTTAGAGCTCTTGGGTTGAAACTGTTTTTGAACCGTGAAGTTACCACAGGAAAGGCTCTGAAGTGTTTGCCGTATGTGAGCAGTTTAGCGCATGGCTGAGGCAGCTTGTGCTAGATGCTGTATCCCGATAATCCTCTTTCCAATCAACTGCTGTACAGCTGTGATTCCACACTCAGATACAGTGGGTTAAAATAGTCTGAGTGGTGCACCAAGAGTAACAACGCTAAAGCAGCTATGGTATTTGGAATAGTTTGGCCATTCCGTGAACCATTATATTCTTACAGGTTGATTATTATCAGATGCCTTAAACTAATAAATGATATGTGGTTAATTTCAGTGTATTTGATAAAGCCACATCATGGATGTAATAAAGGGAAACCACACAGAAACAGTAGCACTGCTTTGACGCTGGGTGCCGGCAGTTTGCAAAACCAAGCCAAAAACTTGCGTATGCAATGGATGAGCTGGCATGAGAATGTGCGTGGGTTTACGCCAAATTTAGTTTTTAATACATTGTGATGATGTGAGCATGGAAACAGGCATACACAACATTTTTGTGCGTTCACACCGTTTATACACAAGGCCTCAGAAGAGAAGACAGAAAGGATTCATAACTTGGGAAACTAAATAAGCACTATTATTAAATCAAGAATCAAATCAATAAATCATTGTCAAATATTAATTGCACAGTAAACTCTCGTAGAATTTTCCGTGTATTCTTGGATGAATAGGAAGTGCACGCCATGCCCTTTATCCCTATAGGGAAAATGTCATTCCATACACTTATTTGGGGTTCAATGTGATAAACAGTGGCTCCAAAAAATGTCTGTACTCTCTATAAAGAAAATGGTGATAAAAACACTGAAAACATTTTTACACCAATTTAAATGTGATTCAAATAAGAAAACTGTTGAAAAACATATTCCAAACCTAATATGAGCCAGAAAAAAAAAATCACCAAAACACAACAGGAATGCAAGGAAAAAAAAATAGTAAGCATATCGTAAAAATATATGCATATTTTGTGCTTGTGGTTCCATGTTTTGATACTCAGCTTGTTTTTGGTTGTTGTCATTATCAAAAATTAATACAAACGATTGCAACCTTCATGTCTATGTTTCTGATGATTTAGATTAATAATACCACTGTGACTCTCCTCTGAGCCTCACAGGACATAATTCAGGATTGGTTTTCTTGCCATGGAAATTGAGTCAGGAGATTCATGCTAGAAAGGCACATTTAGTCACCATTAACCAAATTAGTACTGCCAATCCAGATCAGCAAAAACACATAAAGAAAACATCATACAGCAGCAAAAATAAATAATTATTACACTGATGTACAATAAATGGTTCTGTTTTTGGTGATTTAAAAAATGAACTCTCTTTACAGTGATAAACACTATAGCAGGGAAAGTAACTCTGCTATGGCACTAGGGGTGTAACAGTTGTTTAAATAAGTTCTGGAATGCTGTCTGGGTTGCGTTTTTCTTGTTCTCTCCTGGGCAGATTTGGCTTCCTCTGTTTACCTCTTACAGCCTAAAGACATTATGAGAGTTCATTGCTAATGCTCATTGCCCAGTTTGAAAACAACTGTGTGTCAGTGTGTCTATGTGTGTGCAAGTCTGTGGGGGACGCTGGTATGTGCTCCCAGTGGTACACACACTGCTGGCCATTAAGGCTCAGATTTTGACTTCTTGTTTTGCTGGCCAAGTTGAACTGCTGTGATTTTAAATTAAATAAATACATTAAAGGTACATTACAAGCATAGAGATCTTATGCAACTAACACTCACTCAGTTTTACAGTTCTTGATTTAAAGAACAGCATAATAACTTGGCATACAGGCTACACTGTGATGAACTGATGGGCTATCCCTGGTATGTCTTGGACTTGCTGTTGTTGTAAACAGTTCAGTTTTGCAAGATAGTGACCGGATAACTGCAGATATTCAAAATAGAAAGGTTACCTATAATAAATAGAAAATAAGTATCAGAAGAAATATAAAGCTCACAATTACAAATTCTGATCTAACTTTAAGATACATAGACTGCTAACACTTCACTGCTTCAGGGAGCTGGGTCTGAGGGTAGGTTGCCTGTTATTCCTGTATATTGCATGTTTTGATTTTTCTGACTATTCTGTTTTCATTCCACCCTCTATAGATATGCAGGTTAATGTCATACATAACTCTGAATTAGCCCAGCATGAATAAATGTGTGCTTGAGTATGTGAGTGCAGTGTGTGCCTTATGCTACCAGGATAGGGTTTGCAGCCCCAAAACTGAATTATGCTGGATCAGTGAAATAAATAAATTGACTATTACAATTATTATGAGGGGCGGCACGGTGGCGCAGTGGTAGCGCTGCTGCCTCGCAGTAAGGAGGCCCTCTGCTTCTTTGGTCCTCCTTGCATGGAGTTTGCATGTTCTCCCCATGTCTGCATGGGTTTCCTCCGAGTGCTCCGGTTTCCTCCCACAGTCCAAAGACATGCAGGTTAGGTGGATTGGCAGTTCTAAATTGGCCCTAGTGTGTGTGTGTGTGTGTGTGTCCTGCGGTGGGTTGGCGCCCTGCCAGGGATTGGTTCCTGCCTTGCTCCCTGTGTTGGCTGGGATTGGGTCCAGCAGACCCCCGTGACCCTGTGTTTTGATTCATTAGGTTGGAAAACGGATGGATGGATGAGTATTAGTTGCCTTACTTTAGGGGTATCTTGTATGGATCTTTATGATAGGTTAATAACAATCATCATCATCATCATCTATATAAATGAAATCGTAAGCCTATTGGTTGTCTGATTCTTTATTCACTAACCATGCAAAAATGACTGAATTGATTTTCACAAAATTATTCATGTGCTTTGCTGTTAGTGCGAGTTAAAATATATAGAATTCTATTAGTCCTCTTTAAATAGATAGATAAATATGTATATTGATGTCTTTAATATATTTAAGGTTTTTTATGCAATGGGGAAGCCATAACACTTGAGAAATTTAGACTGAAAAGGTAAGAAAGACTACGTTGACATTACCAAGCTGAATGAACTGAAATTCAATTTTTTTTGCCAAATGTGACACATATCTGATGTTTTCAGGGCTGTGTAGACACAGAAATCTTTTCCAATCAGACTTGAGTCACTTTTATATACAGTCCTAAGTCTGGTACATATCTGATTTGTTGCCATGTGACATGAATGAGATTGGTCAGATCAAAATTCATGTGTTTATTTGTTTATATGCAATGACATTGCCATAAAGCAGCAATGGAGGAGAGCTACAGCTATGACAACAGTCATGGTCCCACTATTTTTGGCTCCTTTCTCGTACCCACACATATCTTGGTGCAGCAGTGCCAGTAGTACTGTAGCTGAGAAAACAGCAAAAGCAAGCCGTCTTCTCAACCTAATCATGTACAACTGGTGAACTCTTTGTCACCTTCCACAACAGAATGCAATACATTGCATTGCATCTCCCTCTCTATTTCACTTTAGCAGGGAGAATCAACACTGTCAAGATGAATATCCTTCCCAAGCTTCCTTTTCTATTTCAAAGCATCCCCATATACATTAACAAATCGTTTTTTAAGAAATTAGATTCAATAATAACCATATTTATTTAGAATTTGAAACATTCATACATCCAAAGGGCAATCCTACAACAACCTAAAGCAGAAGGTGGCATGGCACTTAACTAACTTCACTTTTATTACTGGGATGCAAATATACAAGCAATAAAAACGTGGACATTGACGCAAATGTGATGAACACACACATGCTTGGTCCACAGTAGAAATAGAATTCTGCAGTACATCTTTATGTTCCTTGCTTTGTACCCCAGTAAATACAAGTTATCGTCAATATACTAACAACCCAATTGTCCTTCTTTCTCTCAGAATATGGAACCTGTATGAAGTACTTTAAGATAGAGAAGCTTTTATCTGTTACACTTCTACGTGAAAACCACCTTTTTCCACCCTTTCAAACTTAAAGAGTTTTTAATGTTTGGGAAACGTACAGGATTAAATCATTTAGCGAATAGTATGTAGGTAATGTCTTTGCATCCTATGAACAATTACTTTTCAAATTTAACTTCCCAAAAACACAATTTTTCCACTACTTTCAAATTAGAAACTTTGCTAAACAAAATCCCACCTATTTCTATTCCAGAAGAAATATTGATCAGTCTTGAAGACTCAGACAGCATTTTTATAATATATTAAAACAATGTAAAGTCCCTTCCTTTCAAAGATCCTAGAATACAGTGGGAAAAGGAACTCTTACTTAACATTTCAGAAAAGGAGTGGGAGGCAGCCATGCATAGAATTCACTCTAGCTCCATTTGCACAAAGCATTCAATTATTTAACTTAAAATCTTTTATCAAGCATATCTCTCTCATATAAAATTGTCCAAAATGCTTCCAGGGCAAGATCCAACCTGTGAACATTGCAATCGAACTCCATCCTCACTGGGCCACATGTTCTGGGTGTGCACCAAATCGGCATCATTCTGGAACAAAATTTTTAAATGCCTATCAGACAGCCTTGGTGTCACAATCCCTCCTAACCCATTAACACATGTGTTTGGTGTACTCCCAGGTGGGCTTAAAGTGGAGAAGGACAATCAAACTGTGATTGCCTTTACTTCACTATTGGCACTTAGACTTATCTTGCTCAACTGGAAGAATTCTAACTCACCTCTGTTAAGTCAGTGGGTAACTGATGTTATATACTATTTGAAATTGGAAAAAAAATCTAATTCTTATTTAGAGGATCTGTTCAAAACTTTTTAAAACCTGGCAGGATCTAATCAATTGCATTTTAGAATAAGCATTTATTTTGGAGAAAAGGATTCTCTTCCCTCTCTTTTATTTTTAAAGTTTTACTCTGGCTGTTGGTCTTCCCCTGTTTCTCTTGGGTGGGGGTTAATTTGTTAAGCTCAACTTGATTGTATAGAATGTTACTTGCTTTTAATGAAATCAATTAAAAAATGTGTATACACTAGCTACTAGCGTGTACATTTTTTCAGTTTTCATACAATGAGTCGTCTAACAAATATGAAGTTTTTTTGTTGTTAGTGATGCAGATGACTCATTCATAAATGTATCAATGTGCACAGGCATGCCATTTTGGAGCACAGATGGATTCACGTTACAGTTAGATAAAAGTAGCTTGTACTTGAATATGAACTGTCAAAATAGGAACATTCGATCTGAACAAAAGTCAGAATTGAGCAATGAGGCCTGCAATGTGAACACAGTATATGTGAGCCAGTTTCTGCCAGTGTTACCAACAGAAGCTGTGTGTTATCTGTGACCTAAAGTGTGTATTGTTAAGATACCGTCAATGAGTAGATGGATGTATAAATATAATTATTATTATTGTAAAGTCTTTTTCTTTGGGCCTCTGTCTGTAAAAACCTCTTCAACTAGTGGCTTCCTATCCAGCCATACCAATCAGTGATAAAAAGATAGGTTTCAGCCCTCAAATACACTTAAATCTATCAAAGTAGGCTACGAAAATATAGGCATGGAAGGATTTATAAAATGTCTGATTATAACATGCTTACCAAATAATAAACATAAGCAGAATGTTTTGTTTCATCCCATTTAAAATCTTTACATTGTAAATAATCTGCTTTGCTTATATTAAGCAGTTATTTCTATTTCAGTTCTTTTGTGTGTCAGATGAGGTGCGTGTCTTTTCCGAAATAAAATCCTTGTAATAGCTAAGTGTTGTCTGAAGACTGCACTTTCTCTAACATCACCCATAAAATAGTTGAACATCTGAAAGTCATTACAAGCATGCAAGTCGATTAAAGCTGACAGAATAATGTTTCAAATCAGAAGGGTGCTAATGTGAATCATATTTGCAAGCAATTCTCCAAGCCAGATTTTAGTGACTTCACGTTTACCTAGTTAATTTCAAGTCACCTTTGCCCTCTGCCACAAAGGTAAGTGAGCTTCATACTTCATTGTTGTTTTTGTCTTTGGTGTGATGTTAACAATTTTGACATGAAACAGAGAACAGATTTTGACAAACCTTCTTATTGGGTAAGTTTAAAATACATGCTTTAGATAAAAATGAAATATTAAGTTCAAGTGCGGGCGGCACGGTGGCGCAGTGGTAGTGCTGCTGCCTCGCAGTTAGGAGACCTGGGTTCGCTTCCCAGGTCCTCCCTGCGTGGAGTTTGCATGTTCTCCCTGTGTGCTCCATCCATGGGCACTCCGGTTTCCTCCCAAAGACATGGTGGATTGGTGATTCTAAATTGGCCCTAGTGTGTGCTGGGTGTGTTTGTGTGTGCCCTGCGGTGGGTTGGCACCCTGCCCAGGATTGGATTCCTGTGTTGGCTGGGATTGGCTCCAGCAGACCCCCCATGACCCTATGTTCGGATTCAGCGGGTTGGAAAATGGATGGAAGTTCAAGTGCTTATTAAATACAATATAAAACAGGTGATGCCTGTATATGTGTGGGGAAAAAACCCAATTTTGTGTCTTTGCTACTGTACATTACAGTTAGTGTGCGGCATTATAAAAAATGAGGCAAGATAGTTGCTTATTTTTCATTGAAATCAGTTCAAGTTGAAATGGTCAACGTATAAAAAATTTTAATGATGCAACCATTTAAGTCTAGTCAGGTAAACATATGATCAAATTACTCAAGTCTTGGAATTTGAAAATCATCTTACCGTTATTAAGTGTCTAAAAAGAGAACTTTTGTAGCCCCAAGTTAAAGTAAAGTAAGTAGTATAAACTAATAATATCAAAAAACTTAGACAAGGGTATGAAAAACAAAATGGAACATGAAAAAGTAAGGCATGTCATGTTGGATTATTCTCACATCCTTGGTCAAAATGTTTATAAATTAATTCAGAATAAGCTGTTATACCAGTTACTTATCCAGGATAATCTGTTGGACTGCAGCATAAACAGCACCCTTCAGATTTTTTAGTTCTAGCAGACCCTTCTGAATTGCCTGCTGGCGTGAGGGAACGTGAATAAATAGTAGGACATGTGTTCAAGAAACTGTAGAAAGGATCGATGTCAGAAACAGGACAAACCAAAGCACTGAACCATAAAAGATGGCAGATGTTGATAATCCAGTGCCACACTACTATCATAACCTAGGCACTTAATGACGTTGGGAAGAGAACAGCAAAAAGTCAATGACCAAGTGATGCTAATCACTGCAAGTCACACAATACATTGTAGAACCTAAGATGTACACGTGTGGGAAAGTTCTGCGTATGGCTGTTACATTTCTGTGATATCATGTGCTGACATTGCAAAGCATCACGGGATGCTGGGAAAAAAATGTTTATATAAGACTGGCACACGCAGCATATACACTGCAAAAAAAAAGGTTTGCCAATTTTCACCGATAAAAATGATATTTACACATTTGAGAAAACAGCTTAGAGGGTTAGGAGCTTGCATCGATACAGCGCATTACCGTGTCCACCACATAACAAACCACCTTAGGATCCCAGATTAGGACCTGAGTGCAGCCATGCGATGGGTGAAACCTCAGCACCACATTAGTTGTGAGGTTTTTTATGGTGGCTGGAGTGCCAATTCTGCCACCAACCCCCAAGTTTTCCATGCAGGTTGGAGGACCTACATGCAGGGCTGGATGCAGATTAACATCATACATGGAGCAATTGCAGGTTAAGGGCCTTGCTCAAGGGCCCAATGAAGTTGAGTCACTTTTGATGTTTATGGGATTCGAACCGGCAACCTTCCGATTGCCAGTGCCAACCCCTAGTGTTAGAGCCACCACTCCGCCCTAACAACGATGCAACTGCCTTACAATAAGTTTCCTCAAGTAAATCATTAAAAAAGACACACATTTTCAGGATAAATCCCTATTGGTAAGGGATTATTATGCATGTTGTAAATCAGAAGGAGAACTGAGAAAATGAGGACTAAATTCAATTTCGTTAAAATTTGAAATACTGTAGTTCACAAGGTAAAAAAACAATATCCAATGGCCGTTGTTGGCTTATTTATCAGGAAGTAGAAGCTACTTGAAACCACCTAGATAATACATGGAAAAGTCTGTTCCTTCAACACTTTCTGCATAAATGAAAAAAGACTTGTGAAAGAAGCCACAGAGAGCCCAACAATCACTTTGAAAGGATTACAGTACAGTTTTGTTGCTGAGACTGGACTTGCACCCGTCAACCATATCAAGAGGCCTGCACAACACACGTCTGCAAGGGAGTATCACACAAAAGAAAAATAGCAATGTGTTAGCACATCTGGATTTTGATTCAGTCCTCAGATGAGACCAAGACTGAGCATTTTGGCTAACTTCAAAAAGACACACACCTTAAAAAAACAAAAGTGAAGTATGGAGAGTGTAGCATTATGTCGTAGGCTTCTATGCATCAGCAAGGTTTGCATATCTGGTTAAAACAGAAGGAATAAAGGATGGTTGAAAATAAAAGCAAATACTGGAAGAAAATTAGAAGCCTGGCCAAAAATTAATCTTCCAACAGGACAATGATCCCAAGCATAATGGTAACATTCATCTAGGAGTGGCTCAAGGGCGTAAAGATCTCAATCCAACTGATTAACTCTGGCACTAATGGAAAACTGAGGTAAATGACTAACCTAAAGGAAATCTGCCTGAAAGAATGGGATCAAAATCACTCTTTACCAGTGGGCAAACCCAGCATATACATACCCCAAAAACGTAATGCTGTTATTGCTGCAAAGGATGGCTGTACATATTAAAGTGTGGGGATTGAATGTAAATGCAAAAAGCATATTTAGTTTTTTCTTCTTATGATTGTTTTCTAACATAAAATAACTTAACATTAACAAATTAAGAACAAATTTTAAGATCGATTTTATTTAAGAACATTACAATATTAGTCAAGGGGGTAAATTCTGATTATTTGATTCCAGGTTTTGACCACTGCTTGTCCTTTAGTCCTGTTTGATAAGTATAGCTCATAACAGGACATAACTTGGGACTATAGTATATCCCTAAAAAATCTCCGATAGATTTGCAACAGGCCATTTTAATTTCATATCTCCTAACACTTGAGAATGGGCTAAGAGGTTATAACCAGGTAGCTTAAAAGGCAGAAAATAAGCCAAAATCTGGTGGTTTCAACAGAAGGCTCAAGACAACAACATCTGGCAGCGTGTGAAAAACACGTAGTCTAAACATGGGCAAAAATTCACATCACGGGTAGGGCAAAAACACACATTAAGGGCTACGCAAATACAAAAGGTCACGAGAGGTAGGAAATAAAATAAAGATGGAAACACTAAAGTCAAATGTTTTGTCTTAAAAAGTGCCTGTTTATGATTAGCCAAATGAGCTCAAATGTCCCTTAGGTGTTGGCGGAATCATTAACGTAACTTAGTAGTGCTAATTTAGAAGTGTGAAAACGCAAATACTGTACAGCATAGGGAAAACATTTCAAGCCGCCTTGATTTGTGAAAGTTTATTGTAATACAGTTTAATTATAAACAGATCTTCCCATTTTAAATACAAAAAAACTGTAGATTTTATTTGTTTTGAGCCAAATGTGTTTTTTATCAGTCTATAATCTGTCAGACAATTAAAAACTGCTATTAGAAAGGAATATTTAAAGTTATTACTGCTAAATATTCCATGTATTAAAATAATGCAAAGGTTTAGTTTAAGTCTTAACCCCAAGTCCTCCATATTATCTTTGTCTGCAGCACAGGATTTTTTTGAGTCAAATTTGAATCAAAATTATTTTTGCATGGGTTTACCTGAAACAAATTTGACTACATTCAGTTTTATGGACTGATGAAGAATGCTTATTTTAATTTTTATATTCTTGTGTATGAGTGTTTGAAAAATTAGAACAGTACAGTTAGTTATTCCCTTCCACCTTTCCCCAATAAAATATACGTCAGGAAGTAATAACAAGAAAAGTTTTATCTAAAAAGTCCATTGCAGGGTGAACACGCACACACATCAGAGAGCAATTTAGTATTGCCAGATCATTTAATCTGCATGTCTTTCGACTGTGGGAGGAAACTGGAGCAAACACATGTGGACCTACACACAAACTCTACCCAGAGAGCACCCAGGGTGGGACCTCCAGATTCCTTACTAAAAGGCAGTAGCGCTAACACTGCATCTCCAAACAGCATATTCATTAATTAATAATATATTTACATTCATAAAAAATGAAGAAGAAAAAAATACCCTTAATTCGAGACTTATTTTAGCAGAGTAATGCATCTGCCTGGCCCATCATTACATTCCGCCCATGCTGCTATTAAAGGCAGTTTTAGTAAGGCACATGCACATAATTGTGGAGTGTCTGAACCTGCTTGTGAGGATATGAATACATATAGTCAATATGCAGTTGTTAGATGGTTATCAAGTGAAAATGTCCTTGTAAGAGATTATAAGTTAGCAAATTCCTTTAAAAATTAATGTCTAAAAATTGCCATTACCCACACCCTTCTAAAAACAGGAACAAGATGACAAAACTTGCATACTTGAGTGATATATTCACTCTTTCCAATAAACTGTGTCGTCATAATGAAAAGTAATACTGCAATGACTTTCAAACAAGATTGGAATCTAAATTTGTTGGCAGTATGGATGATGTGTTTTCAATGCTTCTGGCTGGATCGGGTATGTTTCGCACCTGTCTCTCAGTTGTTGCTGCTGCTTGTTAGTTTTGTCTAGAGAGAAGGAATCATTCTATGTACTGCCATGACTCTGAATGTGTGCCAGCCCTTATGCGTTATTAGACACGAGATGTCTGAGAATTATTGCACTAACTAAAAGATGATAATGTGAACCAAAAATGAAAGCCAGGAGCACTGAAAACAGGACAAAAAGAAAATCAAAATTGAGAGTAAAATTGAGTTCAAAAATAAGAAGAAGCAAAACCTGATGCTAGGGCCTGCTCGGTATAGAAGCTATCACTAATAAAGATTTTGTTTTCAAGATTTGCATCCACAGAGGAATAAAGCAATCATATTTATACCATCACCTCACCTGATGTCAAAGATGTGACAATTGCAGTCACATGAAACAGTCTACGGCATTGAGTAAATAAGGAATAAATGGGATGGGAATGATATTAAACTTTGTTAAAATAATTTGAAATTATTAATAAATCCCAAAAACAGAATCTGCATAATAGAAAAACCCAAACACAGCAAAATATGCATATAAAGCATGTCAACTGTTACATTCTGTAAATTGTCCCAGTTGTAACACGTCTAAGTGTGTGTCTGCCTACATTGCCCTACTGGTCATGATGCTTGGTAGCTGCTGTGAAAGTTCTTCTGGATCCTTATAAGTAAGAACAACAACAATATTTGTTAATATTTTTGAGGCTGTATAGCTCAAAGTGATTTGCAAATATTAAAATTAAAACTGAAGTTACAAAACAGACAGGAATGGAGGAATTACTAATGGAAACGAATAAACAATCAAATGATTTGTAAATCTATTCTGGTTAAAATTCCTTAAAGACAATGTACAATTTGGTAACATGCACTATGGTCTGATGGCCAAGGAGAAAAACCAGACAAAAAAACTCCATCTTGTAGGGATGCTGGAGAAAATAAACATCTAGGGGTGGCAAAGCCAAAGGTCTGTCCAGTCCCACCTGGATATTCTATTTAAATGTGACAAAGTTGTTCAATATTATCTTTATATGATGAAAAATCCTACAAGATTCAAAGCTGGCGGTATCATCATAGTGGTAGCATCCTTTAACCTTTCTAGCATAAACAAAAAACAATAGGATGTCCAAAAGAGAAAACAACAATGAAAAAAATTATTAGTAACCAGCAAAAAATATTTAGGACTCTCTAAAAGTTAACTTGATCTAAATGTTGTATACAAAAGTAAAGCTTTAAAGAAAAGATTTTGCAGTATTAATTTTAATCTTTTTCAACAGATATAAACACTATAAATAAATAATGAAAAGGCCAAATTTAAAAAGTGTGTTTTAAGTGTTTGTGAATTGTTTCAGACTATTAGCCTGACATATTATATCAGATTTTAGATGCATAATAGCAAACGGACAGCTCATCAGTTATTTTATGGTTAACTCTTAAAACATTAGGCAAACCTGTGTCTAAGAATCTCAGATTACAATTAAACATGTGTGGGAACAGGCACTTTAAAAGGTTTGAGTGTGCAAGAATGTTAGGGGCTTTATAGACAATTATAATTATTGTAAAATTAAGAGACACTGAAAGCCTGTGCAATGAGGCTAATACAGTTGAAACATGTTAAAAATTAGTCTTTTTGTTAATCAGAGTGTTCTTCCTCTTCCCGGCCCCCAGCCTTCCTGAGATGGAATAGATGAGACGCAGACATGGGTCACTGAAATTACAAGCAGCAATTACTACCATTCATCCTAATAGAGAACTCCATTTAGACCCCAGCTGATCAGACTGCTGACTTTTGACGAAATTCCTGTGCAGCAGTAAGCATGTCTCTCAGCTTCACTGTGTGTGCCACCAGTTACATTGTCCTACACTTTCACAAATCCTGGTCCCAGCATCATTTGTCTCTGCTAAGGAATGACTTAACATTTTGCATACCTTCACTGCCCCCATCCTCCCTGAGATGGCACTGAGCTTAAGAAAATGGGAATTAGAACTAGCCATCTGTATTGGTAAACAGAGAAATCCATTTAGCCAGGTACTGATCTGGCTACTAAATTTGTGACAATTTCTTGTGCAGAAACCTATTTATATATTTTCATGATAGAGCTAACAGAAATACATTACAATAATCTCATCTCATCTTGTTGACTGCTTTTCCTAGAGAGGGTCATGGCGGCTGCAGGCCAAGCATGTCATCCCCACACTTCCTTGTCCCCAGCTACAGGTTCCATCTTTTCTTGGAAAATTCTCAGGCTTTCCCAAGCCAAGTGAGAGATATAATCCCTCCAGCATGTCATGGGTGTAATGCAGGGTCTATGACCAGTGGGATGTGCCAGGAGCAGCTCTAGGGGCATCCACCCAAGGATCATCCTTAAAACATGGCCAGACCAACTCAGATAGCTGTTCTTGATCTGGAGAAGCAGCAACTCTACTCTAAGGCTCTCCTGAATTACTTATGTTCTCACCCTACCAACCAGCCTGGAAGAAACCTCCCTTTTTCCTTCACTTGTGAAAAACATTCTAAGATTCCTGAACTCCTCCAATAAGGGCAGTTGCCCCCCTTCACCTGGAGAAAACAATCTAATCTTTTCTGAGAGAGAACCACAACCTTAAACTTGATGGTGCTGCGCATCATCTTAGCCTTTTCACACTAGGCAGTGAATCATTCGAGTGAGTGTCATGGATCACAATAGGATGAGGCAAAAAGGACAACATCATCTTTATAAAGCAGAGATGGTTCTCTTAGCCTCCCCAATGGGACACCTCACATATTGAGCTGTGCCTTGATATTCTGTCCATGAAAACCACACACAAGAGTGGTGACAAGACACAGCCTTGACAGAGTCTGACACCCACAGTGAATAAATTCAACTTAACACCAAATATTTGGACGCAGCTCTCACTGCATTCATACAGTTAATGAATAGCGTCTAAGAGTGGCCCTATTACCCACATTCCTGCAGCATCTCCCACAGCACATGCCAAGGGATACATTGATACGCTTTTTCAAAATCTACCAAACACATGTCTACTGGGTTATCATACTCCCATTTACCCTTCAGCAATTAGAGCTGGTTTACTGTTCCCTGGTTTAGATGGAATCCACATTGCTCCTCCTGTGTCTTGGCTCCCTAACCATCAAACAGATTCTTCCCACCAGCACCCTTGCATATTCCATGATGTGGTGGGGGGGCTTGTGAACCTTAGTGATTCTCAGAGCTAGATCATCCAGAGCTTTGTAGCTTTGGTTAAGGTCTTCCTTGATTTACAGGTTTGGGCTGAATCTTCAGACAAAGAAGAGTTCACAGTGACCCTCATAAAGATAGAAGATAAAAGTAGGTGCACCCTGCCCAGGACAGGGCTACCGGAACACACTTTCTCGAGCCAGGCCTAGGGGAGGCGTTTTCCAGTGTGTTCCTGGTGGTCAGGCAACCCACATAACCCAGGTAGGCTCAACTTAAAAAGGCAATGTGGAGCCATCCTTTGGGTTCACCATCTGCAAGAAGAAAGATGATATTTGGGTGTGATACCAGTTTAGTAGTGGGCATAAATGGGGACTAGACCCTGGCAGTAGAGACTGGCTTTGGGAACTTAGAATATTATCTCTCTGGCTGAGAAGAAACCTGGCTTGGGAGGTGGAAAAGTACCAGCTAGATATACTTGGTATCACCTCTACACATAGCATGTTTCTGGAACCAAACATCTTAATTGCCTCTGGGGGGGGGGGGGTAATCTCTCTCATATTCTGGATTTCCCGTGAGTGAAAGACCTCAGGCAGGTGTGGGGAAAGTCATAAGCCCCCAGCTGAGGTCTGCAAGTCACAGTGAGGAAACTCTGACTGTTGTTTATGCATATGCACCAAAGAGATGGAAAGGCATTGTATAAACAAAATGTATTATTATTATTATTATTATTAAACAGCTGTCTGCAAAATGGTGGGGGAGGCACTTGAAAGTTTGCCACCCAAGGACTCTGTAGTCTTACTCATTGAGTTCAGTGCTCACATTGGGAATGAGCATGACTGGGAGGAATGGCCTACCACATCTGAATCTGAATGGAGAGTTTTTATTGCATTTGTTAAAAAAACAGAATGTGTTAATTTTCTGACATCTTACAAAAATATAAAAAAATCAAAATGTATACATTTCTTAAATAAAAAAATAACAATAGGAAAATCTTCACTGCCCAATGTAGTTGGATGCTTTAGATTTCCAGATTAGATGATCTCTGAAAACTGAACTGTTGTATTTGAACTTTCACTCTGCTGCTGGACCTTGTCTGACAGTAACATCAAGGTCAGCACTGAAGGACTGCTGATAATGGACATTTTATTTATTACCATACTGACTCATTTATGTGTTTTCTTAAGTGTATGTTGTAGGAAGTACTATATGTTTAACAAATATTACATGAATTGTCTTTGTGACATATGGCAGTAAAGTAATTACTTTTTTTAAAGAATTTGCTAGTTGCAATTCTGCTTTAGTATTTCCATTACAGTTTTATTAAGTTTAGTGGTATGGTATCTGTCAGCATGAGGTTTCACAATTTACGGCGATATTGAGCTCTTACATTTACATTTATTCACTTTGTAGACACTTTATTCAAAGTGACGTACAAAAGATGTCAACAAAATCAAGTAAACGTCAGTCTGAGCAACTGTTTTGGAACAAGTGATACAGGACAAGGTTACAAAATTGATCATCAGAAGTGAAGACCAAACAGAACAACTTAAGATTAGTTAATCAAAAGTTATTAAAAATTCTAAAGATATTTAAAATTCAAGATAATCTTCAAACTCTTATTAAACACATTGAGGGAGTCAGCAGTTTGTATGTAGGTGGGCTGCTTGAATCACCAACTCGGATCTGCATATACAATGGGAAAAATAAGTATTGAATGCATCAATGTTTTTCTCAGTAAATATATTTTGAATAGGGCTATTGATATGACATTTTCACCAGCTGAAATCTGTCAGTATTAAGAAAGCAATTCTGCCCCCTATCACTGCAAATTAATATTAGCTGGTTTAGTCCTAATTGATTCTCATTACCAAGTTGTACATCAGAAACATCTCATGATGGGTAAAAGCAAAGAGCTCTCTCAAGATCTTCACAACCTTATTTTTGCAAAACATACTAATGGCATTTGTTACAGATATATTTCTAAACCTCTGAATGTTCCAGTGAGTACCATTGGGGCCATAATCCAGAAGTGGAAAAAACATAATTTCACCATAAACTGGCCACGACCAGGTTCTCCGTGCAAGATTTCTGGCTTAGGAGTCAAAAACAATAGTCAGAAAAGTTGTCTAAGAGCCAAGGACAACTCGCAGAGAGCTTCAGAAAGACCTGGAATTAGCAGGTGCATGTGTTTCAAAGAAAACAATAAGTAATGCACTCAACCGCCATCGCCTCTATGCATGCTCATCGCGGAAGACTCCATTGTTGAAGAAAAAGCATGTTGAAGCTCGTTTAAAGTTTGCTGCACAACATTTGGACAAGCCAATGAAATACTGGGAGAATATAGTCTGGTCAGATGAGACCAAGATTGAATTCAGTGCACATACAATGTTTGGAGGAGAACTGGCACTGCACATCATCCCAAAAACACCATACCAACAGTAAAGTTTGGAGATGGGAACATCATGGTGTGGGGCTATTTTTCAGCATATGGTACTGGCAGACTTCATATAATTGAAGGAAGGATGAATAGAGAAATGTACTGGGACATTCTTGATAAGAATCTGCTACCACCTACCAGGATGCTGATGCTGAAACGAGGTTGGACATTTCAGCAAGACAATAATCCCAAACACACAGGCAAGGAAACTCTCCATTGGTTTCAGAGAAAGAAAATAAAGCTGCTAGAATGGCTCAGACAATCACCCGACTTGAATCCAATTGAAAATCTATGGAAAAAACTAAAGATCAGAGTTCATAGAAGAAGCCTCCAGAAGCTTCAAGATTTGAAGACAGTTTTTGTGGAAGAATGGACCAAAATCGCACCAGAGCAAAGCATGTGACTAGTTTCTCCATACAGGAGGCGACTTGAAGCTGTCATTACCACCAAAGGCTTTTCTACATAGTATTAAATACATTTCAGTAAGCGTATTCAATACTTATTCCCTGTGTCATTCCACTTTATTACAAATAACTTAATTTATGGACTTATTTGTTTTGATTTCTTTGTATGTGTGGATTACTTGGGATGTTACCGACATCTGGTGAAAAATTCATGTCAATAGCCACATTTGAAATATATTTACTGAGAAAAACGTTGACGCATTCAATACTTATTTTCCCTGCTCAAAGAGTCTGGTTTAAGATTTGATATTACAAAGTCATTCACTAGCACACCTGAGTAAGCAAGAAGGAGCACAGGACCTCACAAGCACCTCCGTATATATAGGTGGTGACACATTGACCACTACCGGATCAAGCACCAGGATTTGAACTTAATATGTGCCATTTCACGAAGCCGGTATGTTGATTTAAAGAGAGCAAAGACATGTGCCCGGTTAAATGCTGGTTAAATGCAAAACGCATTGCTGCATTTTGAATACTCTACAAGAGCTTGATGGAGAGTTGTGTAGTCCAGATGTGACAAAACCAAAGCCTGGACCAATCGTTGTGCTGTTCACTCAGTCAGAAACAGTCTGATACTGCAGATATTATAGAGAATGAATCTGCAAGAATGATAAACATTTGCCATGAGATCAGCGAAGGATATCTGGTCATCAATCATCATCTCAAGGTTGCGTACTGACTTGGTCGGTCTTGGTGGGTGTTAATAATAATAAGCCAAGGTGAGCAGAGGCAGTAAAGAGTTTTCGTATGGAAGGAACCTGATGTACCTTCTCATTTACAGGTTTATAAAACATTATTTAGATTCATGTATTGTAAAAGATATTTTAATATTTGTTTATTTTATTTTATTTTTAGCTCTAATTTTGTAAACTCAAATGGACAAAATGTTCTATTACACAATGTGTACTTTCCTTGGTCTCTATAAAAAACACACATTTAACAAAAACAAATTCTGCTTCGCTATTTTAGTTATCTAATTGATTATGCAATCTGTTTGCTTATGAATGGTTCCATTTTAAAATAGTTTTTTTTGAGTGTATAATTAGTTTTTTGATTTTATTTTTGACAGCAGGCACAAATACCCTAATGCCTTAAAGAATCTGAGTTAAAGTTCACTTGTTTAGACTGCATTGTTCAGTGTTTGTTTTTAGGACTTCATTGAAAATAACTTGCTGAATCCAGACAGGAAGAAAGTTCCACTTTAGCCAACTTATCAGGGCGTTCACCAGCTGAATGCAAATAACATGAGTTTCCTCTTGCTTACAAGCTTAGGGTGCTTTTCCTAAATTTGTACTAACACAGTACACAAAGCAGGTCATCTCCTGCTGGCTTAAATATGACAGTTATGAACCGCAGCATTCTGAAAAGGGGAACAGAAATGGCAATCAGCAAAATGCCTTCCGAAGATGAATCTGAGTGATGGCAAAATAACCACAAGCACGTCCTGTTTAGAAAACCCATTATAAATTAAGCAAAAACTATTTCATTGTGTTTAAGAAAATCCAAAATGATATAAACGCATGTCTAATCTGCTGAAGAAATTCAGTATACTTGTGAATTTCATTTACTTCAAATTTGAAGAGGATGCATTAGACGTTACTTATTGAGGGAGTAGACTACCAAATCTAAAGCTGAAAAGAGGTCAAAAAGTCAATGACATAGGAGGGGGAGGCAGAAGTGGTCATTTCCAATTGTGCAAATAAGTGGTAAGCAGTGCTGCCTCACAGTTACACAACACTAAATTTGAAGTTTGACCTCATCGGTCTCTCTGGTGTAGTCTTTCTCATCTTGCAGAGTTTTCTTGAGAGTACATAAGTCTTGCTCTCATATCCTAAAGATGTATATTTTGAGACAGACTACCTGCTTTAAACTGGCTAGGCATAAATGAGTGTGGCGTGTGTGTGCGTGTTAATGTACCCTGCAGTGGACTGGTGATCAAGCTGGCTCAGCTGAAGTCTTTAATGTGTTAACACCCTGTTAATTAAATGAGGAGCGCCATACTCATTATGCCCCCTGTTTTAGGTTCTGCATAAAAAGAGCCATTTAAGGTTTTATGAATAAACTCAAAGAATGCACACTGCTGGCAAGTAGAATAGCCAGAAGTTATGGGGGAGTGAATGTGATGGAGTGCTACTTCTGGTAGATTTTATGAAGAGAAGAAGTAACTCTGATAAACAGATGAGATTTCCAACCTCTATACGCTGATTTTCTAATGATGTCCAACTTTAATGATTTTTTTTTTTAGTGTAAGTGCAGTGCCTATCAATCTGTCCAGAAATTATATGGTTTGATTTTGTCTGGAAGTTCATTTTTTAATTATATTTTTATTGATTTTAATTAGAAACAGATAGCAGATATTGCATACAGTCAAGTTAAATGTAACAAATCAAAACAAAATTCCACTCCCACCCAAGAGAAAGAGCCAGCAACCTGAAGCTACTCTACAAAAGAAGGGTATCCTTTTTCCCAAAATGGAAACTTATTCTAAAATGTTATTGATTAGGCCCTGCCATATTTAAAAAAAAAAATTTTTGAACAAATCCTCTAAGTGAGAATTTGATTTTTAACAATTTCAAGTAGTTTAGGACATCGGTTACCCACTGACCAGTAGTGTAGTAAAGGAAATTACAGTTTGTTTGTCCTTCTCCAATTTAAGGCCGTCATGGAGTACACTAAACACAGCGGTTAATGGGTTAGGAGGGATTTTGACACCAAGACTGTCTGATAGGCATGCAAAGATTTCATTTTTTAATCCAGTTTTGTTGTGATGCCATTTTTGTTTCCTGTTTAGGTGCTACTATGTTAAGTTTCTGTTTCTGCCAACTCCATGAGTTTCCTGGGGTGCGCTCAATTGTGACATCAGTCTGACAACGGAACAAAGGTCGCCACAATTGTTTCAAGGGTATTTGAGCTTGATGGGTAAATCTTATTTTTCTGCACTAAAAGACCATTATTTAGTCTTTCTGGTTTTTGGTCGAAATCATAATAATTACCAAAGTATATAGTTTTGTAATCTAAAGTTCAAGCTTATCATTACATTTACTGTATGTTCATAGTAAGCCACAACTACACAACTACTTAGGAGTTAAGTTTGCAAAATTGCACAGGTGAAATGACCTTATGCTTGTTGAAGCATTTCAGAATATGCCTGCTTTCTTTAATTTTAATCTTTAATTCTACACTTTTAACAGACCACCATAGTAGCCAATAAAAGAGCTACTGAACGAATGAATGCAGGGGTTCATCCTCTATTCAAAAGCTCAATTTCATTTGAGTGCACAAGCGGATTTTCTGGAAATGGTATATTAAAATTTCTTTACTAAAAAGCCTGTGTATGGAACATTATCAGCATATGACAGGACTCCAATTTTTGGATGACACGATCTGAGTAATTTCATCTTTTTCAGGCAAATTTTGATATTTCAGCAATAACAATTATTTCTGTTTCATACACAACATAACAAAGTGATGTCGAAAAATAGTTGAAAGAAAAGAAAAGCAAATTAAAAATATATAATAGTAAATAAATAAAAAATAAATTATAACAGATTTACATAAAATCAATATATTGTATCAATTTTATAAATCTCTAAAGATGAGTTCAAAGATGAGATTCTCCGGATAGGCTAGAGAAAAATACAATTTCTTGAGGTGTTCCAAATGTTCTTAAGTCGTACCTTATAGTTTTTTGGCTTCAGCCTAGAGGATTCGATGTAGTCGGTCTTGTCTGCCTTCATTTGAGCATCAGAGGTGGCTGCACAGGTGGTAGTGGTGCAAGAGGCCAACATGGCAAAAATGGAAAAGAAACCAGAGATTAGTAATGATTGCAAAATAATGTTTGCTTTATCTCCATTCTCTGTGAATACACAAGATTAAATTGCCTTCTCAGGCATCACTACAAACAAACCAGTGTAAGTAAAAGATGCACAAATGGCTATTTTAGGTGGAGTATTTGTTTAAATTTATGTCAAAGTGGGAGGAAAATTGGACGTCTGCACAGAGCCCTGCTTTGGGACCCCCAGGTCAGGCAACCACACCAACTCCATAATCGACAATATCTAATCACACACACACATAAAACTATAAATATATTCATGTTTAATTTTTTTTTAATAAAACAAAACCCAAAACATTTATTTTTACAACTGTTATTGGGGAATGCATCAGAGCAAAACGTTTTTGGAAAAAAACATAGCCAGTGGCAGAGATAGCAACAAATTACTACAGTAGGTTTGACAAAAGAAAAGAAGAGGATAAAGCAGTGGCGTAGTTAGAGTTTGTGCCACTCAGGGCGGGGCAATGTTTCAATTTGCCACCCACCAACATATCTGAATATGTTAACCTATTTAAATAAAAAATTAAAATGATGTAAAAATTAGAGAAAAATTAAGATACATTTTGCATAGATGTATTCATATATAGAGAAACAGCAATCATTTTTCACATCTAATTATTTATAAGTATCAACTAGACAAGAATATAGTATAGACGCACTGATAAGCCATGTTCTAATTATTAGTTTAACATAATTACGCTACGAAAACCAGAACCAGTGTAGTGTACAAGTGCTAGGTGGGAATGTTTTCTGCGCAGAGCAAGAACGCATTCGGATTGATAACGAAATGAAATTATAAATTAGTTGTTTATCTTCCTAGAAATTATTATCGGTGTAATGTTTATGTTTATTTTTGTTATTGCCTCATAAATTTCAAATGCTGTGTCTGATGCCATCACAGAAGGACATCTTGAAAATTATTTTTGAAGCATGAGTGATATTTTTCTGAACCCTGCTGCTTACACACGAATTGTACTGAGCCTTTTGGCCAATAATGCCGCCCCCAAAAAAAGTGCTGCCAAAGGCGAATCACCCCTTCTGCCAACCCCTAACTATGCCACTGGGATAAAGAAATTAGAAGAGGAAGGATGCAAATGTGGTGCTTAAAGCATCTTTTGAAAGGCTTAATGTAAAAAAGGAGAAAAAAAGGAGAGAAGCACACTGGTAGTGATCTCAGAAACAATGGTACTACTGAGACAATTGGAAGTACTAAGAACATAACTTGTGCAAACCAGCTCAGTTATTATGATTGGTGTTTTTTATATTTTTATATTTTACACTTTCCCGAAGAGTTTTTGGGATTTCTTGGTGGCTATTCTGGGGTTTCTGAGATCAAACAAATTTGGTAAAGACATTTATTTTATCCTTCTCAGACCCTGACAAAGCTGAAATTTTTTTTATTGTAGTATTATATTAAATATTGTCTGGCAGCAGATTCTTGTGATTTTCGTGTGCCCGGGAGTGTGCTCACGTGATGTCATCAGCGCAACCCCTTTGAAAAGGTAATTTATGCATTGTTCGGGTATCCGTGTTTTGGATAATGCTAAATGACTTAACATATGCTTCTCGATGTTTTCTTTTCCATTTTTTTGATTACAATTCTAATTTGTGTCTCATATTTTTGGCTTGCTGAAAGATCGGTTTGTCTCTTTCGTTTTGACACATACTCTATTTTGTTCTTGTTTCAA
Organism: Polypterus bichir lapradei; assembly: GCA_026402145.1. Classification (NCBI taxonomy): domain Eukaryota; kingdom Metazoa; phylum Chordata; class Cladistia; order Polypteriformes; family Polypteridae; genus Polypterus; species Polypterus bichir. Next base: position 13,303,199 of record JANRMT010062822.1, read on the forward strand.
CTCCAAGTCCTGAAATAAAAATTATTCTGCTTTAGCAGAACATAAGTATCTATTTCATCACTTCATCACTACTCCCTGCACTACCAATGCACAAAACAAACCCTAAAACAGTCATTGTATGACAACACCCCACGCCATGACTCCCATCCCACTCTGAGCCCCTGCTCACTTTTTGACACAGCTCAACTTTAAGTCAACATTTTTATTTTGAATTTTTTTTTTTTTTTTGAGCTTTGTATTTGTGGACATTGGGTTGGAGGCTACTTTTATTCCATTTTTGTATTTTACCAATTTCATGCATAGCTGTACTTTTCAATCCTGTTATTTTGTATTTTGAACTTTTGATTTTTCTTCTGTAAAATTTTTTTCATATTTTTCAATTCTGTATTTAATTTAAATAATGACTAATTTTGTATTTTCTCTCTCTAAAATACACAGTATTCAATATGTGTTACATTCAAGGTACCAGGGCCTTTAGAGACTTAATATATCAAAAATCTGCTTGCATCCTTTGAATAACTTCTTTCTAAATATAACTTTTCACTAAAAGTTTATTTTATTAAATGCAAGTCAGATACTTTCCTATAAACTGCTTACCTCAGTTTCCTAACCTTCTCCATTATCTGCAATGGAAAAAATATTAAAAAGCATACGTGCAGATAAGGTAAATATGTCAAACCTGTATCAGTGCTTTCACAACACTGCATGATACCCCCTAGAAATTCTGAATCAGTGCTGGGATCACAGCCAGCAGCTAGATTCTCTGACAATGAAGTGAAACTCAAACTTAGTAGAAAACATTATTTCCTAATTTGTGTATGATACAGGGTAATTCTGTTTGAAATTGTAGGCTGTATCACATACATGACTTATATTGTTAAAAGTCTACCCTGGATTGAACCGTTCAGCCATGTGTTCAAGTACTTCCATATGCCTTGGTTGTGAGGCCTGACTTAAAACCTTCTGGACTACAATTTTCATTTACTTATCAAGTGGCGTTGGGGTTACCAAAGTTCCTCATCCTTCAGCACTCTTTTCTTGAGTAATACTGGATAGCAAACCAGTATTCAGTGAGTACCCTAATGTAATAGTCTTTACTTCACTTCTAGAATCCTGTATCATTCCTCTTGCTTGCAGCAGTCCTAATGTATTATTCTACTATGGGAGAGGTCTAGTGTCACCCTTTATAAAACATTGCGATTCTTCTGTTATCCCTATCAGACATGAACAGAGAGAGTGCCAAATCTTTAGTAAAGCCCTGGGATGTTTACACTCACCATCCTGTAACAAAGATGCAGCTGCAATTTGCAGTTTCATGTATCATCACAGACAACATTGACTGCTACTGTGTCTAAAAATGTCTTTCCCAGATGACAATACAGAGCACCAAAACAATCAGAAGAAAAGGTTTACAGTTTTATTTATGCACTATAAATAAAATAAGATTATTAATTGTGCCCAGAATAGAAGCAAGGGAATAAGTGTGACAAATCATAATGAATACAACCAAGACAGATAGCAGGTCTTCTGTCTAGCTCTTCTTGCTGGGAGAATAGACTTCCAACATGCCCAGATGACCAGGTGGCCCTGGTATTCAGCATGATTTGTCCCACTGATTACTTTGTTTCTGTTTTAGGGATATTACAGGTCTTGAGTTATCTGTAATGAATGAATAAAAGTATAAACCTTCCCTCCTGCTTCTTTTAGTTTGTGAAAGACTGACATGTGTAAATATGCAAAGACTATAGTGGAGATTTGGGACACTCGATTCAAGTCTATGGGACAAAGAAAGGGAGAATAGGGACATCTTAGAGGTAAAGATGAACTGCATACTCAAAAGAAAAAAGAAAACGTACTCATTTAACAAAAAAACAACTTAGAAATTTTCCAGAATGTTACAGCATTTTATTAACACCATTTATATATAGCAGTCTTCAAGGTAATTACTGAAACCTTTCAAGCCATTTTTACAATCCTTTACTTCCTTCTTTTCACTATTTTATTTCTTCTCCGTTTTCTCTTCTGTTTCTTTCTTTTTGTCTGTTTTCTTTCTCCTGCTCCTTTTTGCAAGAAAAGAAAAGATGAAAGTAATTAATTTATGAAGTAAATAAAATATGAAACATATAAGTTGTTGCATGTGGGTGGGAGTAGAGAGGTCAGTATCACTAACATTGTCATCTCTTTTTCTCTCCTTCCAGTTCACACTTTAAAAGCTCAGGCGTCCATGAAAGAGGTGTCATTTTTGGCAAGAGCTACTTGCCAGACAGAGCTCCTGAGAAAATGACTGAACAACACTGGCTAACCAGCTGATATATGTAGTTTATTTCTGCCCACTACTTGAAGGACTAGTATACTCAAGGGTGTTTATTTTTGTTGGACAAACACATTAAACAGGACAACCTGGTTGCCGCCCCAAATTGTCATTACTAAAGCTGTCATAATGGCACCCCGCCACAAAGTTTAATTAGTTAACTTGTAATGCATTGTGATGGAAACTAGGGCGAGTGGAGTGAGCCCCAAACATGAACACACAGTGAATCCTAGGTTCAAATAATCTCATGTTTATTCAATTCACCTCCTCCACAATGTGACAAAGTAGCACAAAAACACAGGTTTCTCTCTCCAATACACAAAAAATCTCTCTCCCTTCTAACTGCCCTCCTCCAGTTGAGTGTTGCCTTTCTCCCTCCCAGCTCCGACTCACCTGGATAAGGGAGTGCAGTCCCTTTTATTACAGACCCGGTGTCAGGGCAATTGTCCGATGGAAGTACTTCCAGGTCACACTTAAGTCTGTTATAACAGGGAGCTTGTCTTACTGCATCGCCGTCTTGCAGCACCCAGTGACCGGGAGATGTAACCCTGCTGGCTTCCCCTGGTGACCGATACCTGAGGCTGCTGTCATCTAGTGTATTGGGGGAGGAAAAAGCTCCCAACAATATCTTCATTCTTCAATGGGCTGTCCGACCCTCTGTTCTGGCCATCTCTTCCAGGTCTGGTTCCTCTCTCTTCCCTGGTCAAGATGCCAGTCTGCATTCTAGGGGCTTCACATTCAGGTAAGGAACTATCCCCTCTTCTGGCTACAATGCTGGTCCAAGCCCATATGGCACCCACAGCATTTAACAAAATGTCCATCACTGTTTAAACTTAATAAAAATGGTGAAGAAAAAGGAAAACAAAACTCATCAACTACCTTAAGTATGTTGGCACGAGAATTTCTGAAAACTGAAGGCTGAAAACAACCTTGAAGAAATAAACTTTTTTCTGTTTGAGCACTGGATCTGCTTACTGACCTACATGGGGCCTGATAATGCCTCTAATTACTTTTAAAGATGTTTCTCTGACAATCTGCCAAGGAGAATGTGGAATGCTGTTGTTTTACTTATTGTCTTTTTTACTGTTCAGGCTTTTTACTTTCTTTCTTTCTTTCTTTTTTTAATAAGTTCTTTTAGTAATAGCTTTTGATTTCCATCTAAGTAACAGAACTGCATACATTTTAAAAAACTGAACAATGCAATGGGAACACTTTAAAATATGAGCTAACTATTTGAATCTGTTATCTGTTAATAAGCACAACCTTAAACAACTCTTTGTTGGTGCTAATATGACTTACACATTACCAAATAAAACACATTAGGATAGAAGCTAGCAATGGTGTATCTGCTAGAGTGCTTACTGCTGTGTAACAAGAACTTAACAAAGGCATTGCTTGTGCCACATAGTCAGCATCTAATAGTTGCACCACAGCAATCATTAAAGCTCCTATTCTTAACATTCTATTTCTGGTCATGTCTTTATTAGACCCAGCCTTCTGCATATTCTCCTCTACCAGTTCCATCTATCTCTTTTTTGGTCTTCTTCTCCTTCCTTCTCCTGGAAACTCTATCTCTAATATCCTTCTTGAATGTCATTTTCTTTATGTCTCCATATGTATACAGCTCACTGGAGTCTTGTCTCAATCATCTTCCATTGTATCTCTTTAAGCCTTGACCTCCTTAATATACTGATTTTCTGTTTGGTTTATTTTTTTTCATCCTGCACTTCCATCATAACATTTTCATCTCTTGAACTTCCATTTTTTCAGATTCAGATTTTCAAATTGTTGCTCAGGTTTCGGAACAATACAACATTGCTGGTCTCACTACCACCTTGAAAATTTATTCTTTTATGCTGGTAGCTGTTCTTTGTCATGTTGTATTCCACTGCACCTTCTCCAGATTTTCCTTTCTGCTCCAATTCTCTGTTTAATGTCTGCCTCTAACTCTCCATATCTTTGGATCATTGATACTGGTAGGACTTGATTAATGACAGAGGCATCACTTGTAGGAGAAGGAGCCTATCCCAGTAGCATCTGACACAAGAAAGAACCAATCTTTGGACAGGTGTTAGTTCATCAACAGACACAATCACACCTACATGCACTAATGTGGAGCAATTTAGATATGTCAATTAATGTAGTATGCATGTCTTTGGGGTGTAAAATAAAAGTTGAAGTACCACAAAAAAATTCATGCAGACAGTTTGCAGTGCGAGAAGATTCCGGCCAAGATTAAAACCTAGGCACTATGATGAAATAATGCTAACAGTAGTACCACCCATAGGAGTAATAGGAAATAGGTACTTATTTATATGTGTAGGCTTGATAAATAGGAAGCAAGATGGATAAGAGGTACAAACATAACAAGGATTCAGCAGTTCTGCATTTGCTCAAGATTTTCCAGAGAAACAGAAGCTTACTTTGAAGATTTTACCTGCTTTTCCAAGAGTATATTAACATAACATTCTTAAACCCAATCGTAGAAATGTGCCAAAGCAATTCAGGGTCTACTGGTGCACAAACCCAAAAACAGTCAACTTGTAAATGGAAGAAACCCCACACAGGCTCAGAAAGAGTGTGCAAACTCTACCAGACTGGGAATCGGGCTCAGCATACTGGATCTGTAAAGCAGCACCGCCAACATGAAAATGTTGTCTCTCTGTTTCTCCTGTTACATCACAGACACAACTCTGGAATCCCTCTGTTGTGCTTAGATATACCATTTCCCATGAGTGACAGATTAAGTGCAACTTGAAATAAAGTGTCTTTTGTTTGTATTCAAAAGCTTGTAAAAGCTAGAATATGACCCATCACAATTATTACTGATCTTTGGTTCACAGTAGTAATTTAACACGAGAAAGAAATACAGCAATACATTGTTTGCTTGTTAACTGTTATATATACAGTAGCTCTGTTTTGTTCTGGCACAGACAAAGAGATTCACAAACTTGCATGCAAATTCTGACATCATGTGGACTGACTTTTCTTTGATCTGGGTTCCTGTGAAAACATTTGACTTTGTTGGAGTGTATTCTCTATGTTTTGACCCTTGTAGTTGTTCTTCCTGAACTTGCTGAGGATGGTCAGCTCTTTCCCTTGAGTTATTAAACTTTTTCTTGGAAGTGTAGCTTGGGAGAGAGAGGAACAGTAAGAAAGCACAACAACCATTTTTTAAGGTAAAGCCTGAATGTTCTGCTAATTTGACTAGAGTTCAAGTCCATGTATCCCTGAAAGCTCACTTCTTTGATGCTCATAGGTGTCTGATCATGCTCATCAAAGTATGTAAAAGGCAACCCACATGGTGTTCCTGGACATAGCATGGTCAATTCTGCTAAAATATTACTTTTTATAAATAACAGTCAGTTATCAGGTGAGATTCAAAAGGTTAGTAATATTGGCGAATGGTACAGAATGCAAATGGACCTTACTTTTGCAACAGATTGGAAAGAGGAGTGCTGAGAAGGAAGACCCAGCTGGCATGTATCTGATCTGAAGCGTGCTGTTTTAAGAGAGAAGGCCTTGTATGCTCCTGAAAGCTTAGGCAAGAAGAACAATGTCTACTCAGTCCTACAATGGTTAGAAATCACAAAGTCTTGATGCAATTTGTTTTTCCTCCTATTCTTTGCCTCCACTTTGTCTAACCTTTTTGAACATCTCTTGGATTCTAACTCCTGCTTGGTTCTGACCAAACTATAGCATTCTTTGCTATTTGATTCACATTTCATATTCTAAATTTGGTACAAAACGTTGCTGTTTGAGTTCAGAAACACAGTAAATGTCAAGGCTATGCATCAATTACTGCACAATTTTGTTTCCTGTTAGAATAATGTCTAAGAACTAAACTAAACTCTTCATACATACATTTGTCATAAAGTGGAGTCAAGAACTATTGATGGAGTAAGTAAGAAAAGTTCTCATTTTCGGCAGTTGTTGAGCTGCAAATATTACCACAGTCTGGGTCCCTGGTTGTAGAGTAGGTGTAATGAGCTGGAATTCAGTGTTTTAAAGAAAACGTCTTTTCTGTGTGTTGCTTAGTGTAATGGGCTATAAACTAGTGTTTTAAAGTAAAGGCAAAATTCCTGGAAACTTCTGCTATAGGTTATTGTTGATGGCTATCTACAGGACATAAATATTTACCTGTCTTGCAAAAGAGTCACCTGCTTTGAATAATCAGACTGCTTTGATTAGTATCTCATCCACACACAATGTGGTGATACAGAACTGCCTGCTTCCTTTGAAAATGAAAAAAAAAGAGTTCTGGGGATATTGGTTTCTAACCAGGTACTTTTCGATAGCTGACAACAATTGAAGAGTCGCATAGTGTGGGGGAGGAACGATCTCCTCAGTCTGTCAGTGGAGCAAGACAGTGACAAAAGTTTGTCACTAAAGCTACTCCTCTGCCTGGAGATGACACTGTTCAGTGGATGCAGTGGATTATTCATGATTGACAGGAGTTTGCTTAATGCCCGTCGCTCTGCCACAGATGTTAAACTGTCCAACTTTACTCCTACAATAGAGCCTGCCTTCTTAACAAGTTTGTCCAGGCGTTTTTTTTTTTTTTTTTTGTTGGACCAAAGCAGAGTTTTTATACTATTGTTCTGCAGAGGGAATTGGCTTGCACCATTATTTAACTGATCATCATGTTGTTCTATACAGAGGTTGAAGTATTTATATATTTTTTGGGTAAATGAGAATAAAGTAGAATAGAGAAGTATGGTCTGAGACTCGTGACTGCTGCCTGCTTCTTTTATGCTTTTTCACCATATCACTGTGGAGACACCCTGTAGCAACAGTGGCTTGTACCTGGTCCAGGTTCCTCTAGACCTGAGGCTGGTAACATAGGCAGGACTGGCTGGTCTCTCTTACTGCTCAAGAGGCGAGCTGCAGAGTGCTGGACAAAAGATACATATGTAGTAGGTAATACTAGACCACCAGATGTATTTCCCAGCATGGATGCATCACCCTAATAGATATGCACCATAAAAAAGAAGTGACCCCAGAGCTCTGTCACAATGATAGTGCCATCACCTCAGCAATGCAAATCTCATTACATATAAATGCCATGTTCTTCAGGTGAAGAAAATGGGATTTGTTTGTTGGAAATATGAGCAAGCCAAGATCTAGGGATTAAAATACAGAGGATAAGGAAGAAGAGTTTTGCCAAGAGAATTCTTGGAGTTTCTGTAGAGGAAACTTCATGAGTATGGGCGTGCAGATAGATCATGTCACCTTCATATTCAGACAGGGGCCAAAGTATTATCATTATGACTGTCTAGTGTGATATATTAGAACTAAAACTAAGTGATATAATAGAAAAACAGCAATCACCAACACTTTTAAATCTAATTAGCCCTGCACATCTTATACTATTAAGTGCCTAATCGCTAACTGTGCTAACTCCCCCAAGAATGCACATGAAGCAGGCCAAGCAGTCCAGAAATATCAAAATTGCCTCACAAAAGTATGAAACCATGAAAATTCTGGTTTGAAAACACAGCTCAAAGTGAAGAATCTTTGTCAAATAAAAATATTTATTCAAAAAAGAAAAAAATAACAAAAGTATTTTAAAAAGTGAAAAAGGTATTGCCCAAAAGGCATTCCAATGCAATCAAGTCCCAAAGCACAATTCATAAACAATACTGAATAATGGAAAAAAAGGACAAAAACCAGTAAATCCATACGTAAAGCAATATTCACAATCGGCTCCAAACAAAAACACAAGGAAAATAATAATTCAATTATTATGGAAAATAATAATTTAATAAAAACAACAAAAAACATAAAATAACATCAACCCAACTTATTACATACCAAATTGACAATTAACTGCACACCCCAAAATTAGAATGATTGCAAAGTGTCTTGCTATTCATTAGCAAAATGAAATACAATTAAACAAATGAGGAAAGGAAAGACAGAAAAGAGATACAGTATTTTTTAGACCATAAGGCGCACCGGATTAAAAAGCACAATATCAATGAATGGGTCTACTTTCATACATAAGGCGCATCGGATTATAAAGCGCAATCAGCGAAACAAAACAGTCAGATAAGTCAAACTGTATTCAACTCATTCACAATAACTCTAAACATTGTTCAGTTGTAACATAAAATACAAAACAATACACTCACTTTTTCAGTTCATTCCTCTTCCACAAATCCATCAAATTCTTCATCCTCAGTGTCTGAGGTAAACAGTTGGGCGATTTCAGCATCAAGCATGCCCGGATCTCTCTCATCATTATCCGAGTCAGTCTCATTGCTGTTACTTAGCTGTTTAGTGATGATTCTGCCCTTCGTGAAAGCTCGGACGATACTTGAGACTGATACCTTAGCCCAGGCATCCACGATCCATTGGCAGATAGTGGCATAACTCGTCTGGCGTTGTCTTCCTGTCTTGGTGAATGTGTGTTCGCCTTCCATCATCCAATGCTCCCACGCAGCTCGCAATTTTACTGTGAACGACCTGTTGACACCGATATCTAACGGTTGGAGTTCTTTGGTTAATCCACCCGGAATGATGTCAAACTCCGAATTAGTTTGCTTCACTTGGATTTTGACAGTATCGGTGAGATGGGTACGCATGGAGTCGCAGATCAATAGAGATGGAGGTTTGTGGAAAAAGCCATCCGGTCTCCTGACGTAAACTTCTCTCAGCCACTCACTCATCTTCTTCTCGTCCATCCAGCCCTTTGGGTTAGCTTTGATGATGACACTGGCTGGAAACTTTTCTTTTGGCAAAGTCTTCCTCTTGAAAATGACCATGGGTGGTAGTTTCTGGCCATTAGCCTGGCAACCGAGAACTACAGTAAAGGATGACTTCTCGTTCCCTGTGGTGCGTATAGATACCGTACTGGTTCTTGTTTTCTCAACAGTACGGTTCACGGGGATGTCAAAGGTGAGAGGGACCTCGTCCATGTTGGTGATGTGTTCTGGCCGGATTTTTTTTCAGTGATCTTGTTGTTGCAGTAAGTGCGGAAAATGGCCAGCTTTTCTTCGTAATCCTTTGGCAGTTGCTGTGAGATGGTAGTTCTTGTGCGGATGGAGAGATTACATCTTTTCATAAAACGGAACCACCAAGAAGGACCTCCTCGAAAGTCAGTGATCTTCATGTCATGTGCTACCGCTGTTGCCTTGAGTCGAATAGAGACTGTAGAGACGCATCTACCTGCTGTTCTCTGTTCAATATCCCACTGTTCACGTTTGTCCTCTAACTGTGGCCATCTCGCTTTGTTCCCTCGGAAACTCTGTTTGGTCTTCTTTACTTGGCGCAGGTCATCTTCTTGCTTCCTCCAATTCCGCACCATTGATTCATTAATGTTGAATTCTCTCGCAGCTGCTCTATTCCCATGTTCTACTGCGTGCCTGATAGCCTTGAGTTTGAAATCTGCTTCTTAAGCATGTCTCTTAACAGGTGCCATTTTGAGGTCCTAATAAACACACTGTAATATTATGTTAAGTACAGTACGTATTACTCCGCGAGGCCCCTGACTTCGGTAGCCGTAATGCCCCAACAATCCATCAAGCAGTAGCATACCAAAGTCATTCTAAAACACTTTAACAGATTTTTGAGCATCGTGTACCACATAAAATCGGTTCGAGGTCAGTAAGCACAACCAGAATTAATACATAAGGCACACCGGATTATAAGGCGAACTGTTGATTTTTGATAAAATTAAAGGATTTTAAGTAGGCCTTATGGTGCGAAAAATACTGTAGTTAAAAATAGAAATAACAGGTACAAATAAAAGGAACTAAACATAAAAAAAACCAAAAAATATATTATCAACAAACAAAATTAATTAACACCTAATATGGAATTTTCTTTTAAACCTTACCTCTAAACCGTATTAAAACATCTAAACCAAGAAACTATTAAAAATGCAACTAAACAAAATGAAACAAAAGAAAATACTGTAACGACTCTCTAGGATGGACGCGAGAAGCATCCTCAGATCAGGTACTGTCACCTCTGTCAGCTGTTCTATTGTGCTCTGCTGTTACTGATGCTCTGTCACCGATGAGTGACTGCTTTACCAGTCGCCATCTCCCTGATATCGCAGCCTCGAGAATCTGCTAAATCTTGAGAATCTGCTAAAACAGCAGTACGGCAATGTCCTCCTTTCTCTCTCACTTCACAAGTCCGCATTCTCTTGTCCACTCTCTCGTTCCCTCTTAGTAATAACGTCCCGTTACTAACACCCAGTACTTTTCTCTATACTTGTCAGCCTATTACTCTCCTCATCACTTTAGACATTCTCTTCCTGCTCACTGGTCCCTTTTAAAGTCTTCTGCTGAGCAGAGGGAGAGAGAACATCAACCCAGATATAATTTCTGCTTTTCCTCCTACCCATTGCTGTCTGCCAGCTGTCTAACATCACAGCCCATACTTTAGAGGCAAGCCACTGGAGGGAAGCAGTTCAATCAGTATATTGTGTGCTCAAAAAAATCATAATGGTGATAGGCCACAAAAAGGTAAGTCTGACCTATATATTCAGAGAGATCTGAGCCAAAGGTTTAGGCTTCACCTATCCAGATAAACATAACCTCTAATTCAAGATGCAGGCTTATAGCATGCACAGGCACAATATTGTGGCAAATGCTTTTAAAATCCAAATACCCAGAAAGAGAGAGAGAAAAACCTAAAAAATCCCCTGGCCCACAAAACAAGAACAATGATTCTAGAAAAAAACAATAAAAAGTAAATCTTAAACGTCAAAACAAAGTAACCAGCAGCAGAAAGGTTTCTTCACAAAAGACAAAACAAATACTAACAAAATGAAGTCCAGAATTCTAAAAAGAATAACTTAATCTGAAAAATAAAGTCCTTAAACTGGAGAATCCATCTGAAATCATACACAATCCATAAACAGTCATTAAACAATAACCTAAAGACCAAGCATAAAAAATGTCAAAAACTAGTAAAACCACACATAAAACGATAATCACAGTTGATTCCAAACAAAAATACACGGAAAATAGTAACTTAACAAAAACAACAAGAAATATACAATATATATCAACTCTCTTTATTACATAACACAAAATTAGGATGATTACAAATTACATTAGTGTTTATTAACAAAGGGAAATAAAAAAAAAGGAAACAAAAGAGGGAAAGGGGATATTTAATAAAATTTCTCTATATATAAACTTCAATGTCTGTCTGTCTGTCCGCTTTTCACGAGAGAACTACTTAACGGATTTAGATCGGGTTTTTTTCTAGAATTTGCTTGAGCATTCCTGTTGATTTTGCGACTTCTCTCATCGCGCCATGTATCTTAGTTCGTTTGCAGTACCGATTTATTTGCGCAAATCCAAGAGACATGTAGCGGGAAAGGGGCGTGGCCCTTCTCACTCACATGCCAGCCTCGGGGAGTTCATACCTCCACTTAGCGAACAAGAGAACTACTTAACAGATTTAGATAATTTTTTCTATAATTTGCTTGAACATTTCGGTTAATTTTGCGACTTCTCTCATCGCACTAAAAATCATAGTTCATTTGCAGGAGCGATACATTCACGCTAATCTGAGAGACAGGCTCAGGCTGTGGGCCCGAGGTGATGTCAGGAGTAGGGAGCCAGGCAGGGCCCTCCTCACTGTCCTGTTGCACTACTACGTGGGCGGAGCTGCTGGTGACAGCTAGTAAATAATAAATACTCATAAAAGGAAGTAAATACAAGAAACACCAAACAAAGACATTCAAAATTAAATTAACTAACAGCTAATAAGGGATTTTACTTTAAATCTCACATCTAAACCTTTTTCATAAAATCTAAACCAAAAAAAATCCAAAAGTACAGCTAAATAAAATTAAACAAAACAAACTACAATGAATCACCAGGATGGATACTAGTTTGTCTGTATTTGTTTTATTTAATTTCTGTCTGATACTGGATGCAACTAAAGAAGAAAATTCCACGTCCTTTAACAATGTACACTCCTACTCTTCCAAGTTTATGCTGAAATAATAAACATTATTTATTTATTTATTTATTTAGTTAGTGGTCCTGGTAAATTGATATCAGTCTTATATATGATTGACTATAATTTTAGATTCTGATATTGGCTTGATTCTGGTGGCATCCCAATTGCAAATCTTTGCCTGTCATTTGGCTCATGTCTCATATTAAAAAAAAAAAAAAACTGTCAACCCAGTTTTTTGGTAGAACACAGAACCATAACATTAGGAATAAACCCCTGACTATGACCGAATCCACTGTCCCAGCAAAAAACTGAGTTTGCGATGTCTTCTTAGAGACTCAGCTGACTGCCATAATTTGCAGTACACCTGAGGAAATAACAGTTGGTGGCCCATCACCTTTGGCACAATATTAAAGAAAACCAGAAAGGAAAAATTAACAAAAAAATAATAATCATCATAAAATGAACAAGGAATGAGAAGGATCCAGCCAAACTCTCCACAGGATATATTTGGTGATCATACTTAAACTTGAGCCAAAGTGTTTTCTCACTTACTAGCAGATAGCATTTTCTTTTTGGCCCTCAGTTGTTAGAAGATTTGAACAAGACCTCTGTCTACAATTCTGAATGGCATCTGCAGCACTCCAGTAGCAGTAGGTAAGGAATTTCAAGTGATGAATAAGAGGCTAATAAAATTAAAATGAACTAGAACAGGAGGAGATTCTCATTGCTGCTCAAGTGTAGGCAACACATCACCGCAGATTGGCATCCACTTCCAAGTTGCCTATTTCTGGAGCAATCCAGGGATATGGCTGCAGTGGCAGAATAAGTGGCAGAAACTACATGTAATGAACTGGCAATACCAGGGCAATACAGCCTGGACAGTTCTGAAACATTTAAAATGGCATAAATACCTGAATGTGATTTAACCAAACCTAGTTTGGTCAAATGGCGGAATGAGGATGTAATGAGACAAAAACAAATATTTTTAATTTTTAAACACAAGAATAAATTAAAAAGTAGACTAATGTTGAAAGAAACGTAGTAAACAACTCAGCTTAATTTCATTTTATAGTAACCTGTTTGTGCCTCATGTGCATTTTTAAGAACTGTCCACAAATGGAGGTTCGAAAACCTAAAGTACTTGCCTCGTTTAGTCAGGACAAAAGCATAACTACAAACTTATGTGCATCTAATCTTGGCACAGTATTCCAGTAACTGCTTGCCCTGATTTGCTTCCTGTTATGTTTGTAGTGACTTCACTTCTCTTACTTTAGTCATTCTGTTTGGAGTCTAATGAGCTCTTTTGCAACACGTCGTACTGTTAATGTGACAAATACAATTTTGATTGGGTGGGGCAGTGGTTTGCACTCTGATTCTGATTTCAGTTTTGACCCGGTCACAGTTTATGTGGTGTTTGGGCGCTGTCACTTAGAAATACATCTGCACATTCCAGCCTGCTCACTTGTTCCAAAGATGTTCATATTAAAATAATTGGTGACTCTAAATTGCCCCTGTATGAAGGTGAGTTAGTATGTTCTGACATGGACTGGAATTCCATCCAGAGTTGGTGCCAGTGTTGCACGTGAAGCTGGTTGAAATATAACTGGGGCCCCTATAACCCAGAACTCCATGGTGCCACCTCTGAAAATTGATGAACAGTTGTCTATAGGAGCCAGGATGTTCTGGACAGCCGCAGGTAATATCTGCATATAGATAATGTACTATACAATGTTAACTTTGAATGCACAATGTGAGTTCTGAAAAGTCAAAAGCACACCTAATCAGAAGAATTTAGAGTCATAGTGGACTCAACACTATCAAATTCCAGACCATGTTCAGAACATATAAAGAAGGCTAACAGAATGTTAGGTTATATAGCACTATGATGTGTAGAGTACAAGTCCAAGAAGGTTATGTTGAAGCTTTATAATGCACTGGTTAGACCTCATCTGGAGCACTATGTACAGTTTTGGTCTCCAGGTTACAAAAAAGGACATAGCAGCACTGGAAAAAGTTCAGAAAAGTGTGACTAGGCTGAATTGAGGGCTACAGGGGATGAATTATGGAGAAAGATTAAAAGAACCAAGCCTTTTCAGTTTAAGCAAAAGGAAACTCAAAGGAGATATGATTGAAGTGTTTAAAATTATGAAGGGCATTAGTACAGTGAATCGAGACTTTTACATGAAAATGAGTTAATCAAGAACATGGGGACACAGTTGGAAACTTGTTAAGGCTAATTCACACAAATATTAGGAAGTTTTTCTTCACACAGAGAACCATAGACACTTGGAATAAGCTACCAAGTAGCGCGGTAGACTGTAAGATGTTAAGGACTTTCAAAACTCAACTTGCTGTTATTTTAGAAGAATTAAGTGGGTAGGACTAGCAAGCTTTGCCGGGCTGAATGGCCTGTTCTCGTCTAAATTATTCTATTGTTCAATAGTAAGGATAAGCAAGGAGAAGAAAAGAGAACTTGACAAATGCTGTTCTGCTAACTCAGGAAAATATTGAGCTGTTGGGGGTTATCAATGGATTGTAGGTGAATCTACAGTCTGAACTGAGAAGATCACAAAAAATAGCTTTCTAGATGTTGTGGAAAATTTTAATGTTGCCTTATACATGTTTCCTGTAAGTTTGTTTTTTCATTTTTTTTAAATAATCCTGGGTTTCAAAAATATTTGGAACACTGTTTCTGGGGTTTATGAGACCAAGAAATCTATTGTTTTTTTTGAGATCTGACAAATAACACATTTTTGGTGTGTTATATTCGATATCTGCGTAGTTTTTTTTAACCTCATCCTTAGGCTTACATTTTGGTTAATTTACTGTATGTGCATATCATGGTTTTCGACTCTCTTGCCTCTACCCCTTGGTTTAATGTACTGCACTTACTTTTCTTAATTTTTGATCTCCTGATTTTGGTCTTGGCTAGCTTATACATCTGGTTCTTGTCTTCTGATTCCATCCTTCAATAAGACTGCTGCCATGTAATGAAATCAGTGCAGTCTGAAATCAAAAACAGGCACAAGTGCACTCACCTGCATCCCTCAATTATGAAGGGAGTGACCTTACAAATGTGTGGCTTTCCTCTCACTCCTAGTACCACAGCTAGTGTTGTTGGGGAACAATTTGAGCAATCCCAGATGGGCTAAATGGTCTTGTGTTCTCTAAGGCTTTTTTTCCTAATGTAAGGAATAATTGAGAAGGGATGAAACAGGCAGTTTCATGAAACTGGCACTGAAATTAGTTTTGCACTCAATTTCAAAACTGCAAATTGCCAAAGGGTTTTTCGGTGGGTATTAACATTCATTTTTTGGATAGACAACAATGAATACTGATGCCTAAAGCCTCATTCACACTTCTGTGTTTTCTTTTCTGCATATTGTCCACTCAAAGGCACAATAAAACCCAGCATTTTGCGCATTTGAACTCAGTACATGGATAGTCGCTGTTGCCAAAACACCCCCAAGATTACATTGCAAGTACCTTATCATAATTCAGAATATGCACACTTAACACACGAGGTTGCTCAATATCATGGCCGGCCTGTACACTGGTACTGTGAGTGCTGTGCAGAGTGGAGGCAGAACTTCTGTGTTTTTCCCAGTTGATTCTGGGGTTCGTCAGTGCTCCTATTCTGTTCAATGCTTGTATGGACTGGGTGTTGGGCAAGGTCGTGGGGTCCAGAGGCTTTGGGGCATCTGTTGGTGAAGAGAGATTCATGGATCTTGACTTTGCTGATGATTCTGTGATCTTCGAGGAGTCAATGGAGGCTCTGATCGGGGCTCTCGATAGACTGAGCAAGGAATCTGAAAGTCTGGGCTTATGAGTGTCTTAAATAAAAACCAAGATCCTGGCCTTTAATGACCTTTTGGGCACAGCCATCAGCAGTGTGTCTGTCTGCTGAAAGAGAATGTCGACCTTGTCAAGAGGTTTACTTACCTCAGCGGTGACATTCATGTCTTTTGTGACTCTTCTTTTGAAGTCAGTAGATGGATTGGGAGAGTATGGGGGGGTCATGAGTTCGCTGGAAAGGGGTGTGTAGTGTTCCTGATATCTATGCAAAAGGATGAAGGTCCAAGCCTTTAGAATCCTGGTGCTTCCACTGACCAGAGACGAAGACTGGACTCCTTCGGTACGGTGTCTCTTCGGAGAATCCATGGGTACCACTGTTTTGACTTTGTTTTAGTCCTGAATGAGGCACATTACCTGTGGTGCAATTTCCCGAGGGTGATCTGGCTCGCAGGTTGAAGACCTGAGCAACTGGTCCAGGTCAAGGGGATGCCCATGTAACACTTGGCTGCGGCAGATAGATGGTCATTTCCGGAGGATGGGACTGGGCCCCGTGTCTGGCTGGAGTGTTGCCAATCAGGATCCTGAGCTGTTTTCGTCGTGGGGGGAGTGCGGTAACACGCTGTACCAGTGCATACTCCCCAACCTGTCCTGACCTCACTGCACTGGTCTCACCCCTGAAACAAAATGTTGACCACTGAACCCCAGTTTATCACTTTTATATTTAGCAATTTCATACATTTAACATTATTTGGATGTTATTGTTGAACATAAAATAGCCATTATCTGAGTCTTTTAAGGCTACATTCACACTAAAGCTAAAACTGACTCTATTCTGATTTTTGCCTCATTTATGATTTTTTTTTGTTGACTGCTCAAATCAATTTTGTGACTGATCTAAATCTGATATCTATCCTGAATGTGCTCCACATGTGCAAAATGATTTTGTCAGACAGATACCATTTTCTGTACTACTTCACATTGTTTCAGCACAGAACATCTGGGAATTCATAAGCTTGTGATGGCAAAGAAAAGAAACAGGAAATGAAAGATAAAAGCTGTGCAAATTTGTGACTGCTGGTGTCCTGTACATAGAAACAAGTGGCCAGAGAACTGGTGAGAACAGAGTGGGATTGGTTTGGATGCAAATCAATCAATACGAGAGTAGTGTAGATTCTTTCTGAGAAGTTCTGATTCCACACTTTTCAAAAAACCTCAGATCTGTGTCACATATGAGTGAAAAAATAGGATTGAACCTCTAGTGTGAATGTTGTCAGCAGTATGTTAACAATGGCACAGTTGATATCAACAACACGGCTAAGTTAATGAAATAGAATAAAAATCTGAAACAACAAAAATAACAATAACAGTTGGTAATTACTGTGCCTGGCCAATTTGAGAAAAAAGAACTGCCATTGTGTTAACTTCTGAAACATTTTGAGAACCATTATAACCAAAAGAGGGTGCCACTTATACCCAAATCACAAACACAACAATACCAAACACAGTTCAAATGAAGTGTTTTTAATTCGACAAAACACCTTCTTCATATGAACACCACAAAAAATACACCATTCACAAGACTCTCCCGCCTCTTCCAAGAGTGTCGCATGCTTTCTCCTGACTCTTACTCAACATAAGTGAGGCAGCAGGCTCTCCTTTAAAATTGACCCAGTAACTGCTTCTGGTCTCCTACCCAAGTAGTATGGAGCACTTCTGGGTTGTGCGGAAGCTAGGGCAGACCTACCCTGGCAGCGCCTTCTGGCTGTTCCCCAACAGGGCTGCATTTCCACACTCCAACTCCCATACCACCCTATGGGTGTCCTGATCGGGTTTAGCCCTGAGGAACACTGCCACCTATCATGTGGTGGAATGAACTGCTCCCAGCATGCCTGTTCACCCAGCTCTTCCATTATGGCCACCTGGCCAGGTATGATTCCTTCCATTGTCTCAACAGGGATGTCTGTCCTTCCTATTTGGCACCTACACCAATATTATTGTTTACTTATTTCTATTCAAATACTGCATATTGTTATTAGTACTGGGTCTGGGACTGTCAAGTTGTTCTGCACATTATAATTAATAAGCTCCTGGTCATTTACAATAGGAAGAGGTGAGCATGCAGGGAGGACAAAAAGAGACAGCATCTTCTTTCGATTTTGCTGGTTATGACACTGGGTGGTAGCATTTCGACAATTCCGTCATCCACTAATACATGTTATCTTAGGTATCGTTTGGCAAAAACTTGTTGTGCCAATTGCTTAGTCTGAGTAGTGCTTAGTTATTAGTTGCCCAGAGGGGACTGGGCGGTCTCATGGTCTGGAATCCCTACAGATTTTATTTTTTTTTTCTCCAGCCGTCTGGAGTTTTTTTTTGTTTTTTCTGTCCCCCCTGGCCATTGGACCTTACTCTTATTCGATGTTAATTAATGCTGATTTATTTTGTTTTCTTATTGTGTTTTTTATTTTTCTATTCTTTATTATGTAAAGCACTTTGAGCTACTGTTTGTATGAATATGTGCTATATAAATAAATGTTGTTGTTGTTGTTATTTTCTTTTTCTTATCATGATGTAACTCTTTTATGTCTACTCGCTAACTTTCATGTATTACTGTGCCTACCCATCACCCGATCTGTTGCCTGTAACATCATGTGGCATGACATAGCAGCTGCTTACTGTTTTATTTAACCTAGAAATGCACAAAATATTTTTTTCTGATTTCAAAAATTAAATATATATTCTTATGGGTTGCTTTGTGTTGGTCTTATGAGGGTGCCCTTGGGTCTGGAGGCCCCCCAGCTTACAGTTTAGGAATTGTTTGGCAAAGGCTTGTTGTGAGAACTGCTTGGTTTGAGTAGAGTTTAGTTATTTTCTTTTTCATTTCATGATGCAACACTTTGTTGTCTGCTTGCTAACTTTTACAGATTTTAAGTGTTACTGCCGTCACCTGTCAACCTGTCCATGGCCCGTAAGGTCTCACAAAAGCTCTCTGAAACATGTCTTCACTCTTCTCATTCTTTCTACATTTTGAATTTTCACATCATTCAGCCAGTTTGTCTTGTTTAGAATTCTGGGTATTTTCTTTTTCTTTTCTCTCTTTCTATTTAAGTCTGGTACGATTTCCTATTGGAAGGCTTCTGATACAGTATTATCTTTCCACTTGTTTTTATTGGAGGTGTCTATCAGAGTCTGAGTATGATTTACGTGTTTTTTTATTTTTTATTTATCTTAGTGTTCTCTTGTTACTTTGTTTCTCATTTTTGTTGTTCGACTAGTAACGGATTATTGAAGATTTCGTGGAAAATATTCTGTTAATTTAATAATTAAATAGACTAGTGCTTTATTTTCTGTTACCTCATTCATTTTCCTGTCTCATTTAATTCAATTAAGATTATAGTTTAGTCAAGTCATACGATTGCTCTCAGATTGGCTCATGGCATTTTGCTTATTCAGATGTTATTGAGATTCCTGGAATTACGTTGATCTTCAACACTCCCCGACCTTTCAGGCATTGCTGGGATTCATTCTGAATGAGCTGGCTGCCTTGTGGGTTACAATCCGGTTCATTAGCCGTCACAACACTTTGCCTTGCTCTTTGATAAAATGTTTTGTATCCCTGTAACCATATGATGGAAAAGTATTTTCCTACATATGCAGTATACACAACCAGTGCATACAGTGCTGTGCAAAGCGAGCACAACAAAATAATAGACAAAGTGACAAGTTGCTCTACTGTAGCAGAACAGAACAGGCCACAAAGGTTAACTTTTGATGTCAGCATTTAATGTATATCATTGTCTATATAAAATAAAAAGTGGAATTCATTCTTGTTAAAACAAGCAGTCCATTATCTGTTAGTGTGAGTTGTCCCTTTAATAACGCACACAGTGAACCTTCACACTTCTCAGAAATTCTGTAGCCTGTGAATGCCAGCTTTATACGTACATGTTTCCTGTACAGGAGTGTGCTACAAATGGAAAATAAATGATGTCAATTTTTTAAAACCTAAAAAAGCCGCCCAAAGTGCAAATCAGCCAGTGAATTCAACTTACGCAAGTAAGTCACAGCCTACAGACAGATTTTTTTTTTTTTTAAACAAAATTGCTTTTTTAATGAGTGGAGTCAGTGGTTCATTGTAAGTCACGGCC
The DNA here is from genome assembly GCA_026402145.1 of Polypterus bichir lapradei. NCBI lineage: Eukaryota > Metazoa > Chordata > Cladistia > Polypteriformes > Polypteridae > Polypterus > Polypterus bichir. The sequence goes on from JANRMT010062822.1 coordinate 13,323,380, forward strand.
GTCATTTAGACAAGCACAAAGTAAACGCTTCTAACAGGGCGACATGTACATTGCCATAGTTACAGGACCTTCCATTAGTCTAAATAAAGTAACTTTTCAGCTGAGCAGCAATAAATTGACTGCTGCGCTGTTTACAGACATGTCTGGAATGTTCTAAATTATTGTCCCGGGCTTTCAATTAGGTTCCAAACAGCTGCAGCTGTGGCACTTTGGCCAGACTTCCCTTTACGCATGTTATGTTTTCTTTAGGGTCAGGTATTAGGCATTACCTGCAGTTTGTAACATTTATTGGCATTTGGAAACAGAAAAACATGATAAATGTGCTACACATGGCAGACACGTGCAAATAATATAGCTGATATAAATAATCAAGCACAGCTGATAAATTAGCAGGAGCAATAAAAATACCCTCCCCTATCCCTAGTGGGGGGGTCACACAGTCTGTTAATGGTGTGGCCTGCCAACTCTCAGCTTGGCTGTTGTCTATGTGATGTTAACATGTTCTTCCGATTTTTCATGTGGATTTTCGTAGGGAACCAGTTTTGGTTTCTGCCCACACATCTCAAGGACATGTTAGGTTTATTTTTAGGTAATATTTTAGGTTACTTGCCCATTAATAAGTATGTGTATCCTGCAATGCACTGCCATCCTATTTGGACTTTGTCTTTGTCTTTTGCCCAATGATGCTTGGATGAACAGCAGTCATACCACATACTCCTCAGGACAGCTGATCCACCTGAAACCATGCATGATTAGGCTGGGATGGGAGACCAATTAGGAAAGCTTGGGTTGCTGCTGGAAGAGATTTTGGTGAGACCATCGCAAGGTGCTTACCCTATGGTTTGTGTGTGGATCCCTCACATTCATGCAATGCAATATAATACTATTTATTTTTTGTATAGCCCAAAATCACACAAGAAGTGCCGCAGTGGGCTTTAACAGGCCCTGCCTCTTGACAGCCCCCCAGCCTTGACTCTCTAAGAAGACAAGAAAAAACTCCCAAAAAAAAAACCCTTGTAGGGAAAAAATGGAAGAAACCTCGGGAAAGGCAGTTCAAAAAGAGACCCTTTTCCAGGTAGGTTGAATGTGCAGTGGGTGCCAAAACGAAGGGAATCAATACAATACGGTACAATACACAGAATTTAGAAGTACGGAGTAGAATTTAAAAGTAGATGATATCACATAATATGATTTGAATTTGTTTAGAGTCCTGGAGACCTCATTCATCAAGCTGCCTCCACCATTTGGCCACTCCACAGCTGAAATAGTGCTAATCCGATGAAAGGACCCCTCTTTCCCATGATTCCTGCGATTCCCCCATCAGGGATGTTTTTACCTTAGGCAGGCAAAACAACTTGGCAGGTGGGCCATGGCACCAAGTGCCACATTTGAGTACCGAGAACAGAAACAGAATAGGTGAGGGTTAGTATTCAATTATAACTATCATGTTACTTATGTTTTAGTGCTAATGACTAACAACAGAGATGCAGTCTGTACAGTTAATCAGCAGCTCTAGTCAGGATATGCTAAACTGAAGTAGTGAGTCTTCAGCCGGGATTTAAAAGCTGAGACCGAAGGGGCATCTCTTATTGTAGCAGGCAGACCATTCCACAGTTTAGGGGCCCTGTAACTAAAAGCTCAACCTCCCACTGTTATTTTATTAATTCTTGGAATCATAAGCAGACCGGCATCTTGAGCTCTTAATGTGAGCTCTGGTATGTAAGTCATGATAAGTTCAGACAAGTAAGCCGGACCTTGACCATTTAATTGCTTTATATGTTAAAAGAAGGACTTTTAAATCTGCCCTAAAAACTTAACCGGGAGCCAGTGTAAAGATTTAAGAGCCGAAGTTATGTGAGTTCCATGACGGGGACACTGTGCTGTAAAAATTGGCATTGCCGTTCAATGAATGTTTGGAGCCCTAGGTGGGGGGAAAAGGGCTGTGTGTCCAAAGCAGGTAGTCAGTACTGGACTGTATTAGATGATGATGATGTTCCCCCTAGGTGTCCAGAGCTGTGCTCCATCGGTTACATAAGTAACACCCCTCTGTGCACATAGCAAGGACTTTAGAAAGTGTGCGCCGCATAACTGTTATAAATTGCCCCCATAGTGAATTGACCAGCTCAGGCTGTAACCACAAATTAACCACTAATGTAACCACTATTCTTTTGGTTCGGGCACCCCATGTTGAGTCAAGCAAGATGCCGTTTTGGGCGGCTGCCCATGACACCCATACCTAAATCTGCCTTTGGATGAGATGTACAAACGAGGTCCTGACTCTCTGTCGTTATAAAAGATCCCTGGGTTTCTTTTGAAAGAGTAGGATGTACCTTGATGTCCTGGCTAAACTGCCCATTATGTTATACATTGGTGGTGTTTTATGTGGCTCCACGCTATTTATGTAAATGCTTTGAGTAACTACAAAAGCACTATATAACTGTAATTAATGTTTATTATAGGGGCAGAACGCAGTGCCTCGCAGTAAGGAGACCTGGGTTCGCTTCCTGGGTCCTCCCTGCATGGAGTTTGCATGTTCTCCCCCTGTCTGCATGGGTTTCCTACCACAGTCCAAAGACATGCAGGCTAGGTGCATTGGCGATCCTAAATTGTCCCTAGTGTGTGTGTGTGTCTGTGCCCTGTGGTGGGCTGGCACCCTGCCTGGGATTTGTTCCTGCCTTACTGCCCTGTGTTGGCTGGGATTGGCTCCAGCAGACCCCCGTCACCCTGTGTTAGGATATAGCAGGTTGGAAAATGACTGACTGATTGACTGTTTATTATATTATTATACAATCCTGTAATAGAATATAAAGATTCCAAAAAATAGTTTAAAAGAAGGATAGTTGAAAGGAATTGATGCAATTTAATCCACAAAATCCCGTTGGTTAATGCTTGCAACAAGTCTGTGTAACATAGAATTAAGGCACAATTATTAGTGACCAGAACAGTGGATATCACTGTTAGCTCACAGCTTCAAGATACTAAATTTGATTGGCCTTTAACACTGTCCATCCATTAAGTAACAAACTCCCCAGTGTATGTCCTGGGTATGGCTGTTTAAACAGCACTGGGTATAAGGCGGATACCCCCCAGAGATGGGACAACAGTCCATTTTTGGACATGTTCAAATTTACCAACAGGAGTATTTTAGAGTCAACAGCTATCCAAATGTGCATGTGTTTGTAATATAGGAGGAAAACTGGAGCACCTAATAAATAAATAAAATAAAATAAAACAGGTAAATCTCCCATATACATTAAGTGGAGTAGAATTTAAACCCACAGCTCAGTGGCCATCTTTACAGCTGGCATTAACATGCATTTATAACACAGCATGTGGCAGTGAATCCAGGAATTCTTACCAACCACATTCCTGCTTTAAATCAATCTTCCAACTCAATTAAACATGCAAGTATTTTCCAGTTTCTAACTTTATTGGTTCAAAGTGGAAGCCCTGAACATGATTTATTCATTGTTGATATGAATTAAACTAGTGTGATTCAGTTTACCTGATTTTTCCACTTTGATTTGTTCTTAGATTTCTGGCTTATTTAGCAAACTAAAACTGCTGTCCTGTCATTTGCATCTCTGCCCGTTTTAAGTTAATTGTCGCCATCTGTGTACAATTAATGTTTACTGCTTCTAATTAAACTTCTTCATTAATTGGCCGACTGCCTTCTGCACTCATTCTGTTGTTGGAAAAACACTGTGGTGGGTGATTTGTACTTGTTTCTAATAGACTTTAATGAGCCTCATTTTTTTTTTTTAATTCACTTTTTGTTTAGAGTTTGCTCTCTTGACTGTATCCATTTAGTGATGCCTATCAAAGAGCAGGCACAAATATACATGACATTAAAAGCTAAAGAAGACAAACTGTTTCAATGACATTCTACTTAGGTATTCATTAGTAGAATGGCACAGCTCTAAGACTTCTGGTTCGAATCCCAGCCTGGTTATTTATCGTGTGAAGTCTGCACATTCTCCTGATGTCTGTGTAGGTTTTGCTGAGGGACTCTGGCGTTACGCCCACAACCCAAACACTAGCAGTTTATGTTGCTCATAATAAGTATGCATTTATAGGCAGCAATGATTTTTAATTAATACTCAATGTGTCATTGTGCTCTGTGTATTTAATAAGCTTTAAGATTATATATCCAGCTATGACATATTATTCTTTCATGTACCATATACATATTTTCATTTCTACTTATTATTATGTTACATTGCTTTTACTTTATATGCTTTGTTGTTTTTTGTTTTCATTACTATGTTTTATCTGGCTGTGAGAAAGTGTTTTTGGGCACTGCCAGGCAAACTTTGCATTTACATTATCCACTTAACAGACGCCTTTTTCCAAAGCGACATACAAAAGAGGAAAGTCTGGGGTAATTTTGAAACAAGAGTTACAGGGCAAGGGTACAAAATTTATTATTACAAGTGAAGCTGTCTAAGCCAAACAGAACAACACAAGACTAGTCCCTCTTTTATTAGCTCTTAAGAACCACTATTGATTTGAAAGATATTCACAGAGCAAGAAAGTCTTGAAACACGTCTTAAACACAGTGAGGGAGACAACAATTCAAATTGAGGTGAACAGCTTGTACCACCAGGTAGGAACTGCACAAAAAAAGAGACTGGACTGAGATTTGATGACACAGATATGTTAACAGACCTAAGTAGGCGAGAAGGAGCATAAGATCTCATGAGTGCCACCATATACAAACTATAGATGCTGATCCATTTACTACTCTGTAGGCAAGCATCAAAGATACGAATTTCATGTGTGTCACACCAAGGAGCCAGTGACCTGTTTCATTGAATACAAGATGTGCACTGGATTTTGAATTACCTGCAGTGACATTCAGGTACCCCAGCTAGTAAAGAATTCAAGTAGATATGACAAGACCAATGCTTGGACCAAGAGTTGTGCTGCATGCCCTGTCAGATATGGCATGATACTGCGGATGTTATTCATAGTAAATCTTACAGTGGCCCTGTAGGGCAAAAAAAAAAAAAGAAAAAAAAAGAAAATACAAAATAAAAATTAAGATAAGAATTCAAACTAAAAATTCAGCTGAAATGACATATTCAAAATACTAGGAACTTGGTGGATTAGCAGCAAGAAACTGTAGAATTCCAGGAAGGCATTTCATTGACCTTGAGTTATCCTTTAAAAACATTTTTCCACACTTTTCAAGGCTGCAGCATTAATGTAGCACTCGCTCCTTATTCACAGGCAGACATTGATGTAAATCTGGGGGTGGCGGCTTTGCTGCTCATTCTACTCCTGTCTGTGTCAGGTGCATCTCACAGCAGATGTGCTGATCTGCTGCACTCAGGTTTGTGAGAATATTTGCTTCTTAAAGGGGAACAGCGACACTTTAAAAAGTTCAAGCTGCTATTGTGATCATCTGTATGAGTCTTTTTTATAACAGTAACAAATAAAAAAAGCACTACCAAGCTGTTGTTGTTGGAAATGGGTGATCACGCCAGACAGGCAACTTCATTGATGAGATGGCTGCAAATTGGATTACGTTTACATAATATGCAGCTTTTGCTGTTTATATTCAATTGCTCATCTGCTTTTTCACCAAGTTCAAATTGTCATATTAGCGACATGGAAGGAAATGAATGAAAAATACATAGTATGAAGTGCTGATACTTTAAAATCTGGTCAAAGGTTCTGCTGTTGTGCAGTTTTCATGATCTCTTTTTACAAGCGTGAGTTTCCATCCCATCCTCTAGGTTCAAGGGGATGTGTGTTGTCCATCGGTCGAATTTTCATATCCACCTATCCAGTTCAAGATTGCAGGGAGCCTTTGGCTAAGTTGGCAGCACCGGTTGCCAGTCAATTGCAGAATATGGTCATAGACATCCATATTAACTCATACTGAGCAAGTTTTAGGGTAACAATGCATAGATGCATCTTACTCTGAACAAGGAGAGAGCATTACTGCTTTAAGTTCATGCTACAGGCTTGAAACACGAGGAAAAATGTTTACAGAGGACAACTTAAGCTCAATGAAATGCCTTCCTGGAATATACAGTATCTGTTTTTTCATTGCTGCTCCACCAAGTTCCTCATTCCCAATTGACGTAATTTGCTGTTTTATTTTGTTTCTGCTTTCATCCTATTTTTTAGTTTGCATTTTATATATTTTTTTTATTTTGTGCGTTCAATTAAATTTTTAGTTTGTGTTTTTCTTTGCTCTTCCTCATGAACAAAAGACAGTTGCAGTGTGGTGTCATTGGTCATTACCCAAAGGTTGCATACTGACTTGGTAGGTGTTAGTAATAATGATAGGGTGTTGAACAGATGGACTGGCTGGGATAACAAGGACCTCTGTCTTTGCCAGGTTGAGCTCAAGATGAAAAAAAAAAACTACGAAATCAACAATAATATCAAAAAGGCAAACCCCAATGGAATAATCCAGTTAACGAAATCTGAGGACAAGCAAAACATTACGTAAAACCAAGAAAATCACAAGAAGGGCTATACTCACAAAACAAATCCTTATTCTTATTCTACCGTTTTCAAATGAATCACAAGGAACTCACTTTCCCATCCTGCCTTTATAGGCTGGGGGAGGTTCTTTAGCCCCGCCTCTTGGGACTGCACCCACAAAACAGAAGTAACATAAAAACATAAGAATACAACCATATAAACAAAACAGTAGATAAATAGGATAAAATTAAAAGATCATACATAATTAGACAAATAATGAATATAAAAACAAGATAAACAGAGATTATTGTAACTAATTAATGAAAATTAACAAAAAAGATATAAAAGAAAAGGAAGAAGAGTAACCCAGCATAATGATTTGCAATGTATCAATTGACAAACTGAATATATAAATGTGATGCAACCAACTATTTACAATGAGAGTGTAATGTTTAATTTAATAACAGTAAAATCTGTAAGAAGCAACCAAATATAATATATATATAAAGGAAGAGAATGCTAGCAAATAGCAGAAGTTAACTTGGGTGGGATGCTGATTCACTTGCTGATTAGTTAACCTGAACTGTCAGAATAACTAAAAGTTAGAATATCATAGAATTCAAATTACAATTATGCATGATGCTCATAGACATTGCTTTTCAAGTCACAGCATTAGGAAAAGAGACACGCTCTAAATATAAAGTTAAAGATCTGTGGGCAAAAAGAAGAAAAACAAAATAAATGCAAACATAAGGGGCAACATCTGAAGAACATTTCTTTTAAATTTATATTTTTAAGCACATCTGCAAATACTGAAGCAATTACTCAGCTATCCTTTCTTCCTTAAGCATGTTAACTTGGTCATGGCTGCAGCAAAAAGGGCACAAGCTGGATCCAGCCATGATGTTTGGGTAACTTAAAGACTTAAGTCAAAATATCATTGAAGCAATTATATGTTAGAATATTTTGTTCCAAATAGCACCCTATTTTGGGTTGCTTTCTGCATTTCACCAAACGTTTCAAGATTAGATCCAGTCTTGTGAAAGCCTGAATTAATGAGTTGATTCCAAAATAAAGGAACAGATGCATAGATGAATAGATTAAAAACTTTTTTCTTTCCATAAAAATGAAATGCCATACCAAAGATGCTTTGAAAGATTGCAAACAGATCGTGTACTACCTACCAAAATGAAGTGGCTTGCATGCAAGTGTCTAGCTTCTGGCATAGAATAAATGAAAGATGAATGTTTAAACAGTAAAGAGTGAAGGACAAAGATAGAGAGGAAGCTCCTGTTAGGGAAGGAAGAGCTCCACAAACTGTTCTGTATGTTGGAGTGTCCTTTGGGATGATATGGGGCACAAACTGGCTTGTATGGACTGTCATTAGGAGATATTGGGCTCTTTATTTGCAGTCACTGATGTAGAGGTTGAATGAGTAAGATACTGTGTAATGCAAAATGTCTAGTAGAACATCTTAGGAGGATTGTTTTAACCTATGTATGCTGTGTATCTACATATATAGCAGGAAGTTGCTTGGCAAAAGATTGCCAACATTATGGTGAAGGAGTCAAATCTGGCTTGACCAGAAGGACAGAGTATTTGTAATTAAAGACCAGCAAATGAGAGTATAACTTTTAGGGAGTACACAAAGAATTGTCAGGAGACAAAGCTAAGATCAAAGCTAGTGTCATGATCTGGAAGTCCAGAAAGCACAGGTGCCAAAAACACTTCCAAGATTGCCCACTAGAGCAGGGAAACACTGTCAAAATACCCCAACTAGAAGCAAAAAGGGCCAAGATGACTCTGGATAAAAAATAAAATGTTTATTTTAAGAGACCTTTTATTGGCTAACTAAAAAGATTACAATATGCAAGCTTTCGAGGCAACTCAGGCCCCTTCTTCAGGCAAGTAATACAGAAATTCCCTGTGTTTATATCCACACACTAGGACAAGAAAAAACATTGGTAAATCTTTAAATGAAAGATCTTAAATGTAAAAAATTAATAGGTTCATTCAGGCTAAGATTAATTTAACAAGAGAGAGAAGAACAATGTATGGTCAAGATCTCTGGATAAGATAACTGTCCAACAAATTCTTTTGAAGTTTCTGATGAGTTTTTCAAAAAAATATGGGTCTGTAGACAGGCTATCTGTGTTAGTCTGAGAGATGCAAACAGTCCTCATACCTGGCTATAAAACTCTTGCCTCTATTCAAGCCATGTTGTAATGTATTAAATTTTAACATGAGTTTAACTTCCCATTCTTTTCTCTCTTGCTGTGTTCTGAAGTTGCCCATAAGCACTGTGACTTTAAAGTCCCTCTCACAGTGTCCATGGCTGTTGAAGTGGGCCGCTACCTTAACATCTGTGTTGCCATGTTTAATGTGGAATCTGTGTAAATTCATTCTCTGGCGGAGTGTTTTTCCAGTTTCTCCCACATAGAGTGCAGTGTCAGGACATTTCATGCAGAGAATTAGGTAGACAAAATTAGATGATCTGCAGGAAAATGATCCCTTTATGTGATGTTCTAGTCGGCAATGTGGTATAACTATACGGTCTGTATTGTAGATGTGGGACTTTAAAGTAACAGTGCTCATGGGCAACTTCAAAACACAGCAAGAGAGAAAAGAATGGGAAGTTAAACTCATGTTAAAATTTAATACATTACAACATGGCTTGAACAGAGACAAGAGTTTTATAGCCAGGTATGAGGACTGTTTGCATCTCTCAGACTGACACAGATAACCTGTCTACAGACCCATATTGTTTTGAAAAACTCATCAGAAACTTTAAAAGAATTTGTTGGACAGTTATCTTATCCAAAGATCTTGACCATACGTTGTTTTTCTCTCTCTTGTTAAATTAATCTTAGCCTGAATGAATCTATTAATTTTTTACATTAAAGATTTTTCATTTAAAGATTTACCAATGTTGTTTCTTGTCCTAATGTGTGGATATAAACACAGGGAATTTCAGTTTCTGTATTACATCTTGCCTGAAGAAGGGGCCTGAGTTGCTTCGAAAGCTTGCATATTGTAATCTTTTTAGTTAGCCAATAAAAGGTGTCATTTTGCTTGGCTTTTCTCTACATTCATAATGGCTAACACGGTACAACACCCTAGTACTAAGGTTTATTTTAACAAAGGCTGTGCAAGCCCCAATGCTCAGAAGAGCACAAGGAGGTGCCAGAAAAGGCAAGGCAGACACAGCAAACAACTCCCAAAACAGGATCCAAAAGTCATGGTCAAAAACAGGATCCAGAAATCTAGAGGTGATGTAAAAACAGAGAAAGGGTTAAAAAATCAATAATGACAGTCCTAAAACAAAATCCAAAGACAGAGTTGAAAAAGAAAGCACAGGGTCAAAAATCCAGAGAACACAAACAATAGCACAGAAACTCACCAAAACTCTCTACTCCCTAGTGCTTTCTATGGGAGATCCTCCCTTAAATAGGGTGAAGGGCCATTCCTGGCAGTGATTGGCACGTGGCCCTGCCCATTGGGGAGCCACCCACAAAACACAAGGGTTATAACCTAGGCCCTGCCTTTTTCCCAACACACACACACACACAGTAAAATGTACAGTACTAAAGAAACATTAATACAAATAAATGATACAAAATTAAACCAAATAGACAAGAAACCAAACTGTGAACACCAGCCAAGGGGGAAATGCTGGCCTAAATATGACAGCTAGGAAGTTTTGACTTCTCAGTTTTTAAGACAATTTTTGCACAATTTTTAAAGTTTCTATTATTATTATTGTGATATAAATTATATTAATTATTGAAAAAAAAAAGTTTTCTTGTCCTGTTTTCACAGTATATAATGTTTTTGTTTTCTCTCTTAGACATGGCCATTATAGGGCTCTTGTTCAATGGTGGTGGTAATGTTGTTTATAGTTGCTGTGCCTGTTGCTTGTCACCTTACACAGAAGAAATGTCATGTGTTATGCCATCTGATGTTCCCTGTATAAGATGGCAACTTGTATAGGTTTATATTGAAGCTTTTGGATACATTTAAAAAAAGAAATAATCTACTGTATGCTAGATTTTATTACAGGGAAAAGAATCTTAATTGAGGTTAGAAACTGTAGCTTCAATTTTTTGACTTCTGATTTGGATTAACATTTTGCTTTTGTTTGCAGCCTCAATCTGACTTGTTGGGATAGTTTCACACTTACGTTTCAATAATTTTCTTTTCTTACCTCTTTGCTAGTTATCTCCGAGTGCTTTATTTGAAATGTTTTTTTTTTTTTCAATTTTGGCCATGAAACCAGAAGACATTAAGAACAACTAGGAACAATATCAAAACAAAACTCAAAAAACATAATTTGAAAGAAATATTTCAAAAGGATCCTAATCATTACTAGAATTAGTTTCTCCTAACTAAGCTGGGATATTGTTAAAAGCCGAAAGTATTTTGTTAGAATCTAAAGCTAGGATGTCAGTCTTTGCACTGCACTGTCATCTGTTATATGAGTGGCATGATGATGTCTCACATTGAATGACTAGTAAATTGATCTTTGCTAACTATAAAATGTTTATGCCCTTCATAACAATAAACAAAATAGCAGAGACTGTGTGAGATAGGCAATACTGTAACTTAGGAAATAGGCAGTTAAAACTCCTTTATCATGGAAAGGTCCTAGGTGACCTTATTCTGATTTTCCAATTGTGCAATGTGTAAACCTGAATATCCCAAATCTTTAACCCTTGCACTCTTATGTTACACTTACTTATCTGTTGCAGAAATGCAGCTTTACTCTTCAATTCCACTTTAGTCACCATCCTGTGGCTAAATACTTCACCCTTTTACTTATCTTTGTGTCCCCAGGTATCAAAATAGAGCTCCGAAATAAACAGAACATCAGATTTACAATTTTATTCATGCCTTATAGATTAACATTCTTTAACATGAGATTTATAATGTGTCTAAAGCAGATCCTGGTTGGATAATAGGTCTTCTTGCTAGTATTATAGACATAAATGTGCCAGGATGGCTATGTGGCTCTTTCATCTTTTGTTATATTAAGAGCTGATCGGTTTCTGATCCATCATGATCATGATACTAAACTTCTGGATAGCCCCATTTTTATGCTGGGGCCAACTTCACTCTCATGTTCAGGCCTTGTGCCCTTGGACCAATCCTGGCTAGGTATGAACTGAGAGTTCAAATTGGCTAGGGCAACTTCTTTCTTGTCCTTGCAGACCTGTTCAATAGACCCTTCATTTCTTTTTATATTGATTCTAACCTGTTATGAGGTAAGTAAAACAGGCATAACAAGACCTTATCTGTTACAATGTAAAGTCTTCTCAGATACAAGGACAATTACAAGAAACGTTTTTCTTTTGACTAATGAAAATGTTTCTAAATACATGCTTTATGGCTATACCAAACAGCTGTTCAAAGTCCGTCATCCTATTAAAAATCAAACATTAAAAATACTGTAAAAAACATTCTCATGAAATTATGTTTTTTTCTTAATAGATTCTTCCATTTTTAAAGTGTACAAATGCTTTCTGAAATCTACCATGACCATATACTAGCCAAAGTATCTGATGTTGCCTGGGTATATTTGTAGAATGGGTTAAGAAAAGAAAACAAGTGTTTGTGTTTTTAAAGGGTGACCATGTTATTATTGATGGCTGTCCCACCCATCATCCACACTGCCTCTCTATCAATGGCTCTGCTCAAGTCGAGAATTTCATAATTCATTTCAGGCCAAATTGGATTCCAGAATGATGGAAAGTCCTTGATGGGTTCTAACCATGAACACTGTCATGTCTGACCCTTTGTTCAAGGTGCTTCAAGGCACATCATTCCTATGCTTGTAAATACTTCCCTTCCTTGAATGTGACTCTCAACGTTCCTCCTATGCCTTCTCTCGGTATCATTGTGTGTTTCAGCCACTCTTGCCTAGCATTTCCTTTCTTGATTGCATTTGACTGAGAAACCAATGTAAAACTGACCAAGGAAGCCTAAGCTAAACTGACGATCAGATTTCTCGGAGGGACCGAACACATGCACGCGCACACACACACACACACACACACACACACACACACACACTCACACTCTAGTGTTTTAAAATATGGTAGCTAGTAAAAAAAGAACAGAAGTATAATGTCAAATTGTTGGGGTCCCAAAAGGTAAAACCTGCTTAATTGCAATTTGGAGGCTAATAAAAGAATAAAGAAAACAGAGAAGTCAGTCAGTACAATTGAATTGAATGTGTGATGCCATCTTGACAGATTGTCCTGATTTAGTAGTGTTTGGTCCACAATCTGGTCTTTTTATAGATCCCGGACAAACAAGTGAATGACAGTGTTACATTCAAAATGGTCTGGGGTGTACCCTTGAAATCAGTCCCTATAAGAGGTGCACTCAGCTCATGTGTTTGACAATATATATAGTATATATAAATATTGTGACATCCCGTCAAATAAACACACTCAGGAGCCGCTTGTCCGGGGGAGTCTTCCAAATGCCAACTGGCTTTTTATTGAATATGCTACGATATAAACGGTGCCCTACCGCCGGCAGTTGTCTAGCTCACTGGGACACTTCCAAAATAACAAAAATAATTCACCTTCATCCTATCTACCTCTTTAACTGTTCACTCTTTTCAACACTTGATGTTGTCTTCCTTTCCAGCAACAACTACCACTCCCGACCACCCCCTCCCCTTTTCTCCATGCACCGTTAATTAACCCGGATCCCTATCACTCAACTCTCTCTATCTAGGGAAGTGCCCCAAGCCCTTACAAAAAGTGTTCCCCAAGATTCCACCCCAACACTGCTTTTACAGCCCATGCAATGGCAAGACACATCACAATACTGTATCTATATTTGAAATTTTTCATCTTTTATCTGGCAGGGTTTGTAAAAATGGTCATGTCTGAATTTAAATTAGATTATTTTTTTCAATGGTCAGTGAAAAGTCTTATAACATTTCATAGAACTTCAACTTGTTTTTTACACTTGATTTCTTTTTTAAGTTTTCCTTTTGCTAGTAAATAGTAATTCAGCTTCCTTTCACACTGAAAAAAATGAGGTTTCACCAGTCATATATGATTTGTGTGTTGACAGACAGAAAAGTTTCGGCACAGGGCCATTAGCACTGGTTTATGAAATCACTGTAAAGAAGAAGCCTAGTTCTGAAGAGGTGGGCAAACCATTAAATAAAATAGTATTAAATAAACTAAAGTAGAAAATATAAAGGTAGACTTGCTGTCAAAATGCCAAGTGACTTTGTTTGTCCTTTTCAATCACCACAATGGGCCTTCAGGCAAGTTAATCACCAGACAAATCTTCATCTGATAGGCATCTTTCTACAAAGTAGACACAATGACTTTTTGTGCTTGTGCCGATAAAAGAACCTGAGGAAAACAAGTCCTAGTGGAAGCTAATGAAGGTCAAGAAGCAATAACATTTATTCAAACAGGTATATATGTAACAATAAAACCGTAACATTTAATAAACTCTAATAATAGTGTTACAGTTGCTACCGGTTAGGGTTAAGCTTAGGGGTAGGCTTACGGTTATAGCACCAGAATCATGGGTTCAAATCCTGTCCAGTTAACTTTCTCTGTGGAGTTTGCACATTGTGGTTTTCAATCCTGAGGGAATGGAAAAATTTCCAACAAAAAAATAAGGACGCCCACAATAACATTCTTTTACTGATCAGAAAAACTTTGGCACATTTAGAGTGGAGGCTACAAACAGCAATCAGAAAGTGTTGGAACTGTGGGTTATTAACTTGGAGACACTCCCAAGGCCAGGCCAAAGGATGAGGTTGTGGACTCTCTTCCAAATTAGACATTAGACCAGCGTTTCTCAACCTTGAAGTATTTGCGACTCGAGTTTTCATAACAGTTTTAATCGCTAGATTTTTGAAATGTAGATGCATATTTTATTATACCTACTTAACTTTTATCGACATTTATCTAACTCTATATTTATTGTTCTAGTATCAGAATGTAGTTTAAGTTAATTTGTTTTGGTTTCAACAGATTTTTTTTTATTTTTTTGATTCTTGTTTTCTTTTTTTCACAGCTTCGTGCCCCCCTTTTTGTTACTTCACGCCCCACAGGTTGAAAACCACTGCATTAGGCTTAGCAGGCTGAGGCAAGAATCCCAGTATCATTATTTGTTATGGGTATTTTTTCTTAACTTAAACAATACCTCAATGAGCGACATGGGTAACACTCAGCCCAACAGACTGTTAGACAGATGGATTAGATTCGTGGCTTCTCTATATATGATGCTTGTTTTCCCAAAAAATAAATACTTTCAGGTCCTGTTAAAGTTAAAACATACACTTATCAATAAAAGCCATGCAGAAGTCAATGTAGCAATTTAAAAACAAGTGTCCAAGTTATGGTCTTTTCTTCAGAATTTGAATTTCCTGCAGAGTATTAATTAAACAAAGTGAACTTGATGATAACAATTCATTGCCACACTTAACTCTCAAGCCATCATTATAAAACACACAAGATACAGTTCAGGGTCATAATGGATGGAACCTTAAGGCTAAGTACCTGGCTGGATTAGCTTACATATGTGTATGCTGTTTGTTGCTGGGATTTATGATTTGCTGACAAGACTTTGTGTTCAGCTCTTACAGTGACATCAGTGTTATAACACGTTTATCTTTGAGTGATCCATCCAACTGTTTACCATCATCTTTACCCAGTTCCACACCAATAAGAAGCCAGTTCACATCTGAGCAAGGCACAAACCAATCCCTGCACAAGGTTACATTCCATTACAATACATGCTGGTGTGTACATTCACTCACATGTCACCAGTTTGTAACTGACAATCAGTCTAATATGGGCATTATTACAATATGTTAAGAAGACAGGAGAAAACTCCCTCTTATACATAAAAAATCCAAGCAGGCAATGACTGGAATGAGATTTACGCCCACAACTGTGGAGCTATGAGGCAGGCCAAAGATCAGTTTTGTTTGAGATAAAAATGAATGAATTAGCTTTTCTATATCCTACATATTGAGAAATGGCATAAATGTTGCAATATTCAATAGCTTAAAAAAGTCTTAAAAATGGTAGAAATGTGATGAGTAATCCTAAATTTCATGCAGATTCAGCCAAACTGAAATGCAAACCATTTAAACTATAATCTGAAAGTATTGTCAGAAGTACCTTTAATTAAAATGAATTCTGTTTTCTCTGGAGTTAAAAACAAAATATTTTTATTCATCTATGGTTCGAACTCACTAAGGCAGTGTGTCCATAGGGTGTACTACAGATGAGTGAAATGACTCTTGCAAATCCAAATTCTCAGTGAAATTTGCTGTTTCGCTTCACAAAATAAATTGTGTTTGCTTCCAGCGAAGTTCATGCCATTGACAAAAGAAGAAAGATTCTGTAGTTCCTGTGTTAAAGCATTTACATGTTGTGGACACCAGGGGGCGCATGAGGGGCCTAATGTATAAGCAGTGCGTACGCACAGAAATTTTGCGTAAGAACTGTTCCACGTTCAAATCGCGATGTATAAAACTTAAACTTGGCGTAAAGCCACGCACTTTTCCACGGTACCTCATACCTTGTCGTATGCAAGTTCTCCGCTCGATTTTGCAAACTGGCAGCACCCAGCATCAAAACAATGCTACTGTTCCTGTGTGGTTACTCCTTATTTTCCTGACACGGCTTTATAAATACACTGAAACTAACCGCATATTGTTTATTAGTGTAAGGCATCTGATTGTAATTAACTTGTAACAATATAATGGTCCAGGGAATAGCCATAGTATTCCAAATACCATAACTGCTTTAGCGTTGTTACTCTAACTGCACCTTCTTCTTCTTTCAGCTGCTCCCGTTAGGAGTTGCCACAGCGGATCATCTTTTTCCATAATACTCTCACTGCACCACTCGAAGTATTTATATCACTGTATCTGAGTGTGAATCACAGCAGCAGCTGATCGGAAAGAGAATTATCGGTATACAGTTTCAAGAACACGCTGTCTCTGCCACGGCAAAACGCTTCAAAGCCTTTCCTGTACGGACCTCGCGGTTCAGAAACAGTTTCATCCCAAGAACTATAAACGCACTCAATCAAGTGCTCCTTGTAGAACTGTTTGTACTTATAAGTACAATTACCTCACTGTAAACTTGCACTACAGTTATAATATTACACAACCTGCGGCACTTTATAAAGCGCGTATTTACATATGATGACGATATCATTTTTAAGCTGAAATGCAGCAAATATGTTTATTATATTATACAGATAAAACTTTAACTTCATTTAAATAATCTATATTCTTCACTGGGACTGGCGTGAAGGATAGAATAATTAAACATATACTACGAAGATATTTCAATGTTCCTTAAACATTTTGAAGAATCGGCGCCCTAAGTTTACAGATGGCTTAACGTCTATTACAGAGCTAATTGTGTGACGATCCACCGTGCATAAGATAACATATTGACATTGGACTTTCTCTATTGGACATAGAGCCGCCCATGAGTACTGCTGCAATAAATAATTTCATCGAAGGTCACACACAATCACTGCGTCGTGAAACCCATGTTTAATAACGTGCTTTAACTTCTATCATCATGTAAATGATATCACGTATACATCTCAGTATTTTAGGTATTCAGAGCTGTAATATCACGAATGTAATGGATTCTGTGTCCAGTCGGAGGAAGAGAGCCGGTTTAAGAAGCACGTAGTGATTCACACACATAGAGCACATAGAAGATCACATACAAGACAAAGCATTTAACGTGCTATACTTTAATTACGATGTGATTTGAGAAACTGGTTAATTAAACGATTTTAAGATGAAGTTTATGATGTTCTATTTTAATGACAAAATAAACTACGTGATTAAAGTGGAAATTTCGAGATTGAAGTTGACATTTCGTGCTTATTCCCCACTGTGTGCCTTTTTTAACTCTGTACCCTAATAAGCTTTCATATGACACTCAGACAGTGGGCTACAACTCGCCTTTTCACGGCGACTTTAATATGTGACTTCTTTTTTATTTCCGGCACTGTGTGACTTTGTGAACGTGAGCTTTCAATTTTCTCCAACACACTATGTCACTCGATCAACTTCCTTTTGTTGATTATACCACGGTTTAATTAAACAAATAGTATGTTTTTCCTTTGCCTCCACTTGGTATTCTCTGAAATTCTTATATTTTCCCCCGTGCTTTTCCCATTGTCTTTTCACAGAAGGCTGAGCTTAAGGGTGATTTATATTGATTTGCATTTTCAAAGAGGCGTAATTCTGGGAGGAGTTGGGGTGTTACATAAAGCGCGTGCACGAGCGTTACTTTTCATGCTGACCGGGATTTATGTAGCGGAAGAACGTGGAAGTTGGAGTACGCACAGATTCCTGCATCTGGATTTTTCTGTGCGTAAGCACATTTTGGCTTTTGTGCTTACGCCATGTTATAGTGTGAATTCTATGCACGGCGTTATACATGAGGCCCCAGCTCCCCAAACCCAACACAGACAGACATAAAGAGGCACAGGTTTAGGGTTGCATTTTTATAAATGGACTTGATCATCAGATCAACATTAATGGAATCTTCCATCACAGTTTTTTTGATGAGAACAGGCTGATTAGCTGAAGAAGCTGTCTAATCCTATTTACTTAATTTCTCCAAAGTAATACCAAAATGACTTTTGAAGATCACTAAAGTCCTACTCTCTATGTCACTGCATGTTAATTCGTTAAAATGTATCTATGCTTCTCTGTGTGAAGAAAAACTTTATAATGTTTGTGTGAAATGTACCCTTAACAAGTTTCCAACTGTATCCCCTGTATGTTTTTGTTGAACTAATTTTAAATTAACAGCCTGGATCCACTGTGCTAATTTATTTTTTAATTTTAAAAATTTCAATCATGTCTCCTCTAAACCTCAGTTTGCTTAAACTGAAAAGGTTCATCTCCTATAAGTTTTACTCATAGTGCATACCTCTCAGTCCCAGAAAGAGCCTAGTTGCACTTCTCTGGACTTTTTCTAGTGCTGTTAAATTTTTTGTAATATAGAGACTACACTAAACATTGTACCCCAAGTGATGCCTCTCTACTGCATTATAAATTTAAACATAAACTCCATTGACTAGTACCCAACAGATTGTGCACAGATGGCCTCTGTGTATACTGTCTGGATGTAGATAGTGATGAGTCCACTGTAACTGCTAAGTCTTTCTCATAAGGTGTACTTTCAACTTTCAGACCTTCTATTGTGTATTCAAATATAACATTTTACTTCCTATATGTAATACTTTACATTTGCTTACATTAAGCCATATTCTGACCTACTCCCTCTGTAATAATTTGACTTGTAGATAATCTGCCATTCCACTATTGTTGTCCATGTGTCTGTACTAAGACTTTTCTTGTATAGAGACATTCAGATTAGGCTTACTGGCATTTTTAATTTGGCCCCTTCAGTGACCACTGAGATGGCACCCCAACTAAGACAAGTTTGTTATACTCAAAATAATATTTTGCAACAAGAAAATCAGCAGATATTGGTCCACTTCTTGCACCCAATTCTGCCATAATAGGTCCCCTCTGCAACCTTGAATTGGACTGAATGAGTTTGGAATTGTTAAGTATCTTATTTAGAACATTAGAACAATCTAGAGGAAAAAAGGCAATTCAGCCCAACAAAGCTTGCCAGTCCTATCCACTTAATTCTTCTAAAAAAACATCAAGTCTGGTTTCGAAAGTCCCTAAAGCCCTACTGTATACCACACTACTTGGTAGCTTATTCCAAGTGTCTATGGTTCTCTGTGTAAAGAAAAACCGCATAGTGTTTGTGCGAAATTTACCCTTAACAAGTTTCCAACTGTGTCCCTGCGTTCTTGTTGAACTCATTTTAAAGTCACAGTCTCGATTCACCGTACTAATTCCCTTCATAATTTTAAACACTTAAATCATGTCAATTCTTAATCTTCTTTTGCTTAAACTGTATAGGCTCAGCTCTTTTAATCTTTCCTCATAATTCAACCCCTGTAGCCCTGGAATCAGCCTAGATACTCTTCTCTGGACCTTTTCTAGCGCTGCTATGTCCTTTTTGTAGCCTGGAGACCAAAACTGCACACAGTACTCAAGATGAGGCCTCACCAGTGCATTATAAGTTATGTGCTTTATATGTTATGTTGAAATTTGAAAACATTTGCAACACTCTTGGCTTTGTAACAGGGAGTCTGCTGTAACCAAATAAATTAACCTGCATAGTAAGCTCCAGCACAAGGTTTATTACAAATAAATCAGTTTACACTTCAAATAGGCCAAATATGTAATATAATTTAAAAAGACATTTTAGAATCTCTAACAAAACTGAAGCTCTTGAATTATATTGTTTGAAAAAACAATAGAATCTCAAAATGTCAGTGACCCCTGACATATGAATACAAGGCTACCTGATTTTTTTTTTACATCAGATGTAACTTGATCAGAAAACATCTGCTTCAAAGTTAACAGTCTGAACTGTACAAACAATTTTTGTTTATAATAGTTGTTTTGGCCATAGTGGTAGTGACTGTTCTTTTTCAGACAGCAGCTTTTGATTTATTTTAAACACTGGGGTCTGTTGGAAAATCAACACATTCAGCAAATTTCTTCACTGCCATTTGTAGAATCCATAAAGGTCCTCTTGCAGGGTTGCTTAGTAATTATTACCATATGTTACTCTACCATATCTGATGCTTTCTGCAAGACTGAAAGCAATATGAATATCATTTATATAGGCCAGATTTTACTAAGCATGACTATGCCTGCAAACCATTCATTTCCGGCATATGGAAAGTTGGAAGCTCTTCTTCTCAAGATACTTACAGCATGATTGAAAGGGTACAGCTTTCCAGCAGTAACTATTCATGAACAGAATGCTAAAAACTGTAATTTTACTTAATTTCTGATAGTAGAATGTGTAATATTATTGATACTTTGTCTATATCAATGTATACAGTACATATGCAGATAGATATGTAGATACATAGGACAAAAAAGGCACTATATAAGATAGATAGATAGATATTCTTGTACATGATCAAAGAGAAGGGGCATAACGGACATTTCTATAATAAAGCACTTAATACTGTGAGCTTTAACCTTGCCTTTTATTACTATTTATCAATATATTCTATAAATATACTTTGTCTTTTATGCTAAATATGCCATATTATTAGTTATACCTGATCACCTACATAATAAACTTCTGAACCAGTGAGCACATTATAAGCTGCAGATAATGATATTAAAAGACTGAATGTGCTGCTGTGTTATGTTTGCACAATTCAAAAGCATTGTGGTCGAGAATAAAGACTGAGTGACTTTAAATACATGACACTAGTGGGCAACAGATATGACAACAGAGGTGTATCAGGCAAGGCAACCCTAATAAGATGACAAAGTCATGAATTTAACAAGAATGAATCATTAAACGAAAATAATCAGCCAGTGTCTGTCTAGTGGTTAAAAACTGCTGCTGAAAATTACTGACGAGGGCTGCCATAATGTATCTGCAGAGTAAGACAACAATTACAACCAGTCACCTAACAACTGAAAGAGCCATGCACATGCCGGTAATGTACACCTTCTAACCTTTCCATGAGGATTATGCTAACTGCTGACTCAAATGAGACTTCCACTCTTCTCAGCATAAAAGCAGAAGGTTCATTAGCAGTAGTTAAATGAAATCTAGCACTGGAGCATGGGAAAAGTATTGTCTGGGCTGATTAACACATGCAAAGACACAGATTTGTTTAAACGGACAGGAAAACAAAATATAGGGTGGTCCAGATCTAATTATGCAATTTTCATTACGCTATAACTTATTAAGTTTATTACATAGAAAATCACCCGAAAAATCCTGGACTATCGAGAAGTGTGCAAACTGACAACATGAAAAATCGTATTTGTACCGAACTGGAATTGTCCCCACATAAATCAAAGTCATCCAGGTGATCTGGATCTGCATAATTAGATCTGGACCACCCTGTAGATCAAAATTGATTAACATAAATGGAGCCCAGTAATATCTTTTCATTAATAAATTGTTGAACTATGGACAGTTGACAATGTAAACAGTTAGCTTCACATAGAGATTACATACTGTAGCCAGACTGTGATGCATAAACTCCATATTACAACTAAAAATATACTTATGGAAATGCAGAGCAAAGGCTGTTGTCTACCTATCCATAGAAAAAATTTAGCAGGCTTGTAAAAATTAATATGTTAATTAATACAAATATATTTGACATTGGCATCTTTAAATATTTGAAAACACCAATAATTAGAAATTGTGATTTTATAGTACTTTTGTATATATTTTAATATTTTTAACTAGCAGTGATTGCCGAACCAGTTTTCTTGATTTCAATAGAGTCTCACCATGTTGAGATTACCACAATTGTCACTATGTCGGTACAGAGCAAGTACCTGTTTGTGTTATTGTAACTGTCATTTTCACATTGAAAAAGCATAGTGACACAAACTGATAGTCAGTATTTTTATATTATGTTATTTTGACATTTCAAGCACCATGACTTGTGGTTTATTACTCTTCTTCGCTTATCTTTTGTTTTGTATTTTTAGCTTTATGCTGTTTTGTTTGCGCAGTGGGAGCTAGATTATTGCATGTATATGCTCACATCTGCTCATTTGAGAACTTTGGGTAAAGCAAACCCTTGTGGGTTCATCTGAAGCCTTCACAAATATTTATTTTATTATACTAGAAACTGAGCCTATAAGGAATGCATGCAACCCATGCTATTTCGTTTTCCAGTTTCCCTATAAAAAAAAAATCTTGATGAAACAATATTGGGTGCCATTTAGAAAAAAAAATGTTTAGAAATGCATACATTGCATTAGTTTATACATAGAAAAGTAAGTCAAAAATTAGCTGTAATTACATATTAACACTTTTATACTCTTGTCTACAGCAGTAATTGTGCATGTGTGTATGAGCTTTGTTCCGCAAAATAGGTACTAAATTGTTTTCCATTGATAAGATTAATTCTTGGTCTGTTATTTTGTTCTTCATAGGTGTCTTCTCCATTCTGCATACCCTTTATCAATGCTATTATAAATTTTTGGTGAGCTAAAAGTGTATCCAGTAGAGCAGATTTATTGTCTGTTCTACCACGCTCTGCAAATACAAAATCAAAGTCAAAAATCATGGGAAACTGGAAACCCTGACTCCCTACTAAGTATTTCAAGTAGCTAATACATGCAAATGTTTTTTAGATCAAATCCGGAAACTTGGACATGGATGAGAGGGTGTTACCATGTTTTATACTGTCAGGACAAGACATCAGATGATGCAAATTCTTGATGTCACAAGATTTCAACAGAGCACCATTCCCAAAAATGAAGAGTGATAAAATGTTAGTACCCACGGCTTTATTCTTGCCTAACTGTTAGAAATGATAGAAAAAAAATGTCATCAAAAACATAAAGGAAATAACTTTAAAAATCTTATAAAAATAATGATAAACAGAAAGATACAAAGAATTCCTGCAATATATAAATCTCATTCATAACACTGTTTACTTTCTGCACAGTACTAAAAGAACAATTTATCTTTGTGAAGTGCTTATGAAGTTTAAGAATGGTTGTATGCGTGTTACAGATGAAGAATAATCAAGGCTCAGTTCCAGATTCATGTCTAGTATAAGTGACAATATAGAACATGCCCGTGCCATGGTTCTTTCGAACAGCCAAGTGACTGTTGGAGTAAGTGTGATTATAATCGAGTAAACTGTTGAACAATTATGCTCAAATAAACCCTATTCTTTCTGAATGAATTTATATAAACATATCGCAGAGACTTTCTGGATTGAACTTTATATACATATACATATGTGGTTATTTGGGCAGGTTTATGTTGTTTGCTGTCTGCGGCTCCTTCCATGCAGCTCCATACTCTCTTATATGACACCTTTACCTTATAGATGTTGTGAAATAATCAGCCTTGACACACACAAAAAGGTTTGGGTAAGCCACCCATATATTATCCCTGGGTGATAAAGGGTATAAAAAGTCACACTGAAGTGTATAGGTTGGAGTCCAAGATCAAACTGAGGTATACTGATGTTGTCCGGTCTTTAAAGAAGGGAATGGGAAGTGATGTCATCGAGGTCCAGAACAAGAAGTGAAGTTACTTTTGGGGCCGGAACCAGAAGTGACATCATCTTTGGAGCCGGAACTGGAAGTGACATCCTCCTTGGAGCCTCAGGCAGAATTTCCCATATTTGGTCTGCAGAGATAACAGAGGAAGATTTAGTACACACTGACAACACCTGGCCTGGCGTGGAATTACCTTTGTTTGGTCCATTCAGCCCCTCCTATGTGCACATGTGTGACAATATGCAGTGTCTAAATGTTCACATCATCAACTCCACCTCACACAGCCCTTGGGCTCAGTGGCAACACAATCAACCTAATTTTCTCCAACTCTGTGAAATGATCCAAGCCACAGTCATTAAGGAAACTTGGCTGTGGCCAAACACATAGGCCAACTGACTCAAGTAGCAGTGAAGCATTTACAAAAGTGCTTGTAGATAGGAGTTTTTTTATCCCATCCCCTCTTCCAAGTAGCCAATAGTCAGATGTAGGCAGTGTTGGATGTCTAGGTATTGCTATATAAGAAAGGTGTCACGCATGTGTGACCGTGGGTCCTCTTCTAGGTTCGACCAAGGTTAGCAATACCACTCCAGGCTGAGAAGAAGATGCCCAATGAGGGCTTGCATCTCCAACTGTGATATCCTGAGCAAGCCCTGCTCCTTGTAATTCGAACACCATACAAAGGGATGGCCTCAGCAGGTAGCGTGTCATTTGCCACCTGGATTTGAGCCTGAACAAGTTCCTGACTGAGAATCAAGCAAAGGCAAATGCAGAAAATCTGGCATTGGCTGATTTTTAGTCACTGTCTTTATTGTTGTGCTGCTGTACAACCTTTTGTTTTATTTTGAGTTAAAAAAACAAGGATTGCTGGGTTGGTACCCCAAACTATTCTTGCCATTCTGAACTGGTTCCTACCACTGGACATAAAGGGTTATTGTTAGAAGTGTATTTATTTATTTAATTAGTTAGTAATAATATTATTTAATTATTCAATTAATAGTTAATAATATTCTTTATTCAATTTGCTAATAGTTTTATTTATTAATCACTGTAAATGTTAAATACCATTACCTACTGTACCAGAATACAGGAGTAGGTCTTCTGTTACGCTAGCGGCTCCATCTCATGTCAATCAGTGATCACACAGTTTTATAGGGCAGCACTTGGACAAGTAATCCCGCCTACAGCTGGCTCTGCCCTATCCTGCGTCCTGCAGTACGGACCATTTCCCCTCTTTCAACTCTCCATGGCAGCTCCTTTAATGGTTGGATGCAAATCTCAATGATTCTGCTACATGACAAATTTTTGTGTACTGTTAGGTAAATTACTGTATTTGCATGAAATAACTAGGAACTCAGGCATAATGACTTCATGTTCTACAGCACACATGACATCAAAAGCAGACAGTAAGTGACACAGCACTCTAGCAAGCCAGAATGTGAATTTGCACAAGTGCTCTAACGTAATGTACACTGACTTTGTTATAAAAGAGCTTAATTCTGAGAGGAGTTAATAACCAAGGTATTATATATCTTATATATAAAGTCTACGTGTGGAAGTGTGTGTGTCTGTCTGTCTGGCCTAGAAGTGAGAAGTGAAGTCGGGGTAAGGGTTCCACCTCTGATGATACACAAGTGAGGCGAGCACGTCGGCAAAACAAAACTTTCAAAGAAAGAGTCACTTGCTTAGTTGCTAATACAGAAGCGAGGCGAGCACATCAGCAAAAGGAAACCTCTGAAGAAAGACAAAGTCGCTTAGCCGCTGTGGCGGGCGGGCGGCCGGATCCATGCCCGGCCGGGACGCCCCTTCTACTTATGTTCTAGGGGAGCAGCCAGGGGCTCCTCAGTACCTCCCCTGGGATGCTTGGTGGCAGCCTCCGTGGCTCATGATAGTGCCTCAGTTTCCCGCAGGGTTTTATGGGAGTTGGAGTGCTCCCCAACCCTGTGGGGATCTGGGGTGGCCACCGGGGGGGCTGCAGGGATGCCGGAGCCAACTTGGACACCTCTACAGCCCTGCCCGGAGGTGCAATTAGCACCAGCTGATTCAGCACCTGGAGCACTTCCGGGAGGACTATAAAAAGGGCCTGCCTCCCTTCAAGAGCAGCCAGAATCGGGAGCACGAGGTTGCCTGGGAGGAGTGGTGGTGCAAGGTGGAGACTTGTTGATGTGGAGTTAAGTGCTTTTGGGACTGTGTATTGCCTGTGGGGTTCATGGGGAAGACGTGCCCCACAGGTGAAGAAAAATAACAAGTCTTTCTATGTTGACACGTGCCTCTGGGTCAGTCTGTGCCGGGTCGGGTGCAATATAGCGCCTTTATCACACTGCTAATGCACAAGCAATGCAAGCACGGCAGCAAAACGAAACCTCCTAGGAGAGAGATGCCCAGAGTAGTTCCTTTCAATTACCTGTCATCTCTACATTTCAATTTTTTTTCTGACAATTTTAATAGTTTCTAGGACCCCATGCTTTTTATATCACTGGCTTACACAGCTAGTATGTTATATAAATATGTCAGGAGACATTGGCTTACAGTAAACGTTGGAGTGGCTGTGATAGCATCTTCCAAAGTCCATTGTCATGTTACAAAATTAATGTTTTTACTTTTCAGTTTATCATATTTTTAATTTATTACATAAATTACACATGGATAATTTTACTCTATTATTAGTATCCATGCCTTTTAAAATAAAAAAATAAAAAAGGCAAATGAAAAAGAAGAAGCAAGAAAATCAAACTGGGAGTAGTGAGGTTTTGAGTTTACATTATGAGAAAGTTCATCTGCAGACTTATATGCTGAATTAACTCATGATTTCTGTTGCTGTTGCATTGATAAGAGTGATGGTTTCATATTCATGGTAGTATGATGAATCAAAATCATTTACTGTACTTTTTTAATCACTGCACACAGCCAGTATTTGGTGCTTCATGATAATTATATTGAAACTTACCAATCCTGCTCTCCATGTGTAAGCAATTAAAAGCTATGCATACGCCTTAATGTTATTTTTGGCTCTATTAAAAATATTGTACTGTGTCTTACTGAATACAAAGAGGGTTGTCTCTCTTTAGTTCTATGTTAGAAGAAATAGTTGACAGGTATTACTAAAGAAAGATCATGCCTTTATTAAATGAAAGAAGTAGTTGCAGTCAATTTGTTGCTGACTTGTGGCTATAAGCCAATGTACTTAATCTGTTTATACATTATATAAGCTCTAAAAATAATACAAAAGGGCAAAATCAGGAGAAGAAAGCCAAACCAAAGCTGAGTATGAGAAAAAGTGTGTTGTAGGCAGAATATCAGGTGCTGAGCTAGTATTTGCAAGTGTTTGTGGGACTTCATGCTGCATTTCCAGACAAAGAGAAAAACATGTTTTTTTTAGGTTCGTCTAAAGAAAAGTCTATTATTCAACAGGATCTTACAATGTACTTTTTCATCCTGTTCAAAATGGATTCCACCTGTTTATGCTATTAGTGCTTACAATCTCAAGGTATTTTTATAGAAAGAAAGCAAATAATAAATATGTATGATAATGTACATAGCTCCTGACAGTCAGCTGTAATATGACAGACTCTACAGTCACCTAAATGCATTTCTGAAACATTTGTTTCCTTCTTCTTTTACTTCTGATTTATTGTTTCCTATGATCCAAGTTGGCTGCAACACTGTGCATTCATGATGACAATTTTTCCTGGAAGACGAGGTCTGTGGAGAAAGTTGAAATAATCAGTTCTTCTGCTTCTTTTGAAAAATCCAGTCTCATTCTGTTCAACTTTCAAAACATTTGCTGCATCCTTTTAAAGTTACTTCTTTTATTTATAGTTCATGTTGGCCCACTTATTTTGTAATTATTTGAGCATGTTTTTTGCTGCCGTGTTGATGTTTTGAATATGTTAG
The DNA here is from genome assembly GCA_026402145.1 of Polypterus bichir lapradei. Lineage (NCBI taxonomy): Eukaryota > Metazoa > Chordata > Cladistia > Polypteriformes > Polypteridae > Polypterus > Polypterus bichir. The sequence goes on from JANRMT010062822.1 coordinate 13,350,846, forward strand.
GAGCTGTTCTGAGTAGGCAGGTCATGTCCTGAAGAAACTGAAAATAAAGCTTTACCTAAAACTTGTTGTGAGCTGTTTGCCCGGGCACTATTCATGGTGTGGATGCAGAGGTGGTCCTCTCTTTCAAGTACCTGATGGTCCACATCAATGACAGGTTGGACAGGTCTCAGAACACAGAGGAACTGTAAAATAAAGGGAGGAGCAGACTCTTTTTTTTCAAAGATGACTGTGTTCCTTTAATGTGGGTGGTGATGTCCCTCACATCTTCTACAACTCTATGATGACCAGTGCAATTTTTTACATTGTAGCTAGCTGGGCTGGTAACATTACTTCAACAGAGGGCCGCCGAATCAACAAGCTAATTAAAACGGTAGGCTTAAAAAGGGAAGAATTAAGCAAAACTGAGTGCCATTATGAACAATGCTGTGCATTCTCTCTCTGACACACAGCACCAAATACTTTCAGCCAATGATTTATTCAGCAGACGTGTGTCAAGAAACACTACTGGGACTCCTTTATAGAAACAGCAATATGTCTGCATAATGCTTCACTGTGACTGTGACTGCCAAAATAATTTCTCTTTAAATGTTCTGTCTTTTTAGTCTTTCTGATACAGTATGTGTTCACACCATAGGTTTGTTTATTTAACTATCAATTTATTTAGATATTGATTTATTTAAATATCTTATGGAAAAAAGCCTAATTTTCCCCTGGGGACAAATTAAGATCTATCTATCTAACAAGTCTATTGAAAATGTCTACCTTGCTGGCTTATAATTTTATGCAATAATATGAAAAAATAATTAATAAAAAAATATCAGATGGATTTTAAATGTGAGTTTGCTAACAACAAAAGTACCCTATTCTGAGAATTGAGGAGTTTTTTGAAAGTTACTTCTATCCTAGTTTGCAGGAAAATTTGAAGTATGTCCTTCTTTCATGTTTTTTACACTGGGGCAGCAACAAGTCCTGATGTTTATCAGATATCAAAAATGTGTAACAATTTAATTTATTACATAGTCTTTAAATCTGTGGAAAATGTGGAATTGTGGTAGAATTCTAGTGCCAAAGGAACCTATAAAAATGTAAAGCTTCTGTCTAGAAGCACATCAAATTAGGTGAATCAAGGCCATTCAAAAAAGAAAAGAGAGAGAGATCTTTTAAGGTCACCCCTCACAGTTGTTCTGGAATTTGCTGCTGCCAGGAAATGTTGTAGGAGAGGAAACTGAGTTTTTCTTTAAACATACGCTGTACTTGTGATTCTCAGGCAGCCAGAAGGAGGGGTGATCCATTAATCTTGGACAATCTGAAGTTTTTCCTTTGCAGGTTTTTTTTTTCTTTTCTGTGTTCCTCTAGTGCTTTGTGAATATGAAATCAATTTCAGTAAGCTTAAAATCATATGTTTGCATCTTTAATTTAAAAGTAATAATAATTAAATACAACTGTTTAAATCCCATCCTATGAGTGTGACCTTGTGGAGAAGGGCTTGTGTGTCCTTAGTGATGTTTTGTCAGCACCCTTTCAATCCTGATTTGGACACACGTGTCAAATCGACATCAGAAAAATATCCAGACATTTAACATAAAAAATTGACTCCCATTGATGCTGCACATTTAAGATCAGGACACCATCACTGAGAACAGGGATACCTGGAACTGGGATTTGCTGCCACCAAGGCCCTGGTAGTGAATGGACTCATGCAGCTTGGTTGGACTTAGCCCGAGGAAGTCAACTGCATCTGCCATTTGAGCTCATCAAAAATTAAGCAAACAGGAGGAAGTGTTAAACAATACACGTTAGCCTATGACAAAAATTATATTACAATTCAGGATTTATACAATATTTCCACAATGTGAAATTTTATTATATGACATATACTTTATGATTAGTATAGTATTAGTTATGAAGTCAACTGAAGCATTTTAGAACTTAAAAAAATATTAATAAACATTCATAAATCAAAGCAGTACATAGTGGCATGGAGAGATGTAAGGGGTACCCTAGTGATCATTGCTGGGCCTTCCCCTCTTCTCTTCTCTCTATACTCCTCCTCACTTGACCCTATCATCCAGTCCCATGGTTTCTCTTAACAGTGGTATGTTGATGATATGCAACTGTACCTGTAATTCCCTCCAGAGGACCTCACTATATCAGCTACAACAGGGGTCCCCAACTCCAGTCCTGGAGGGCCCCAGTGGCTGCAGTTTTTCATTCCAGCCCTTCCTTCCTTTGAATTTATTTTAGGCCTTCCAATCAGATGAAATGAATACTCTACCTGATGATTCCAATGGTCCTTTATCTGAGATGACTTTTCCATAGGCTGAAAAAGAACTTGGCAGTCAAGCAGTGGCACCAAGCGCCACATGAGGATACCAATAAGAGAAACAGAATAGGAGAGGTTTAGTAACAGTTTCATAAATATTGTATTGCTTATATTTTAGTACTAATGACTAACAACAGAAATGCAGTATGCACACTTAATCAGCAGCTCTAGTCTGGGTATCCTAAACTGAAGTAGTGAGTCTTCAACTGGGATTTAAAAGCTGAGACTGAAGGGGCATCTCTTATATTAGCAGGCAGGTCATTCCACAGCTTTGAGACCCTGTAGTTAAAAGCTCGACCTCCCACTTTTATTTTATTACTAGGCTGACCCGCCTTTTAAGGCGACCGACTTTTAAGTTGACCACTTCTTAAGGCAATTCAATATATAGATCAATTTGATATTTTATACAAACTCATTAATTTGGTTATATTGCATTTGAGCGGTATTGCTTTAATAGTAATATTAAAGTTTCTGTTATTTTTGTGATGAAATTTAAACTTTTTTTCTATATTGAGGTTGCCCTTTTGAACCCCCCTGATATTTACTACGCGGTGAGGCATTTGTACTCCATCAACATTAATTATTTCCAGAGTCATAATTTTGTCTATTTTTCCAGCGCATCGCGCACAAAAGCAAGGGAACGATGGGAGCACCAGAACTCTGCTCACATCATGTCGCTTCGTACTGCAAGCTGCAAGTAGTAAGTCTGTGATAAGCGGAATACCACTACGATTTCCACTCACGGGACGGAAGGACAATCCCGACCGCTTTCATATAGTAAGAAAGAAGAAGATATTGCACAGTCTGGAGTAGAAAACCATCTTTTACCTGGAAAAACGAATCTACAAATCCCATCGTGCATTGCAAAATGGACGGGGCGTGTGTGAAACTCCGCGCCTGCATAGCACTGACGGGACGGAAGGACAATCCCGACCGCTTTTATATAGAAGGATTTCTTGGAATCATAAGTTGGCTGGTATCTTGAGATCTTAATGTGCACTCACGTTTGTAAGTAATGGTAAATTCAGATAAGTAAGCAGGGCCTTGGCCATTTATGGCATTATATGTTAAAAGGAGGATTTTGAAATCTGCCCTAAACTTAACTAGGAGCCAATGTAAAGACTAGAGTTATGTGTTTGTACTTTTGTGTTCTTATGATAATTCTTGCATTCTTCCACTTGCACCAGCACTTTGAATTAACTGAAAGCTGTATAAAGAATGATTTGAGCAGCCAGTGTACACTGCATTGCTATAGACAATCCTACTAGAAATAAAATAACCTATATATATAGAGACACTTGAGTCTCCTTATGAATGGTGCCTAGTAATGTCACTTCTGCATAGTATTAAATCTCAGTCCAGACTCTTTTCATGTGTATCTCCTAGCTAGTGGAATGAGATGCCCATGTCCATTCAGAATTATGACTTCCTCCATGTGTTTAAGAGGTATTTGAAGAATCTCTTATTCCATGAATTTCTGACTAATTTATTATCTGTTACACTTTTATTATCTAGGAACTGTAAGTCGCTTGTATTTTTATTCTGAGCTGTCCACTTGTGATGATCAATTTTTTACCCTTGTCTTGTAGCACTTGTTCCCAAACAGTCTCCAAGTCGATTTGAATAAAAGCTTCTGCTTAACAAATAAATGTAAAAGAAATTCAAATCAGTGTAGAAATACACAAGCCTCAGCCATTTTTAAGCTTTTTTATTAAAATAAAAAAATCCTAAATATCCTAAATATTAACACAAAATATTTACACTGCAACAAATGTCTGTCTTTTTATTAACTGCTTGAGTGGCTTGCTTATCCTTTAACTGTGGATCCTAATTGGAACTATGAAAAACTTGTAATGTTATATTTCCTTTTAAGAAAAAATCATTGTGTCAACACTTTGGTTGAAGCTAATACTTTTCCACTGTGACAATATGCAGTTGCTCACTGGGTGCAGATGTAGCAAGGAAAAAGCTGTTATTTGACCAGAAAAGTAAGCATTGGGAATATGACTGTTTTTCTCTTCACCATGCTAGAGGAACACTGATGACAGCAATGCAAGATACAGTGCTATATAATTCCTCCTTGTGACAATCAACCACTATTTCTGAATCTGTATAAGTGAAAGGTGAATCACTGTCTTGAACATTCATTCTCACATTTGTGGCTCGTGAAATTGCTGTGATTCCCAGTAGCATGTCAGTATATCAAGAGAACTGTTCTAATACGATGTTAAGTTTGTGCTCCACTGGTCCCAGTAGAGTTTGATTTAAAAGCAAGCCTGTGGATGCTGTGGTACATCAATTAAAACAATGTTACAATTTGCTGTACTTGTCCAAGGATGCAACTCACTAAATTAATAAGTGCACAAAACACATAACTTGTGGTCCCTCCCCACATTTTATGTACAGCAATGTTTATGTTCTGCACTGACATCTTTCACCTTCACATCACTATACAAAGTTTGGCAAAAGTGTAGTCAACTTGACATAATATAATTTAGTTCCCATTTTTCAGTGCGACTTTTATATCCCCTGTTTTCAATGAAAGATATAAGCATTTGCCTTTGTGTTTCATTTCAGGCATGTATTAATTTCATACAATACATGACACAAGGCCACATTTCATTTTGGCAGTGTTTTGCATCTCAAAACTGAAATATAACTAAATTTTCTCTCATGCCTAATATGCAGATGTGACAACCCATGCAATGGCACTCTTGTACAGACTCAAATTCTCCAACTAGGAGAGAGATGTTTCCGAAGCAATGTTTTCCAAAGGTCACACGGCAACTTGGAATAAAACTGCTTTAGTAATTAACTGTAAAAAGCAAAACATCAACCACCTGCGCAAATAAAATATTTTTATATAAATAGTTAAGAAAATTTCAGCCGTACGTAAGAATTTCACAGAATATATATTTAAAGTGGCATGATTGACTGACTATAGAACTGTCCACATCAACAGTCTGCACAGATTATTTGGGTCTGTTGTGAGCAAGTCCTGCATATAAAGTGGTTGCTCCTTATTCACTTTTGTGCTTCCCCTCACCTGGCACTACTTTTGCACTTTATCAGTGTCTGTACAGCAATGTAAAGTAGTGTTCAGTAACATAAGTGGCAGAAGAGGATCTGCCATGATATAAAGAATAAGAAAGCGGTCAAGGTGGGAGAGGCTGTGATTCATTTTTAGGCACTACCAATGTGTCATGGCATTATGGTTGTAATATGGATTCTTTCATTCAAATTAAAAATAAAAAAATAAAAATGTCATCAATCACAAGTCTGAATAGAATTTTAGAGTTACAGCAACATGTGCATCTTAATAATGCAAAAGGAAAGAGAACAGAGATATGTGCATTAAATAATTAAAAAATTGAGTACAGATTGCCTACTGGCATTGTTCATGATGCTTCAAGTGTTAATGGTAAATTTCACACAAACATGGAATGTTACCAGGTAGGCCTGTAGATGTTAATCCTTTGGGAACCTTAAAATTTTGAATTTGGTAATATTTTCTAAAATGTATGTGAATAGAGATTGATGAGCTTAACAAAAGAAAGAACTCTGTGAAGAGTTAAAGTCTACAATGCCAGCGTGCACAAAAAGCTCATGACTACAAGTTCCTGGCCCTGCATGAGTATAACCTACAAGTGCGGCACCCATTCCAGTACTGGTTCCTGCTTAGTGTTTGACACTTCTGGGCTTGACTACACCCCATGGGAACTATGATGGCTGTTCTGTAGGAAAACAATTTAAAAAAAGTGTTCTCGCTGTTAGGAAAAAGAAATACTATGAACTCAGTACAAAGCAGAATAGAGAATAATGAGCGAGTTGGAAAATGTATGCATGGCATAACATTCAGATGTGTTCAAGGACTTAGTTAATTTATTTGAAAGATGGTTACTTTATCAAAGAGTTAGTTATCACATTTTTGTTTATTAAATATATTTCGTAACAATAAGTCATAGTCATTTAATATATGAAATTACATGAATTAGTAGATTAAATTAAATACTTTATCAGCACTTTACAATATTGTAAATATGGCCCAAATACACTTGTTGTGGCTCAATAGCCTTCATAGACAGCAGAGTCAAATTTAAGTGATATAAAAATGGCATTGATTGGTGTGATATTGTTAGTTGTGGATGATCTGTGACAAACTGTGGTTCAAATTTCTTAAACATAACATTTTAAAAAGAAGTACCCAATAGAGAGTTAAAACCTCTGTTGAAATCCCAAGGGAAAATTGTCAGCTGTTTCAGACCAGGATAGTAGTACTAGGTTGTAGTACTGTATTAGCCATTATGGATGTAGTGAGAAGTCAAGCAAAATGACACCTTTTATTGGCTAACTAAAAAAATTACAATATGCAAGCTTTCGAGGCAACTCAGCCCCCTTCTTCATGCAGGACATAGAACTGTGCTGGAGCTTTGGAAATAAATTGTAATGTCAGAAAAAATATTGATTTATTATGTTTTTTTATTTAACAAAAATATATAAAAGTTATTTTAAATAACAAAAAGTAACCAAAAGATTAAAATTCCAATAGCAACCTTAAGTGCAGTAAATATAATCCCCTCTTTCTCAATACAACAGAAACAATACCACACCACTCAGTTACCCACTAAATGTCAACATGCCAACAATAAAGTGATAAAGAAGTGAAGTTACCAAAAAAAACAAAGCTATACACGCAAAATAATCAATACTAACATAATATCACAATCAATATTGTTTAGTGAAAGGACAAATGTAACTGTACTAAGGTCCCAATCTAGCTATTAATATTAGTAGCAAAACAATAACTCATTAAAATTATACAAACCTTGAAAGGAACTGATTTATCATATAATGGGAATACCGAAGGTGGCACTTATCTTAAAGATTTTAAGTTAATTCTCAAGACACACAGAAGTAAAAGCAGCTCTTCTGGCACTGATGAACTATAGCTCCAACTCAATCTTTGTCTCACATTTTTAGACTAAGCAACACCTTTAGCATGGCGCTAGCTGTAGTTTGACTCTGTACTTGCTAACTTCAGCACAACCGGCCTCATTGGGCATCACAGAAACTGTACCACATGACTCAGTCCTTGTTGCATGTCCTACAGTTCCAGTCTTCTGCCTGCATTATCAACTGCAGTTCCATTTTCAACTATCCAATGTTTATATTAATTAGGGGACCAGCACCTTTTCTGTGTAATTAATTAGTTCAAACACCTTTTAGCTGCAGTTTGATAATGTCCATTCTTTATAATAATAATGCTCAGATAATGCACGTGTGCGATTGTTTTTAACGTAATGTAAATAGAGAGTACATATTTGTTCACCCAGTGTTTATAGAGCAACCCTTACATAATTCTATTTCTCTTCCATTCATTGAAACTTTTTTCATTTCTTTCCTCTTTAATTCACTTCCATGTTTTTTTTTTGTTTTTTTTTTTAATTTTTACATTTAACTTACCTCAAGCAACAGGAGACATGAGCTTGCATACAAGCGGCTTGCACACTTGTGCTTGTACTGAACTGTTGTTAGACTATTTAAAGAGGAAAATATAAAGGCTGAAGTAACCTCTCTCAATGAAAAATTGAAACAGTAAACTAATCCATTATTGAAGTTACACTGATTGTTTTTCTGTTTTAACATAGATGAGTTTGCAAATTCACCAGTGCTTTTCAATGGAAGATTTTAAAATTTCAAAACTTTGTACAGGGAGCTCTATTTCAGATAGCTAATAGAAAATTGAACCACCGTGCCAAATTTCAACAAAATCAGTGCACTGGGAGACAAGTTATTTTATGTGGTCAGACCGAAAAACAGATAAACGGACATGGCTGTTGCAGTAGGTGTGTTTTACATTATACGTGAACGCACCTAAAAATAGGTAAAACTGGAGTACACAAGACTGAATATCAGTCTTTGGACAACATAACTCTGCCAGACAGGCAATAATTTCCTTAAGAGATCAAAAGGAGCTGTGATCAGACAAGCAGTGCACCACATGGCCTGCAAGTGACATTGTGCTAGTATTTGTGCCACTTGTCTTCCTGATGATCACCAAAGTCAGACTATACCCTGCATAATAAATTTAAAAAAATACTCAACAGTTGCCTACAATCAAGTCTATAGTATGTGTATCATTAAATCCACAACTGGCAGCCGTTTCAAAATGCATCAATAATAATAATAATTCTTTACATTTCTATAGTGCTTTTTCTCACTATTCAAAGAGCTCAATGCAGGGAAGACCTGGGATGAGAACCCATGATCTCCTTAATGTGAGGCAATACTGCTACCACTGCATTGCTGATACAGTATATGGTATCTGATGCTCTACCCAGTTAAGTTAAAATATGTTGTATTTTACATTTATCACCTTAGAATAAACAAGAATACATGTAAATAAAGTTCTAGTTGTTTAGGATTCATCACTTCTTACCTAACTTGCAAAATACAAGCTTGCCCCACACCCATTGAAGCCTAGAGCACATTTGAGTTAAATAGAAAAACTCCTTGTGAGTGCCAGCCTCCTTTTGTTTAATGTAGTATTATATGCTATCATTTGGACTACACTAAAGATAAGTTCAATGATGAAAAACACTTATTCGGTATAATGTAACAAGTAAAATGAGCTCATTCACATAATGGAACACTTCATTTTGTGACAAAATGTTGCAAAGGAACACCCACAGCTCTGAGGACATATAAAGCATTCAGTAGTGTCCATAACTTCTTTCTCATGTGAGATTAAGTTAAATACTGTATATAACATTCATATATCTGAGAAACATGCAGTTTATGTGGGCTTTTGGATTATTTTAGTCTATTTTATCTTTAATAGTCTGGCAACTCTGGACACATACCTGCCATCAGGGGCAGCCTTTAGAGCTATGATTTCTGAGTACATAAATTCTGAAACTGAATAATGCATGGAATAATACTGTTTCTAGGAACATATGGTTCATTTCCCAATCTAAATTTAAAAATTTGTTTAGATTGGGAAGTCGGAAAAGACTCAAGAGAGGCATCAAATCTGTTTATTGTCATTCTGTTATAAATTGTTGTTATTAGTGATTAGAAAAATTTGGAAATTTTTTTTTACATTTTTTAACTACTCAGAACTGTGAATCTGCTTTGACCAGTGGAAATGAATTAGAAATTGAATCTGTTCCTAGAATTGATTTCCTGCCTAGGGTTGGATGTGTCCTTGTACACAACTGTAAATTTGAGTAAATGGATTTGAAATAAATCACATACTTCGAACATACAGACCATGTAAACACAGAACAAGTACTTAAATAGTTAAGGCCAAAGGCACGTACATATGATAGTGTTATTAATTATTAGATGAGAGAGGCATATGAGTCTTTTATGGGGAAGGACTTTAAAGATACATGGAAGAAGAACTTACAAAATGTTCTGGTGCTTACACAATCCATTTCTTTACCCTTAGAAAATAACACCTTGTCCTGGAATAAAAACTCCATCTTTTCTGGTTCCTCCACCTTTTAATATCTCACCTCAAACTAGAAGGCTGCATTGGTGAACTTACTTCAGAGTGAAATGGATCTAAACTTGTCTCGTGTTCTTGCCCTAAAGTGATTTTTTCTTACTTTTTATTCAGTTGCTAAAAAGGGCTTTCTATCCTGGTACCCAACTCTTTGCATATGTCTCGAAGTGCCTTATTGTAGGCTTGTCTCTACAGTACACAGTACAGTAGAAGAGGCACACAAAGAAAATGTAAAAAGGGACAGAGATCCAAGGCAGACTCCCTGCTTATTTTTATGAGAAAAGATTAATATTCATCAGCAACAAATAGTGTGTTGGCAACTCCTGACCATAGGTCAAGACTGACACACGGTTAGTAGCCCTTCATCCAAATATTCTGGAGACCTGATGAGTAGGTGGGCTCTCTTTTTCTCTTTTTGGTTGTTCTATAGGCTGGAGAGGAAAAGAACAAACTTTTGTGATTAAATAAAGTTTTTATTTTCTTTTTGTATTTTGTTTGATTGTTTTTGCATATTTTTGGTCTAGTTAGTAGTTTTGTCTTTTGTTTCTGTTATTTTTGGTTTAGTTTGGACAATATAATTTGTGTCTTATTTTTAATGTTACACAGTGTCATTTTGTTTTTCATTGGCACCAACATTTTGTGAACATTGTATGCACAGTTAATTTCTACCTGGTTGTTATGCTAAGACAACTCGATTGTGAGGTGTTGCAATGGTATAAAGGTCTCAATGTGCATTTCCAAATCATTCACAACTTTAAGATCAATCCATTCCATTCTTTCTGTTAGTATTATATGGGAGAATGCAAACAAGTAAGCTGTAGGGTAATCAAAAGATCTTTACCCCAAGTCCCCTATAAATTGGTCCCCATAAGGTTTGTGACATGCTTGCACATACACTGATCACCCACAACATTAAAACCACCTGCCTAATATTGTGTTGGTCCACCTGGTGCTGACAAAATAGTTCTGACCCATTGAGGCATAAACTCCACAAAACCTCTGAAAATATCCCATGGTATCTGGCACCAAGACATTAATAGTAGATCCTTTAAGACCTGTAAGCTGCGAGGTGTAGACTCCATGGATCAGACTCGTTTTTCCAGCACATTCCACAGATGATCAATCAGATTGAGATCTGGGGAATTTGGAGCCAAAGTCAACACATTGAACTTATTTTCATGTTACTCAAACCATTCAAAACAATTTTTGCAGTGTGGCAAGGTGCATTATCTTGTTGAATGAGGCCACCACCCACCATCAGGGAATATTGTTGATTTGGAGGGGTGCATGTGTTCTGCAACAATCTTTACATAGGTGTTATGTGTCAAAGTATGATCCACATGAATGCTAAGACACAAGGTTTCTCAGCAGAACATTGCCCAGAGCATCACACTGCCACTGTCACTGCCGGTTATCCTTCTTTCCATGGTGTATCCTGCTACCATCTCTTCCCAAGGTAAATGATGCAATGCACCTGGCCATTTACATGATCTAAAAGAAAGTATTATTCACCAGACCAAGCCACCTTACTTCCATTGCTCCATGGTCTAGCTCTGACACTTACATGCCCATTGTAGACACGTTCAGCAGTGGACAGGGGTCAACATAAGCACTCTGACTAGTCTGCAGTTTCACAGCCCGATATGCAGCAAGATGTAATGCACTATGTGTTCTGGCACTTTTCTGTCATGGTCAGCATTTAGTTTTTCAACAGTTTATGCTACAGTAGCTCTTCTGTAGGATCGGACCAGAAGGGCTAGCCTTTGCTCCCCATGGGCATCAGTGAGCCTCAGGCACCCATTAACCTTTTGCCAGTTTTTCTGTTATTCTTCCTTGGGCTAGTTATGATAGGTACTAACCACTGTATACCAGGAGCACCCCAAAACAACTGCTGTTTTGGAGATGTTCTGACTCAGTCGATCAGATCTTTACGCTTGCCCATTTTTCCTGCTTCCAAGACATCGTGTTCAAGAAATGACTGTTTGCTTGTTGCCTAATATACCCCACTCCTTGACAGTTACTATTGTCACAAGATACTCAATGCTATTGACTTTATCTATTCAGTGGCTTTAGTGTTGTGGCTGATTGTTTTATGAATGAAAAAGTAAGGAGAACTAAAATGAATGTGATTGAAAGATTTGTTTCACAAGGCATTGCTACTGTATCTTTAACATCCTCATGTTTACCTCAGATTTAACTGAATTAATGAGTAAATACATTAAAAAAGACCTTGCCCCCCAGCTATTAGCAATGCAAGATACAGTTGGAAAGATGTTGAAATATATACCACTGAAAAGCAGCTTATTTCAAACCTCTTTGGTTCATTATGTTTGTTTTTTGTGATGTAAAGTAGATCAAGAGTGGTTGTGCATCGTTAAAGGGATATTTGATCTTCTCTTATTTAAAAAGCACCTCCACCACAATACAATTGACTGTAACTGTATTGAAATGACACAATAATGTAAGGTCACTTGTTCAGAAACTTTCTCCTAGCATTCCATTGACTACCAGCACCAGTACACCACAGCACTTTGATTGACTGTCATTGTATCGCAATGATCTGTGAGTCACCCAGTGCATGAAATGGAACCAAGTTACTGGCAGTATTCACTCTTATGCTAGGAAAATTTGCCAGAATGGTGACACGTTGTTATATATTTACAGTTGATTGAAGAGTTCTGGGTGGACCCTCGTGAAAATTAACAGTGAGGTGCAGGTACTGTACCCCAGTTCAAGGACAAATTTCACCGTACCAGCAACTTTTGTTATTGTACCTGTAAACACCGTCACTTCTTCAGGAATCTTACGAGATAAACCCCCCAACTATTTGATCGAACGTGACTGTGCTGCCATAAACAGAAAACTGCCAGTAATCTGGTTTTACTTCAGGCACTGAATAAATATAGTCTTGTAGCTATGCAGACTACCGTAGTGGGTGGCAATTCCTCCTCTCACACATGGACGATTTCTACCCTCCACTGTTACTCTGCTACAAAATTCTTTAGGCCAACGTACAGCTCTTCTATCATTTTGTGCTTAAAAAAACCTAAAAAACGGGATATAATAGATTAAGTGTAATTTGTCATTATAAAGTTCTGCCGTTCTAACATGAAAGAGTACAGTGCCATCAAACTCTTATCTCCACCTTGCATTGTCACCCCATAAGCTCCAAAGAGATGCTATGACCCCCAATTTCCCCATGGAGCAAAGTTTAATACTGAAAAGAGTTGACGTTGCCCACTAACAAGTTTAAAATCTTTTACACAGGAGGAAAATATTTCTCCTTGACAAAAAAATTGTGCAAACTATAGCACCTAGAACCACACACCTCCATCTGAGCTACCTCTTGGTCCAAAAGTGGGTGCAGATCAGCTGTGGATGTGTGCTATACTGAATATGTCAGAAAATAAAACAGTTCCTGGGTTCACCAAATCCTGCAATTTTTTATGTGTTTCACTTTTTGAGGACAGCATGGCATTGCAGTGGTTAGCACAGTTGCCTTCAGTTTGAACCACCCTCCTGGCCACAGTCTTTGTGGAGTGGGCATGTCTTAATAGGACAGGGATGTCTGTGTGGATTATCCTTCTAGTAATTCAGTTTTTCCTCTCACATCTCAAAGGCATGCATGTTAGATTATCTGGCAATTCTAAATTGATTCTGTGTGAATGTGTGAGCCCTAAAAGGAACTGGCAGCCCGCTCAGGGCTGCTTCCTTTTTCGTATTCAGTGCTGCTAGGATAGGCTCCAGCCCCACTACAGGCCTGCATTAAATGAACTAAGTTTGAGAATAACATTTAATTTTGACGACTCATCCAAAGCTGGACTTTTCAAATCCATATATTTTAATTGTGTTAGATGAAATTTAGACTTGTAATGTGTTAACATTAGCAGATGAAGAGGAGGGACCAAAAATGCTGGGACCTCAAACGAACTGTGCAAGTCTTGACATCACTGTGCCAGGTTTTTAGTATGCTTAGAGCACCTCCTGAAAGCTGCTCACAAGTATGTTGGCCTTGCAAAGCTTTGCACAAAATGTACCGCACGTTGAGATAAGATGGTTCTCATTAGCACATGCGATAAACAATCAAGTTACACACAAAAGCCTGCTTACATTGTTTTGAATTGTGGCTATGCACTCTTAATAAGTTCACCCCACACTGTGGGTATTCAAGTGAATAAAACTGGTGGGAGGTTTTGTTCTTTTTGGTATATGCAAAATCTCTTGAGGGCTGCTAACATAGTGGCATACCTTTGAACATTAAGTCCAGATTGCAACGTACAATAAATAGATTCTTTGACTCCGCAGTAACCGCAGGCTACTGTGAACTCTATTTACTAGTATTGAGTTGCATGCATGTTGCCAAATATTTACTGTTTTGATCCCTTTTTGCTTTCTTTTTTGTATCATTACTAATTACACCACAGCTGATTATATACTAGAGCATTGCTAAAGTGCTGCAGGGCACAGTTTCTTAGACAGCTTCACAGTTTTGACTGGGCAACATAAACAAGAAATGAAATCAGCGCAACCGTCCCATCTGAGTAGTATTAAAAGCAGTATGTGTGACTGGTTTGGTGATTAAAAAGAAAAATTGGTTCAGTTACCCAGAAAATAGCAAAGGGACTGCTGTGAACTGAAATCCATCCATTTTCCAACCCGCTGAATCTGAACACAGGGGTCTGCTGGAGCCAATCCCAGCCAACACAGGGCACAAGGCAGGAACCAATCCCGGGCAGGGTGCCAACCCACCGCAGGACACACACAAACACACCCACTAGGGCCAATTTAGAATCACCAATCCACCTAACCTGCATGTCTTTGGACTGTGGGAGGAAACCGGAGCGCCCGGAGGAAACCCGCGCAGACACGGGGAGAACATGCAAACGCCACGCAGGGAGGACCCGGGAAGCGAACACGGGTCTCCTAATTGTGAGGCAGCAGTGCTACCCACTGCGCCACCGTGCCACCCCGCTGTGAACTGAAATGTCATATAAAATTCATCTATCCATTTATCTTGCACTTACTTAATCCAGTTTACATTTCCTGCAACAAAAGCCAGGATCCAGCTTTGGATGGGACACAAGTCATCAGGCTGCACACACTTCCATATGTTGGTTATATATTTATTTATTTGTTAATTTGTAATAGGCATTGCCCCATTTAGTATTTTGTATCTGCTGTGTCATTCTATTATGCTCTTGCCACTTGGTTGCTGGTATAATTACAATGCATTGTACAGTACGAGGTGTGGCAGAAAAGTAATGAGACTGGCAACACTGCAAGCGATCTGGCAACGCTGCGCTGTTGTCCTTGATATAGCACATGTATCAGTACCCTCCCATAGCTCAGTGCGAGTTTCAACTCCTTCCGTTAACTACGTGATTTTTGTGACTGCTATTAGCGAAGTTGTGTTTTTGGTTGTGCGTCACGCAAAATGGAACAGCGGAATTTGGAGCAACGTTGTGCCATTTAATTTTGTGTTAAGCTTGGAGAATCAGCAAGTGTGACGTTTGAAAAGTTAAAACAGGCCTATGGGGAACATTCTTTATCCCGAGCTCAAGTTTTTCAGAGAGGCTTTCAACTTCGAAAACCAATGAAAACATCGAACGTGTGAACACTCTTGTGAGATCAGACCGTCGTTTAACATTAAGAATGTTGAGTGAACAATTAAATTTGAACAGATTTACCGGACCAGACATTGCAGACAAATGGATGCTCCATCATGACAACGCCGCACGTCACACTGCCCTCTCCATAATAGAATTTTTGACCTCAAAACGCATTCCTGTGGTTCCCCAGCCCCCTTATTCACCTGACCTCAGTCCTTTTTCCTAAACTGAAAAATGTCCTCATTTCGGGACTTTAGAAAACATCCAAAAGAGTGTAACGGACATGCTGAAGACCATACCGGTTGAAGACTTCCAGCGCTGCTACCAACAGTGGGAACAACGTCTCCATCGGTGTGTAGCTGCCCAAGGGAACTACTTTGAAGGGGATAACATTGATGTTTGAAAAAAATAAAAACTTTGATAAATAAAAAATCAGTCTCATTACTTTTCTGCCACACCTCGTATATGGGAATTTGCCAAGTTTATTATTTTTATTTTTTGTTGTTTTTCAAATATTGTTTTGTGTATTATGTTGTTAATTTTGTATTGGGTTTGTTTATATTTTGTGCACTACATACTGTATGTGATTTATTGTTGATTTTATTCTGCTGTTTCATTATGCTGTTTATTATTACTATTTTTTTGTTGTTTGGCCCTGTCTCCTGTATGTAGAGACAATGGAGACAGATCCACTTGATTATGCAGAGGGGGGCTGCAGCCTGCAGTATAAATGGAGAAGTCCTAATCATCCCCTGTCTTCAAATGGCTAACTCATCCTTTCACCACCTAACAGCTAATGCTGCATCATCTGGATGGAAGCTGCACATAAGTGGTGGTTGAAGTTGCTCACCACTGTCACACACGTGCGCATGGGAATCAGCTGAAGGGCCTAAACACTAGTAATTCTACGCCAGGCCAGGGGGTGTCGGAGTGTACTGACTATCTCTTTCAGTCCCTTGCAGACCTTTTCCAGGAAATCCCGCCTGTTGCCGGCCCCAAGGATGACGTCACTTCCGGGCACAAGGACACCACTCCCAGTTCCGGCATAGATGACGTAATTTCCCTTCCAGCCCTTTAAAACTGCCATCTTGCCTCAGTACAAGCAGTTCTGTTCTGGACTCTGAACTAAGCACATTGTGCTATTTGAAACCTACTTTTGCAGCCGATTCAATTATACGGGTGGCTGCCCCAAACCTTTATGATGTCTCCAACTCATTCTTGTTACACCACTCACTGTGTAAAGGGCTTTGAGTAGAAAAAAAATTATATATAAATGTAAAGAACTATTAAAATTATTATTTATTATTAAGCTGCTATTTTCATCAGTGCATTTTGATACAGTGATTTGTTTTTTCATTTTTGGCATTTATAGTTTGGAGTTCCTGATTTTTCTACTGCTGGCTTTGTTAAAAAGTACTTGTACTAACTTCAATGTGAGGTCAAAAAAAATTATGAGAAAAGACAGTGAAAAAAGATGAGGTCAGAAAATGGAGCAAATGAACAAAATCAGAGATTAAAAAGAGAAAGACAAAACCATAAACTGTAACCCAAAAATCAGAGTATAGGTTCAGAGTCAAAATCAATCCACAACATTCTCAAAATAAAATATGTAGATCACAAAGATTGGGTCTAATCTCAGATAAATGTGAGACTGCATGAGTCAACTTTTCAGTGGTCACTCCGATTACTTCTCTGTTAAGCAATCCAGTGGAGTGGGAAGGATTCCCATGACAAAAGGTGGGTGATGTGCTAACCTTGACATAGTGGTGCATGGAAGAATGGTCTTGTTCACTTTCATCACACTTTTTTGGTTATTCCTGCCTTTGCTTTCTTTGGAATCCTGACTACACCTTTGATTTGTTTTGTGGTGTAAGGATTTAAGATCCCCCTTCCCCTTTTGGTAAATCTTTTTTGATTTGAAAATCTTTGCCCAATTTTTGAATAGGCCATAAACAGACAACTAAAGTTTAAGGATAGGCTGCCTGTGGAGATGAGGCCTTCTTTTTTGGTTCAGATCTATGTTGCAGTGCAGCTCTGGCTTTTGTTTTTGAGGCCAGCATCCTTTTGTGATCTTTGATTGGTAAGGATCACAACACAATTAACCTAATAATGTGTAAGTGAATATTAATAACTACCTGGCCAGGATTTGCACCTAGGGCTGTAAAATAATAAGAATTTGCAACTAGGGCTGTAAAATAATAAGGTTGCAGCACTAATCACTTCACCACCATGTGCAGTCGATATTAAATGCATTCAGGCTAAACATGTTACATTAGCTGATTCTTGAAATCAAAGAGAAGCTACAACAGAGTCACCAATAACTAACATAGTAGGTTTCTCTTTGCTCTCTCTCTCTCTCTTATAAATCCATGATATGAACTTCCCACTTTACTACATATTCAAACTTTAAATCCAAAAAGTTGAGATTAAAGTGTTTCTAAAAAAACATGCTGAAGCATATATAATCATCTTCTCTTCACAAGACAGAAATTCACACATTTACAGAGCTGGAGCCCTCTAATTGTGAGCACAGCAAATTAAGATATGAGTCAGAGCTGCCTTGTATTTCTAAAATTCAACATATATAATTTATTGAGTTTGATAGAGAAATTTGCAAAGAAACACAGTCCTATAGGAAAAGTAGATACGTATAAAGGATAGACATGAGGTGAAAATGATGAGTGGGCTAATTCGGCTTAAAGGTATATTCTTATTAAAATTTCTCTAATGATCTATTGATTATGTTTTGTATGACTGCATCATAGTGAATTAAATACAGAAGAATAGCCATAGATTATTAATTTATAATAAAACCTAACAATGTTCATATATTTATGTTGTCTGAGGTACATATAAGATTTGGTTAACTAATGGAACAAAAGCTTAAGCTTAAAGACGATCAGCTTCAAAATTGTAGCAAACACATTTACGGACTAGACTAGAAAAACTTTCTCAAACATAATTTGCATCTTTTATAACTTGTCTGTTAAACATCAGCAATATAAAAAATACACATATTAATTAGAATGCCAATGCTCCTTCTGTTACATCTACATTTAGGGTTGGAGGAGCCTCAGCATAGCAAAGAGATGTTGACACTAAGCAAGAATGAACACAGTCGATCTAAGGACACGCTCTCTCAATTCACTCCCTCACACTCTCTTCCTCAGGTACAACTTAGCATTGCCAGTTAAGAAATTTTAACGTCTGTAGAAGGAAATGCAAAGACCTGGGGCCTCATGTATAAACAAGTGCATATGCACAAAAACGTTGTGTACGCCCGTTTCTACGCTCACATTGCGATGTATAAAAACTAAACTTGGCATAAAGTCACGCACATTTTCACGCTAGCTCAGTCCCTGGCGTACGAAAGTTCTCCGCTCGGTTTTGCAAACTGGTGGCACACAGCATCAAAGCAGTGCTTTTGTTCCAATGTGGTTTCCCTTTCTTTTTTAGATCCACATCCCTGACGCGGTTTTATCATATACACTGAAATTAACTGCATATTGTTTATTAGTTTAAGGCATCTGATAGTAATTAAACTGTAACAATATAATGGTCCACGGAATGGCCAAACTGTTCTAAATACCATAGCTGCTTTAGTGTTGTTACTCTCACTGCACATTCCTCTTCTTCTTCTTTCAGCTGCTCCCGTTAGGGGTTGCCACAATGGATCATCTTTTTCAATATTACTCTAACTGCACCACTCAGAGTATTTATATCTCTGTATCTGAGTGTGGAATCACAGTGCTACAGCAGCTGATAAGAAAGAGAATTATCGGTATACAGCATCTAGCACACGCTGCCTCAGCCATGCGCACAGTCTGTTGAACTGCTCCCATACGGCAAACGCTGCAGAGCCTTTCCTGTACTGACATCGCGGTTCAGAAACAGATTCATCCCAAGAACTATAAAAGCAATCAATCAGTCCATCAAGTGCTACTTGTAGAACTGTTTGTACTTATAAGTACAATTACCTCACTGTAAACTTGTGATATAGTTATAATATTGCACAACCTGAGCCACTTTAGTGCATATTTACATATAATGAAGATATTATTTTAAGATGAAATTCAGCAAAATATGTTTATTACATTATACAGATAAAATGTTAACATAATTTAAATAATCTATATTGTTAATAATTAAACATGTGCGGAAATAGTGTCACTGCACTAGCAAAGAGCTGGCGCCCCGTTCAGGGATTGTCCCTGCCTCGCGATTTATTCTTGCTGGGGCTGGCGCGACACTGGAAAGATAGATGGATAGAATAATTAAACATGTACTATGAAGATATTTCAATGTTCCTTAAAAGTTTTGAAGAATCAGCGTTCTAAGCTTACAGATGGCATAACATCTATTACAGAGCTGATTGTGTGGCGATTGGGTACTTGGAGAAAGAAAAGAAAGGACAGGAATTGGGGGTTAGTACGTTTGAAAGAGATAGTACTGCTGCAATAAATTATCTCATCGAAGGTTGTGCATGGCGCAGCAAGCATCTTGCGTGAGGCAGGAACAATCTCTGGACAGGGCGCCAGTTCGTCACTATCACTGTCACTGTGCCACTGATAGTTCAATACATGCTATAATTCCTATCATCATGAAAATATCAAGTATACATCTCAGTATTTAAATAATTCAGAGAGCTGTAATATCATGAATGTAATGGATTCTGTGTCCTGTCGGAGGAAGAGAAAGCCCATTTAAGAAGCACGTAGTGATTCACACACATAGAGCACATAGAAGAACACATACAATACAAAGCATTTAACATGCTACTTTAGTTACGATGGGATTTGAGAAACCAGTAAATTAAACGATTTTAAGATGAAATTTATGATGTTCTACTTTAATGACAAAATAAACTACGTGATTAAAGTGGACATTTCGAGATTAAAGTTGACATTTCTAGCTTTTTTCCCACTGTGTTCCTATTTTTTTTTTTTTCTTTTCTCTGTACCCATATAAGCTTTCATATGACACTCAGGCGGTGGGCTATGACTTGTCTTTTCACGGCGACTTTGGTATCTGACAACTTTTTTTTTATTTCGGGAACTGTGCGACTTTGTGAACTTGAGCTTTCGAGTTTCTCCAACACTCTATGTCACTCAATCAACTTCCTTTTGTTGTTTATACTACTGTTTAAACCAACAAATAGTATGTTTTTCCTTGCCTTCACTTGGTATTCACTGAAATTCTTCTATTTTCCCCCATGCTTTTGCCATTGCCTTTTCACAGAATGCTGAGCTTAAGGGCTATTTATATTGATTTGCATATTCAAAGAGGCGTAATTCTGTGAGGAGTTGGAGCAGGCGCGTGCACGTGCGTTACTTTTCATGCTGTCCAGGATTTATGTAGCGGAAGAACGTGGAA
Organism: Polypterus bichir lapradei; assembly: GCA_026402145.1. NCBI lineage: Eukaryota > Metazoa > Chordata > Cladistia > Polypteriformes > Polypteridae > Polypterus > Polypterus bichir. The sequence continues at coordinate 13,371,661 of JANRMT010062822.1, forward strand.
GTTGGCATACGCACAGATTTATGCATCTGGATTTTTTTGTGTGTATGCACATTTCCGCTTTTGTCCGTACACCATCTTTCAGTGTGAATTCTACACATGCCGTTATGCATGAGGCCCCTGGAGAAAACTGATTTAATACCTTGTAAATCTACTAGATATATTATGCTGTAAATGAGCTCTAAATCAATGCCCTTTTGGAATGTAAAATTGCTGATTAAACCTTAAAAGAAATAGACAACAAACAAGGAGTGCCTGGGATAACTAAACTATCTAGTAATTTTTATAAATAATATTTAAATAAGCAGCTGCTCACTGTCTTCCTCTCTCTCACAATGGTTAACATCTGTGTGCTATCTATTTGGAATTAATTGAGCCTTCCAGCCTTTGGACTTTTTCTCCAAACCAAGCCACCTGGACAAAGATGAAGAGCCAAAAATTCAGCAACAGACCAGAAACTTGTCCATGATATTACTCTACCAGAAACTTTGATGACGTACTACCTTCCTGTGCCTTGACAGCTATTGCTTTCCAGAAGTTAAATCAGCATTAAAAGCAAACTAAGTGCTGTTTTTCTCATATTCACAACTGTTTTGTCCTTTGCTTCTTCTGTTGTAGTGTCTGTTTTTGGAATAGCATTAGGCTGTGAGAGAAAACATCCTTTTTAAGTTACCCCTTGCATAATACACTACACTATCAGGACATAAAAGATAGTAGTGCATGATATTTGGAACTCTAAACTATTTTTAGCACTTTGTAACTCGTTCATGAGGCAGCAATTTGCAAACAGGAAAGTATAAAAACGAGGCTCTAGCTCAGATAAAAAAAAACTGACACACACCCAGTCATCTAATTAATGAAATAACAGCTGGACATAAATGGGCCACTGTGGCGTAACGGTCCATAAACATCTACACTGCCTGCTGGGTTTCTCAGCACCACAGCAGGTGTGATTCAAATTACATAGAGTCCTACAGATTCATTAGTACTACTCATGAACATTGAAGCTTAGCAACACCACTATAACAACTGTTAGGATAAACATACGTTACCAACAAGGCCAAAAATAATTGCACATAATCACATGTACACTTTTCCTAAGAACAAGACAAACATTTCTGACCAGACAAGCAGTTAGATGTAACATGAATTGTTAACATATGAAATAAGCATATTTCCTCCTAAAGTACAAATATTCATGTTTCTTGTTATTTATTTCCATATGTTTAACATTAGTAAAATAATCAGAAGGATGAATGCAAAATGTCTAAATAGACATTTTTGACCAATTTATTTGTGACAGTAATTGTATTTCTTACAGTATTATTGCTTACTGAAATTCTAAATATGCAGTGGACTGTGTTGTTCCTGCCTTGTGCCTGAGGAGTGCTAGGACAGGCTCCAGCTGCTCCACAACCCAGCCCCGGATAAATGGAAAGTGGATTGATAGGTGGATTGATATACTAAACCAGGGGTCCCCAACTCCGGTCCTGGAGGACCACAGTGGTTGCAGGTTTTCATTCTAACTCTTTTTTAATTAGTGACCTGTTTTTGCTGCTAATTAACTTCTTTTGAATTCATTTTAGTTGATTTGTTTTTTAAGATTTGTTTAACCTGAACTTCTTCATCGTTCCTCTGAATTGCTTTATTTTTTCCTTAAATGGCACCCAAACAGAAATGAAATGTGAAATGAGTGAGCCAGCAGAAGACCAATTAAGTCAAGGCCTCAAATTCCAAACAATTTCACTGCTTAATTTAGCACTGAGTCTTGTCATTAATTATACCCGTTTTTAATTCAATACCTTGTTAATGCTCTCATTGTGCAATAGCATACATTTCTGAAACTGTTGATTTTCTCTTTTCTAAGTGCACTGTTAAAATGTTTTGGGGACCTGAGCAGATCAACATTCCTGAGGCCTTCATATTTCTTTATTTTCAGATATTGTATGATGGACACAGTTTACTGGTGATGTTTTGGCTCATTTTGTATCTCATTATTGTTTGGCAGCTAATTAAGGAAAAAAGAAACAATTAAGGGGTCTGAGCCTTCAGGAGCAAGTCAATTAAAGTTAATTCAAAGTTAATTAGCAGTACAAACAGGTCACTCATTAAGAAAAGAATGAAAACCTGCAGCTACTGTGGTCCTCCAGGACCGGAGTTGGGAACCCCTGTACTAAACCCACTAAGAGTGGGTTGATCGTATGCTGCTGGAAGGTATTCTGGAAACCTCTACCTCGGCCTGGGCATCCCCGGTGGTTTTGGTGCGTAAGACCAATGGAACCTTTCGCTTTTGTGTGGATTACCGGGGGCTAAATGCCAAAACTACCAGTGATGCCTATCCTATGCCCCTGGTGCATGAAATTTTAGAATCCTTACAAAGCGCAGTGGTTTTTAGCACTCTGGATTTACAATCTGGATATTGGCAGGTATGCATGGGAGAAGACAATTTGGCCAAGACTGCAGTGATCACTCCTGATGGCTTATTCCAATTTCGAGCAATGGCTTTCGGCTTGAAGAATGCAGTGGCATCTTTTTAATGCCTAATGGAACAAGTACTGAGGGGGCTGATTGGGAAGAACTGTTTTGTTTATATTGATGATATCATTGTCTTCTCTCCATCAATAGAGCAACACCTCCGGGACCTAAATGAAATCTTCCATTGGCTTCAGCAGGCTGGACTGACCCTAAACATTAAGTGTCACCTCGGACAACCTCAACTTACTTTCCTCGGTCATGTGGTATCAGCAAAAGGTATTGGTGTGGATCCAGCGAAAATCATGGCCCTTGTGGACTACCCACCACCTTCGGACATTAAATCCCTTCAGCATTTTTTGGGAATGGTGGGTTGGTTCCACAAGTTCATACCCAGATTAGCTGACACTGCAGACCCATTAGTTTGCTTTTAATGCTGATTTAACTTCTGGAAAGCAATAGCTGTCAAGGCACAGGAAGGTAGTACGTCATCAAAGTTTCTGGTAGAGTAATATCATGGACAAGTTTCTGGTCTGTTGCTGAATTTTTGGCTCTTCATCTTTGTCCAGGTGGCTTGGTTTGGAGAAAAAGTCCAAAGGCTGGAAGGCTCAATTAATTCCAAATAGATAGCACACAGATGTTAACCATTGTGATAGAGAGGAAGACAGTGAGCAGCTGCTTATTTAAATATTATTTATAAAAATTACTAGATAGTTTAGTTATCCCAGGCACTCCTTGTTTGTTGTCTATTTCTTTTAAGGTTTAATCAGAAATTTTACATTCCAAAAGGGCATTGATTTAGAGCTCATTTACAGCATAATATATCTAGTAGATTTACAAGGTATTAAATCAGTTTTCTCCAGGGGCCTCATGCATAACGGCGTGTGTAGAATTCACACTGAAAGATGGTGTACGGACAAAAGCGGAAATGTGCATACACACAAAAAAATTTAGATGCATAAATCTGTGCGTATGCCAACTTCCACGTTCTTCCGCTACATAAATCCTGGACAGCATGAAAAGTAACGCACGTGCACGCACCTGCTCCTACTAGTTTTTTAAACTTTTAAACTTTGTGGTTATTGCTCTTGTTGTAGCACTTTGAGATTTTGTCAATGAAAAGTGCGTTATAAATAAAATCTATTATTATTATTATTATTACATTGCCTGCTGAGGAAGGGAACCTCATGGTACTGGACTCCGGGGTGCCAAAAGGCATTTGAGCAACTGAAGAAACATCTGATAGAACCACCAGTTTTGGCACAACCTATTCCACTGCTCGCCTTCCAAGTCCAGACCGACGCTAGCAATGTGGGGCTTGGGGCGGTATTAACTCAGATCAAAGGGGGAGAAGCTCTCCCGAGCTCAACTATCCAGCATCCGAGAAGGAGAGTCTCGCAGTCGTGTGGGCAGTGGAAAAGTGGCGTCATTATCTGGAGAGATCACTATTCGAGGTGTATACAGACCACCGTGCTCTGGCCTGGGCATTTAATTGCTCGAAGATGTCTCACCAGGTGGGTTCTTCGTCTCCAGCAGTTCACTTTTAAGGTTTTTTATCGAAAGGGTTGTGGAAACGTGGTTCCAGATGCGCTGTCCCGGGTTCCAGAGCCTCAGGAGGTATCTTCAATAGCCCTGATTTCGACTAGGGGATGGGACCTTCCACTTGACATATATAGCTCGAGCCCAGGATTTACAGTCTGGTTTGTCGGGAGGTACGGAAGAATTCTAGGTCGCGAACGGGACACATTAATTTCCAAGAGCTCCAAGGGATATTGTATCGCTGTGTGCCATCAAAACTCAGGGGTGAGAAATACCAACTAACCGAGGCCCTTCTTCCAGAGTTCTTGGCTTATTTTCATGACAGCCCTTTTGGCAGTCACCTTGGCAGATTGAAGACTCTAAAAGGCCCACCGTGAGGAAGGACGTGTGGAAACATGTGAGAACCTGTACCATATGCCAGCAGTACAAAAACCCACCTGGGCTTCCTGCAGGACAACTGCAATCAACAAATATCACTGAACCGGGAGAGATGTGGGGAATTGACATTATGGGTCCATTGCCGCCAAGTAGGAACAAGAGGACCGTCCTGGTAGTAGTGGTAGATTATTTCTCTAAATGGGTGGAGCTTTTTGCTTTGCCAAACTCAACAACTGAGCGGCTGTGCTCCACCCTAAAGAATGAGATGTTTACCCGCTGGGGGATTCCAAAGGTATTCATTTCCGACAAAGGTCCACAATTTACTGGCTCTGAGATGGAAAGTTTCATGAAGGATTGGGGGGTAACCTATAAGAAAACCACAGTATACTATCCACAATCCAACCTCACGGAGCGAGTGAATCGAACCCTGAAAACTATGATAGCCTCCTATGTTGGTACCCGCCACCAGGACTGGGATCAGAGGCTTCCAGAGTTAAGAATGGCCCTCAATTCTGCCCTCTCCCGTATTCCTTCCTCCCGAAAGTAAAACTAATTAGATTGGAAATGAACCCAGGTTCACCTGACGATATCCAAGAGGTGTTAATCCTTTCCCTCGTGTCTTTTTCTGTTATGGCCTCCTCCTCTCTCTTCTCTCTTCCTTTTTTCCCGCCACCTATTTACATATGGATAGCTCCTCCCCATACAGTCTGTTGGCCCTCCAAGCCAGGTGCTCCCCTCCCTCTGTATAAAGAGCTGTCCTACACATAAAGGCATACCACAAAAATATAAGAAATATGGGAAATATGGGAAAAGGTACAAACTTACAGGTACATACACATATTCCGGTCAACCATTACAAACCAACAAATCACCTTGTGTGTAAAGATTTAGACAATGTAGATTATATAAATTTACATAAAATAATATTTGTAGATCTACTAAATCCATTTCAGGGACACAAGGAGGCTATCCCAGTTCTAGGGCAGGGACCAACTGTGGATGACCCATACTCCATCACAAGGCCATTTTCACACACTGACACATTCAGACAGGGCCAATCAGAAATCACTGTTTACCCTAATATGGACATTGAAGGAAAAAATGGAAGGAAATCCAAGCAGACTAAGAGAGAATATATATGTTCCATACCAAGGGTTAACAAGTTCAGTTCCAGAGAGACAGTTTTTGGTTTACTCCAATTGCTTAATTAAAAGCCCATACTTGGCAATAACAAAACTTGCTAGCTAATGGTTTGTTAGTGTTGTTATTCACCCATGTCAGGTCGTTCTTTTGTCATATCCAAGGGTATCATACTGAAGGTTTGTGGCTCAAAGTAGTTTAGTACTTCTCAGTTCTTATTTTTTTATTTAATTTTCATTTTATTCCAAATCATGATGAACACACACAGATGTAAAGAGGACTAAATTAGATGATGAACTGCCAGTCTATTTGTCATTTGTCTCTCAATGTTAATTGGCAGGTGGTTAAGACAACAAGAGGCAGTTAACACTAGAATCACTACTCGTTTTACTGTACTATAACCGCCAAGACTACGCCAAGAGAAATCTGAACCCTTTTGTTCTCAGTAATGGCCCATCAGCTCAACATCCTGATAATGCATCCCTACTATCCTACCCCTAAAAGTCACAAATGGCCTAATACAGCTTGGGTGAACGTAAAAATAAATCAATTCTTGGAAACAGCATATATTATTGTATTTATTTTCACTTTAAATGTTAGCATACTTTTTCAATCCAAATTAAATTCCAAGGTTGTGCAGCCGTGAGACATAAAACTGCTTGAGTTTTTATTCAATCAGTTGTCACATAAAATAATACATGAAATAAAAATGATTTTTTTAAGATGACACATTATATAGTTTTCTTTTTGTTTTATGTATGCATTCTCCAGTTTTGCACTGCTTCATTCTATTGGGAGTGAAAATGACCTGAATGGATGCTGTGATACAAGTGAATTCCCAAAGCTGCTCTCCGACCAATTCAGTATTTAATTGTAAAAATTAAAATGACACTTTCAATCAGCTGGAATCATAAAATATTATATTAATTTATAAACTATATTTTTATACATATATAAAATAAATAGTTTATAAAATTATAGCTTACGTACATATTTCACATATTATGTAGGCAAATGGCAAGCAGCATGATGGAGCAAGTATAAATTCTGTCCACATCACTAGTCTGCTGTCATTTTAAATTGATATACAGTATTGTAGGCACTTTTGTTTTGCTGCATGTGTGCTCTCTCACTGCAAATATACTTTATTAGTAACTGTCTCCTTGACCAACATTTGTGTCTTTTACAGTGGACTGGCTTGTCTTTTGGGCAAGTAGCATTTTTGCCATGCAACATGATTTGAAAACATTGTCAGCAGTGACTTTTCTCTCATTGCCTTTGAAAGGCTCATGAATCACATCACCTGTCACACTGTCTTTCCCTGGCAATCAAGCGTTATCTTTCTCCAAATAGGGAATAGTATCTAGTAAACGTATTTATTACTTACATCTACAGCTATCCAAAATTTGATTCCAGACTTCTCAGGTTTGTTTGAATTTTACTGCATGAAGTGTCATCAACATTTCATCAGGAACAAATGCTCATCAACAGGTATATTTGCCCTTACTTATAATGCATGCCAGCATCAGTTTTACGTGGAGAAGGAAGAACACATGAGATTGCAAATTGTGGAGCTACAGAATGTAACTCACTTGTAATGTTTTCGTGGACACATCAGACCAGATAAGGTAAGTAAACATTTTCTGATTTGACGGATATTAATCATCTAAACAATCACAAGTCCTGTACAGAGAATGAAATAGAGAGTAAAATGTGTATGATCAATGCTCAAATGAAATACTTTAAAAACTAGCTAACTGCTGTTACTCAAGCTTATGAACAAGATTCAGGTGCAAGCAGGAATTTAGATCCATGAAGTGGGAATTACTGTGATGCTCATTTCATATTTAACTATTTAATAATGTATAAGGTCTGTAAATATCCAGTAATTTAGTTTTACAGTCCTGGATGAATGAGATTTGCCATGCATATGTGTGCACTGCAATAGGCTATTGTTCCTAGACAGACATTTACTTTAAACAAATTAAGCTAAAGTTAGCCTCTGGCATCATAAAGCTGGAATTAATGCAGACAATTCCACATGTTTTAATAGCAGGTTTAAAATTCAGCTACCATCAAATTTAAATGATAACAAATTTGTTTCATCCAGACACAGATGATTTTACACTCATTTTTAGGAAGGGTAAAGGAACATAACTTATTCTTTAAACACCAGATTTTCAACAGTTTTTTGTACAGTCCCTGTCTTATTATGCAGTAGGCTAACTTCAAATCTAAAAGGTTAAATGTAAATGACCTACATAGAAGACAAATTCTAATATTCCAGGGACATCAGAGACTCAGATCCACCAAATGGCAAAACATGCAAGATTTGTTCCTGTCTTGTGTATGATGCTGCAAAATTCACCTCTAGCTCCTCTGACCTTGAACTGGATAAAGTCAGTTTGTAAATGGATGTATAGATTAAAAACTCTTCAATATCCAAGAAGTCATTCTAATTTAGGCCATAGGCATACTTTTTCCAACGGTTATACTAAGAACAGTAATAGCAGTGGTTACTATGAGTGAATGTGTTCTGTGAGGGACTGTCTGTGTGTCCAGGGTTAGTTTACTAGCTTATGTCTGTGCTGCTTGCTTTGAAAGGGATCCCTGTGGCACTTAAATTTGGAAACAGCAAGTGTAAAAATTGTATTGGTCTGAGTAAAAAATGATTGTTTTTGAAAACATGTAATTTCTAATGAACCAGTTGAGGTGGAAGTAAACAAACATTGTGCTGCACTTTACCATGTCCTTGTAGGAGAATGGTTCTCTGTTTTGAAAACAGCTTAGTTTATTGGCTTCAACTAATACATTACAGTGAGTAAAGGCCAAGTTATACATTTACTTTTAATCAAAACACTTTTTTCTGTTTTCTTTCACAGTTTTTTTAAGGTTGAGGGGAAACATATGTTAATTTTTCTTGGACCGGGTATATAGGTGATCCAGTATGTCCATCTCTGGGTAATCTGCTGCAGACAAATACATTCACTCATAATTTATAGCAATATGTCTTTGTGACTGTGGCAGAGACTCAAGATCCTGGGAAGATAAGTAGAACAGACACATTCCACACACAAAACACCTCAAAAACAAATGGGAATCAAACCCAGATCCAAGTGTTATGATGCAGTAACACTGCACTGCTGGACCATTACACCACCACTGATACTACAAAATATGAATAATACCTGTCCACATTCAATAAGAGCCCAAAGTGCCTTACAAGTTAAGATGTGTAGTTCGAATTGTTTGTGTATCTATACTCTGGAATAAAAAATAGTTACTCTCAGTTTTCTTGAAAATGGCATAGGAGACCAACTTATGATTAGATTGGCATGTCTATTACATTTATATCCCTTGTTGGAATGCAATGCTTTGGACTTGCCAAATAGAGGTAAAAAGATTATGATAGTCTGTTAACACCACCTGTAGAATATTGACAATGGTTTAGCTGATGTCATGGTTGATGTTTTATATAATAGTCACTTCTGCTTAATGGGGCAGTTTGGCTAAACTACAATATTTTGTGAGAGATTCAGTTGTTTATCATACAACGATTTGTGGCAAGATTTTCTGGTTCCATTTTCTAACAGGGCAATGCCCAGCAATATGCATCTGATACCTCTTTCTGGAATTCTTATGTAATGTCAATGCCTTTTCCTGGCCAAACATTTTTCCAAAACACTCTAGCAGGACAACTCTCACATCTCCATAAACTGTTACCTCTCCAGCAGAGCAGCTGCCTAATGGTTAATGTGATTTGCTATACGACATCTGTGTGTGTGTGTATATAGAAGGACAACCATTTCTGCAGCAATCCACCAGTCAGGCCTGTATGGTAGAGTGGCCAGACAGAAGCCACTCCTTAGTAAAAGGCACATGGCAGCCCGCCTGGAGTTTGCCAAAAGGCACCTGAAGGACTCTCAGACCATGAGAAACAAAATTCTCTGGTCTGATGAGACAAAGATTGAACTCTTTGGTGTGAATGCCAGGCGTTGTGTTTTGAGGAAACCAGGCACCGCTCATCACCAGGCCAATACCATTCTTACAGTGAAGCATGGTGGTGGCAGCATCATGCTGTGGGGATGTTTTTCAGCTGCAGGAACTGGGAGACTAGTCAGGATAAAGGGAAAGATGACTGCAGCAATGTACAGAGACATCCTGGATGAAAACCTGCTCCAGAGCGCTCTTGACCTCAGACTGGGG
>JANRMT010062822.1:13386392-13420194 GCA_026402145.1 Polypterus bichir lapradei
GTATGATGCCACTGTCGGCCACCATATTGAACTTTTCAACAGTCTTTGTTACTTATGGGCCCATCTTCAAGAAATTTGGTACACGGGTTCCCAACGCTAACTGAATCCTACTTACGTACATATATATGTCCATAGCCTGCAGCTTGGTCACCATGTGAGGCGGCGTTGGGTCCCCCATCCCAACACCTCCCACGTTGTTGGCTGCCTGCCTATATAAGGCCGTCCGTCGCTCCAGTCTCTACATTCCCTTCCTTGCTTCGCCACGGGATTCACGTCTCCCTGCTGATAACTACAGCCTTTTTGTTTAATCCACGGCTTCTCCGCTGTTTTATTGTTTGTTTATTACAATTATAGTTATTGTATAGGTATTTTACACTTACTTTACATTACTCAGGTACCCATTTCCTTCATCATTCCAACCCCCATTACCATGTTTATCGAGGTAATCACCATCGATCAAAGAACTGTCACTTACCGAGTGGTTTCCATGCCCAGAGATGGCACCTACCTTTTCCATTCTCTGTGTTACATATTGCACGGCCATATCAGGCTCACTCTTGATATCCAGAAGAACATTGTGTCTTATGTATTGAATGACTGGGACAGGTTCAAGGTGTGGACTGATGACGGTACAGGAGATAATTATACTACACAGGAGCACTAGAAGAGTGAAATGCTTAAGTCCTTCACCTATGTTTCTGCATGTGAGTTGATGGTTGCCGCTGAATTGTTCGGTTGGTGCTTTCAAGTGTACCGAAATGGCCAAATATTTTACACCTTTCGACAACCGCCAATGCCTCTTAAACATCTTACATTCACAGGTGACGATTTCAGTAGTGGACACTTTGATGTTTATGAATGTTTAAACTCTCAAAAGCTGGATGTGAAGTTATCGATGAAACCGGTTGTAAGCTTACAACGCTTGACAGATGCCGAATGTCACTTCAACACAAGTCCTGCAAATACTGTCGTAATTGAAACAAACCATGAACCTCAAACTGATTATGACAGCAGCAATCCAAGCTGTGAGATTTGAGACAAGATTACTGTTCACATGGTCAACTGTACGTTGCATGCTCAAGAGTAAGCTCAGCGCACAGCTTGGCCATGTTACAACCGGAGGGCCAAACTGACAACATGGTATACAAAGAGATCCTTAACAAATAATTATTGCCATATTTTCCCTCAGTTTAAAAAGGTTAAATTTTCTTATTAATAAAAATTTTAATGCAGTACTTTGCCGCTGCGAAGCGTGGGTATTTTGCTAGTACTATATATATGTATACCTGTATATATACAGAGTGGGACATTTATATGGATACACCTTAATAAAATGGGAATGGTTGGTGATATTAACTTCCTGTTTGTGGCACATTAGTATATGTGAGGGGGAAAACTTTTTAAGATGGGTGGTGACCATGGTGGCCATTTTGAAGTCGGCCATTTTGGATCCAACTTTTGTTTTTTCAATAGGAAGAGGGTCATGTGACACATCAAACTTATTGGGAATTTCACAAGAAAAACAATGGTGTGCTTGGTTTTAATGTAACTTTATTCTTTCATGAGTTATTTACAAGTTTCTCTTTGTGTACAGCCATTGACATGTCGCAGAGGTTAACACGTGAGGAGCGGATAGAAATTGTGTTGATGTCTGGTGAACGCAGTAACCGGGTCATTGCAGCAGATTTCAATGCAAGACACCCTACAAGACCACCCATCTCCCATGCTACAGTTAGCAAACTGCTTGCTAAGTTTCGTGAAACTGGTTCAGTGTTGGATTTGCCAAAATGTGGACGCATGAAAACTGTCACTAATGAAGAAACATCAGTGGCTGTCCTAGCTTCATTCAGCAAGAGCCCACAGCGTAGCACTCGCCGCATGTCACTGGAGAATGGCATTAGTCGAACATCCCTTCGGCGGATATTAGCTACTCACAAATGGCACCCTTACAAACTCCAGCTACTGCAGCATCTCAACGAGGATGACCCAGATCGGCGCACTGAATTTGCAGAATGGGCAAAACAAAAATTTGAACAGGACCCTCAGTTTACGCAGAAGATTTTGTTCAGTGATGAGGCAAACTTTTATGTGAATGGTGAAGTTAACAAACAAAACCACCGCTATTGGTCTGACACTAACCCACATTGGATAGATTCCTCCAAGACTGTTGGAACAAAAAAATTGATGGTATGGTGTGGTATATGGGGTACAAAGATAGTGGGGCCATTCTTCATCAATGGAAACCTCAAGGCCACTGGATATGCGAAATTGCTACGTGATGATGTATTTCCCTCTTTATGCACTGAAGCTGGCACGTTCTCTGAGTTTTTCCAGCAAGATGGTGCACCACCATATTATGGGTGTCAGGTCCGAGCATTCCTAGATGAACAGTTTCCTGGAAAGTGGATTGGTCGTCGTGGGCCAGTTGAATGGCCCCCAAGGTCTCCCGATCTGACCCCCTTAGACTTTTATCTTTGGGGTCATCTGAAGGCAATTGTCTATGCTGTGAAGATACGAGATGTGCAGCACCTGAAACTACGGATACTGGAAGCCTGTGCTAGCATTTCTCCTGCGGTGTTGCTATCAGTGTGTGAAGAGTGGGAGAAGAGGGTTGCATTGACAATCCAACACAATGAGCAGCACATTGAACACATTTTATAAGTGGTCAGAAACTTGTAAATAACTCATGAAAGAATAAAAGTACGTTAAAACCAAGCACACCATTGTTTTTCTTGTGAAATTCCCAATAGGTTTGATGTGTCACATGACCCTCTTCCTATTGAAAAAACAAAAGTTGGATCCAAAATGGCCGACTTCAAAATGGCCACCATGGTCACCACCCATCTTGAAAAGTTTTCCCCCTCACATATACTAATGTGCCACAAACAGGAAGTTAATATCACCAACCATTCCCATTTTATTAAGGGGTATCCATATAAATGGCCCACCCTGTATATATATATATACACAGAGAGAGAGAGGTGGGGGTGGAGAAGGGGCATACTTTTTGGCACAAGAACACCAAATCAGAGGACAAGCTACCGTATCTAATAAACATGACTTTTGCCAGCTAATAAGACTGGCGAAGAGAGGCTTCAGGTTTGCTCTTTTGTACTTTGTGTTTTCCCTGTGTTCTGGCCTCCTGTAGATAGTTTTTTTTTTTTTAATACAGTTATACACTTTATTGCTCTTTTGAATCCACTGTGCCATTTTGCTGGAGGAACACTGCCAAAAAGGGCCCCCTACTATCACAATGGTTACAACAGGCCACAGTCACGTTTGGAGCTTTGTACAAGCTTATGTAAGTAGTCTATGCTGGGGGTTGAATGGGCAGCTTTTTCGCTTACAATCCAATTCCAAAGCCACTCTGGCACATTTACTAAATGACTGAGGAAAGGGGTTTAGGGCCCTCATTCCTGCTGCAAAAATATGTAACCAAGTAGCCTGCTTAAACAGTAAGTTCAATTAGGAAAACAATCAGCCTCTGTTTCTGCAGGACAGTGTGACCTAGTGGCTGTGAGGTTGGACTGTAAACTCATATCCTAGATTAAATCCCCACCAATGACTTGCTGCACGACCCTTGCTTGAGCAACAGACTTAATCACTCTGATTGGAGAAATATGTGCATGTGACCCTGAAATATCCTAAAGCCTTTTTTCAAGCTGATTGACTGCTCTAAATTGGACATATACTGTATATGTGAGTGTGGTGATATGTGTCCACAGGTGGACTGGCTTTATGCCCAGTACAGTTGAACAAGATCTCATCTCCCAATGATGCACTGGTTAGCATTGCTGCCTCGCTGCTCCAGTGTCAGGAGCTTAATATCACCCAGTACCATCTGTGTGGGAACTGCATATTCTACTCATGTTAATGTGGGCTTTGTCAAATTCCATGCCTTTAAGGGTTAGTGCTGACTGTTAAAACTAAGTGCGCTGAGTGTCGCCTAGTCCACGCTTGGTTCTTGCCATACACCCGACCCTCATGTTAAAAATTCTGCCCCTGTCACTCTGATCTTGATTGACAAAGACATATAATAGGACATGTATAAAAATAAACTATATATATAGACCACAAAGCACAATGTGTTATAATGGACTGTGCTGTCATACGCTGTTATTTAGACTTTTTTTTGAGTAACGGTTCCTTACCATACCTGTCCCTTTCAATCCCAAATATCTCCAGTCCCATTTCCCTGAATAGTCGTTGTGACGCACATACACGTTGAACTCTTTGTGCGAAGCTGTCTTGGGTGAGTTAACCCGCTCGTAAAAGGCGTGGGCCAGCAAACACGGAGTTAAGCAGCCTGTGTCCCGCGGTGGGGGAGGAACCCTGAGCTCCGGCAGAAGAAACATCACAGCGCATTCCTGCGCAGCGCCGAGTTGCCAGAGCCTGATTAGAAACATATCCGAGTGGCCGCGGGAGGCTGCTTTGATCCGCCAAGGAGCCGGGGTCCGGTCCAGTTCAGTTCAGCGCACACAGCAGAGAGTCTCTCGCTGTCTCCCTGTCAGCTTTGGTACAGCAGATATGCGGACAGAGGCGGACGGACGCTTGGTGAGTCTTTTACTCGGGACTTGGATATGCCATATCGATGCGCTTTTTTTTTCTTTCTTTTTTTACTTTTAGGAAACCGAGATAAATTCACTTTTTTGTTTGTGCTGTGGTTAAATATTCAGTTTTTTGTCTCCGTTTATTATTTTACTGTGAATAATCCTTAATAATTGCTTAGGTGTTTAAAGGAGCGATGCCTCCACCGAGAACAGGTAATTCTTAAAATTACACGGACATTAGCCAGCAAGTCAGTGTATTAAGTTTAAGTCAATAATATAAATATTGAATTTATCTATTCGCGAATTTAGTCCGTGTGCGTGTTTTTTAATAGCGTTTTACAATGGGGAAAGTATTTGGATAAATTCGAGACGCGTCCGCACGAATTGTTCGAGCAGCTTGACGTGGCGAGTGTTGTGTTCTGCTAGAAACGAAGAAAAAGAGAAAACCGGAAAAATAGCTGCCGTCTTGTGGCTTCACAGAAACATCAAACGTGGAGCAGGTTAAAATTAAGAAATTTGCTGTCGTGTTAGTGTTTCACGGTAGGTCGTTAGCCGGCATGGGACAGCACGAGCAAGCTGGGGAGTAAAGCATACTGTAGCATCCTGCCCAGCGGGGGTCGTGCATGCATTCTATAGCTACCACGTAAACGTTTCCAGGTTACCGTTTTGTTTTTTCAGTAATTAAAATGCTTTGGAAGATTTTCAGTGTTGCAGAGACTGCGGGAGTTTCAAACTCTACCTGACACGTTAATGTGTTAATTGTCGATCTCCCCTGGCAGAGTGCCACAGTGGAAGTACTCCGAACATAAGCTCGGCATTGGAAGAAAAGCCTAAGCCTTGAATTTTATTCTCACAGCTATTTTTAAACATGGGGAGTCTTGGAATAGATCGACAGAAAACGTTTTATGTTGTGAAAAGAAACTGCAACAATTGAGTGAAAACCATATAATCCAAGAAGCTCGTTTTGGTTAGCTAATTGCTCAGTTGTCCAGTAAAACGTTGTACAGCAGTAACTTCAAGTGTAAAACATGCTGATTTAGGTAAAACTGACTCTTCGTATGTACTCATTGTGGTGGACTTGTTTAGGGCACTTTTTTGTGCCTTGTCCCAGTGCTGCCAATAAGGCAAATCCCAAACTAAGTTTGAGAATATTGTATTGTGCTTTATGAAATTAATCAACAAAATTACCTGTTCCTTTTTTGTAAGTATTCAGCGCAGCTAAGGAATGTGGGGCAGATAACATACCCATGGGTACAGTAGAAACGGTGAGAATAAGAGTTTTCTTAGGAATACTGTGAAGTGGTAAAACTTAGTTGTCTTTGGGCTGGCCATGAGTGATCGTTCCAGTGCAGTCGATGTCATATTTACAGAAATTGTACCTAATAATGCAACAAACCTGTAGTCGATGGCAATACTGGAGACAATTCCTAGTTCAGGAATTCAAAAAAAAAAATCATACTAGGCCAGCTGGCTTGGCTGCCTGATCCTTCTTGGGCATTCTACAGAATCGTTATTGTGTACCGACCTGTGTAAAAATGTTATTAAAGCTTTTGTCATTGAATCCCTGTATCTGCGGTGTTGCATTACATGGGCGGGAATAGCTGTGTGGCACCAACAGCAGGATACCAAGAAGAGGAACAGAATAGTGGAGAGTCAGTAACTGGTTATAATTGTCAAACTTTATTCTTAAATTATTAACAAATAAAGGCTAATGACTAAAAGTAATTCCATTGGTGCTTTTTATTTGTCAATTTTAAGCCAAAGAATAATGAAATATTTACTGCTTAATTTGTACTTTGTGTCTTGTTGAGTATTTATTTATTTTACTTAAAAAATGCATCAGACTGACAATAAGGGTTATTTTAGCTAAAAAGTTAATTGATTTGAACCATGAATTCAAATTATTCTCATTACTATGGAGGAAAAAAAACCCTTGGAAACCTTCAACCATAATTAAATCCAACTAATATTGCTGATGTCTTTATGGTGCCCGACTACTGTCTGTATGAAGTTTGCATACCCTACATGTCTTTATAGTATCTGCAACCCTAGTAGTCAAGTCCCACCCCCCCATTGCATGCATATACTAGTTTAAATTGGTCTGGTATGAGTGATTATGCCAGGTACTGAGATACTGACTCTGGCTGACCATAGCCCTGGATTGGAACTGGATTAAGTAGGTTTGAAAATGGGTGCAAGAGTACTTGTGGTTATTTATGAGCTTGTTTCAGACCAGTATAGCTTGACATGTGAGCTATATATGTACCTGTATGTCTTGTAATGGACCAGAGAATTGCAAAATTTAAATATAGAAAGGTAAACCCTTCCCTTAATTATGTACTTAATGCATTATATGTTTCTAGACTTGCTTATTGTTTCTCCTTCAAACCTGTTTTTAAGACAATTCTTAATTGTATTTTGATTTCCATCATCAGTTTTCATTATTTCTGTTTCTACATTATTTTTACACTAGTGATTTTTTTTTCCCCCCATCATTCAGAATACATTCTTATGTGTAGCTCATCGAATCCTGAATAATTTTTCCACAATTTTTTTTTTTTTTTTAGTAAATACAGAGGGATTTGGTGATTGTTTACCACTAGTGTTTCTAATTCCTAAATGGTACTTGTATATTGTGAATGCTGCTGTTCAGAGCCCAAGAATATCTTTAATGTGTTCCTGTTTAAACAGGTCCAGTCTAACTGAGGCTGTCTTGTGCCCCTGATGTTAAGGAGTTTTCTAGCAATGCTTACAGTATCTGCACGGCCACCATATTTTTATTCATAATACTTGACACACAAAAATTTCTGCAACTGTGAAAGTATCCTAAAATTTTCAGAGGCAAGTGATTTTATACTGCAAATGCAAAATCTAAATGGGCCTTTTTTAAGATATTACTAAAAACCAGTGAAATTTCTTCAAATGAATGGACAAACATGATCTATGGTAAAAGTGATATAAGCCCAATATACTATATTTAAGTTTAATGAAAGGGATTGTAAAGTGAAGGTAATAAAGTAACTATCCAGTATGAGTGCGATAACAAGCAGTGGTTTAGATGGTGGGGATACTGATTTAGAAATATCCTGATATTTTATGATGCTGCAACTGCAGCCAGCTGCTGCCAAACATACAGTATATAACTCTTATCTAGTATAAAATACCTCGAAAGACTTATCAGCTTATAGAACACATGGTGTAGTGTGTAAATGGCTGCAGAACTGTCGTAAACTCTGAAAATCTGTTTCTTTTTCTGAATTAGATCTGCTGTGTGTGACCTTACTGTATGTGGATTGTAGCTCTTTGCTACTTTTTCTTAACTTCAGTAAATTACTTTAGATAAAGCCCCCTGTGACCTTGAATTGAGTAAAGCACATTTGACAGTGCTATTTATAGTATGCTACTTAGATTAAGCAACTTGCATACTATAATTTAAAGTTGTACTTAATGATAAGTTATTTGTATTATTAAATACTGTAGAGTCTAAACTTTTAACAGATGGTACAAGTGGAGTAAAATATTTTGACAGGCATGCAGTAAGTGAGCTTGAATGTGAAGTGTAATATGTAAATATATATTAGAAGTCTGCAGTTAGAAAATGAGTGATGAAGAAATACAGTACCTATAAATAGTATTCGCCCCTTGTAAGTAATTTGGCTTTTTAAATATTGGAGACCAGAAAAGAACTCTAATTTAGACCACTCTGCAAGGATCAATTTTTCACTTGCACATTAGTTACAAGTATGAAACACAAAATAATTGATCGTGCAACTATTCACCTCCTTCAAGTCAGTATTTCGTAGATTTAACTTTGGCAGCAATCACAGCCTTGCGTTTGTGTCTGTCAACTTTGCACATAAGGACACTGCCATTTTTTCCTCAGTTCTCTTTCAGGTTGCTCTTTCAGGTTGCATAGAGATGGTGAGTGAACAGTCTTTTACAAATCCACCACCTGGATTGAGATCTGAACACTGTCTTTGCAACTCCAGGACATTGTTTTTAAGTCATTCCTTTGGCATTATGTTAGGAGTCATTTTCTTGCTGGAAAGCAAATCTCCCAAGGTACAGGTTTTTTAAAAACTGCACCAAGGGTTGCTTCAGGATTTCCTTGTATTTTACTGCATTCATTTTACTCACAAGCTTTCTAGAGCATGCTACAGGGAAGCATCTCCACACAATGATGCTGCCATTACCATATTTCATGGTGGGGATGGTGAATTTAGTCTGATGAACAAAAAGCTCAATTATGATCTCCTCAGTGCATTTAATCCTTCATTTTACTGTGCCTTCTGGCAAACTGTGATGCATTGTCATTTTGAACCTTTGCACGGATTAAACCCTGGGCATCTTGTAGTTCATGACTGCCCTGAAATCAGTAGAGAATGTGACACAAACTAGGATTTAGGTGCGAAAACAATAGCAATCCTTTATTGCAGCAAGTTTAAAAAAGAAAAAAATCAGAAATCGGTGTCATGCAATATTTCCGAACAGTCAAATAGCATCCATCCATTCATTATCCAACCCGCTACATCCTAATCACAGGGTCACAGGGGGTCTGCTGGAGCCAATCCCAGCCAACACTTGGCGCAAGGCAGGAAACAAACCCCCCACCGCAGGGCACATACACACGCACATACTAGGGGCAATTTAGGATCACTAATGCACCTAACCTGCATGTCTTTGGACTGTGGGAGGAAACCGGAGTACCCGGAGGAAACCCATGCAGACATGGGGAGAACATGCAAACTCCACGCAGGGAGGGAAGCAAACCCGAGCCTCCTCACTGTGAGGCAGCAGTGTTACCCACTGTGCCTCTGTGCCGCCCACAGTCAGATAGCAATGACACAGTGATGAAAAACAAAGGACTAATTACAATATTTACACCTGTGCTATCCAGTAGCTGTGCAATGAAAAATCAAAGTATTTTCTCCCCCCCAAAAGAATATTAAAGACCAGAAAGTTATTCCAAAAATTAAAATCAAATAAGCAAACGGCTCACCAGCTCTTCTGTTATTGATCACACCTCTCCTACTTCAGAGGTTTAATTTGATGTACTGCTTTCAAATACTTGGCAGGAGAATGGCCAAGAGACAACCCCCTAGCATCACATCTGGCGTTCTATACATCCTTGGGATTTTCCTAACTAAACCCCATGAACTCTCTCCAAGGTCTTCCAAATAAATTGCCCATTGCAACGCTAACTATGTGATGTGTCTCAGATTGTAGGAAATCACATGTGTGAGATGCCTCTCCGCTGTACTAGTGGGCCTTTTATTTACACATGCTTGTAACTGTTTATGCTTCCCTGCTCCACAGTGAAAAATACAGCTGAGATGACTTTCTAGTTTTTATTGAAGACATGTGGACACCTATCGGCCTTCAAGCTCCATGTACAATCTGAGCCAACCACTACCAAAGCTTGTTTGTATGCCTCTATCAAACCATTATCACCAAAGCATATCTCTTGGAAACGACCCAGTTTCTTAAGATAAAGTATTACTTTTTTAAGTAGATAAAAATATACACTTAAGTTTTATAAACCGTTAAATTATGTGGAAAGCCATTATTTCCATGATGCGGGCCACACATCAAAAAATGCATGCAAAACTTTGGCTTGAGTTTAACATTGGCTTTTCCTTTGCCATTCTCATATTTAAAGCAGTGACTGTTGAAGCCCCTAGGCAACCGGTGAATACATTGCCTTCCCAATCTAAGTCACTGCACCTTGTAACTCCTTCAGACTTGTTATAGGTGTCTTGGTGGCCTCCCTCACTAGTTGTCTTTTTGAATGATCTCTGTTTTTCTGGATGGTAAGATCTAGGTAGGTTTACAGATGTGCCATACCCCTTAAGTGGACTCTATGGGATATTCAATGAGTTGGATTATTTTCTTGTATCCATCCCTTGACAGTGCCTTTCAGTCACTTTTTAACCAAGATTCTTGGAGTAGTCTTTGTGGTTGTGTGTGTGTGTGTGTGTGATTGTGTGTGTGTGTGTGTGTGGTGTTGTTTTTTTTTTTATATATTTTAGGCCAAAATACTGACTAAGCACAAGTTGAACTTTCCTGATACTGGAGCATTTATACCTTTTTAATCAATTGGAACTGTTCAGACCGGTGATCTCCATTAAACTAATTATGTGACTTCTGAAACAAATATTAAATGCACTTGTGAGGACTTGGGTAATGTCATATTATAGGGATGAATACTTGTGTGCAGTCAATTTTGTGTTTATGTGTAACTGATTTACAGTTCTTTGCAGAAATCAGTTTCACTTTGACATTATAGTCTTCTTTTGTTGATCAATGTCAAAAAACCAAATTAAACCCACTGTGATTAAATGTTGTATAACAATAAAGAGAGTGAATACTTTTTATAGGCACTTGTTTTATACTTGCTATTTGACACAGTGTATATTTTCCCTTGGGTCAGGCAGAGATTTTTAAAGTCAAGTAAGATGCTTGGTTTTGTTCTAGAGTATAAAAATTATGAAGGAAGAATGGAGGCCATCTGTAAAAGCAATTGGTTAGAAGTGAAGCTGGTCAGGTGTAAAACGGAGGATTAAGAAATGTTGCCTTGGGGACATTAACAGTTGGTTTAAGGACATGAAGTTTTTGCAAACCATGAAGAACTGTCAGACATGGATGTGCAGAGAGAGGTGTTTAAGTATTCTTGTGCTTATATTTCTACAGTAAACCCCAGGTACCAAAGTCCAGTGAAATGCATCTAGATTTAATGCAGAGTCTATATTACCTGTGTGTTTGTGTGTGAGTTTGTGTAATTGTTTCAGCGTGTCCTGTGTTGAACTGGCATCCTAAATCTTGGTTCTTCCTCTGTGCTTGTTTAGAAAATAGAGGTCATGTTTGTGTGTTTTGGCTCTGGCAGCCCACTGTTGTATCCAGGACTGGCTGGTATTGAATAGTAAAAAACAATACTATATTGAAGTGGCACTATGCGTTTATGTAACGTGTCAGTCTGACTTCAAAACCAGTTTTTGAATATAATGTCTACAATGCTATTCAAAATTTTGAAGTTTTTTACTGCATAGAAATTTAACAGGTAATAAATGAATGACCGTGAATGTCTGTCTAGTATTGGGGTTAGTTAATATTCTATTGTTTCCACCTAAATAGAATTAAAGTAGAATTTGTGTACAGGAGTCCCTCAGCATCTAACGTCAGAGTGACTGTCATTTTCAGGGACTGCGTGCTTGTGCTTTTGGTACATTTAATCTGTTTCTTGGCAGGCATTCAGGGCTGCAGTGCCAGGTTGGCACTGGGATGAGGTGGATATTCAGGAAACAAATACTACTTTGGATAGTTAAGCAGTTTCAGGGGGAGCTAATTGGTAAGGTAAGTTGTGCACAATGGAGGTGGCATAAGTTGAATCTTTAAAAACATATTACAACCGTATCAGGTTTATATAGGTATGATGAAATTATATAAGGAAGACAAATTGCATGAAATAACATGGACAACATATACAGACATGTGGTCCAGCCTCACCAAACTCACTCAGTGGTCTAGCACAATGGGTGTTGCTTTTTTGAAATATTTAGTAACGATGCTAATTGTAAAAAGCGTTGGCTTTTCTTGGTGCAACACTTGTACTGGGGAGCTTTTAGCTGAATGGAAGCCACACTGTAATCGTTGGTATTGCTCATTAAAGATGAGGATAAAAACATGAATTTTTATGCCTCATAATGCCATGTGTGTGTATATATAATGTATATTTGTGAGCAGGGGGCCTGAACGCACCCCTAGAAGTCACGGACACTTCTCAAAAAACCCCTCCTAAAAATGCTGACAGGCTACCTTCACATTGCTCCTTTACTTGCTGGGCTTACTTGTGGCTGCTTTGTCGCGCGATATGCTTTCCGCGCAGTACTCCGCATACTTAAGTCTGAACAGCACATGTCAGTCGGTTTTTGGCTGATTGCTTTGTTTTCTCTCTCTCCTTCCATGGTCATCCTCTGCTCCTGTTGGAGGTCCCGCACCCATTTGTGCTCCCCTCTGATGTATATTCTTTAATCGGGAGCTAACTGCATACTGAGCTCATTTTACTTCTGAAAGAGACATGTTTTGTTTGAAGTGTTCGAATAAAGTTCCTGTCTGTACAATATCCTGAGTTTTCTTTGCAATTCTGTGACCCAAGCGTGACTAGTGTGTGTGTGTGTATACAGTGGTGTGAAAAACTATTTGCCCCCTTCCTGATTTCGTATTCTTTTGCATGTTTGTCACACAATGTTTCTGATTATCAAACACATGTAACCATTAGTCAAATATAACACAAGTAAACACAAAATGCAGTTTTTAAATGATGGTTTTTATTATTTAGGGAGAAAAAAAATCCAAACCTACATGGCCCTGTGTGAAAAAGTAATTGCCCCCTGAACCTAATAACTAGTTGGGCCACCCATCGGCAGCGGGAGTGTGTCTATAAACTTAATTTAAACTTACGGTTCACACCGTTCTTTGTTTCCGCAGTAGCTGCACTTATGAATATACTTGTATGCATCACTCGCTTCATAATCTTTTGCTGCCTTCTCAATTGTGAAATGGTGTTTTTTGTTCAGCGCTGTTTGGAGCTCTTCCTTGTTTTCTACGTTCATAGTCATTTCACGTGATTTACGTGGGAGGCGTGATGATGTCACACGCAACTCCGCCCCCCACGGCCATCGAGCTGAACTGTCCATTACAGTATATGGAGAAAAATAGGTTCCAGTTATGACCATTACGCGTAGAATTTCGAAATGAAACCTGTCCAACTTTTGTAAGTAAGCTGTAAGGAATGAGCCTGCCAAATTTCAGCCTTCTACCTACACGGGAAGTTGGAGAATTAGTGATGAGTGAGTGAGTCAGTGAGGGCTTTGCCTTTTATTAGTGTGTGTGTGTGTTTGTATGTATGTATGTACTGTATGTATGTATGTATGTATGTATAGATATATAGAGATAGAGAGAGAGAAAGAGAACTTTGTGTACAAAGTACATCCATAAAAGCAGAAATCCAAAGATTTTTTTTAGAAGGTTAAAGCCAAATTTATACAGCTGTGCACAAGCTAAAGACTGCAAATGAAATAGTAGGAAATGTGGAATAGCATCATTCTCAAAATGCTGGAAGAATGACGACTTTGGCACTAATAGGGAGCCAGTTAGACGTTTGGGTATCATGGGCACAATTTGCTTTTCATTAAAGCGGCTTAATCAATTAGAAGTACATGTTCACATTTGAACAATTAAGGACAGATCAATACAGAAAAGCAGTAATGCTTTCAGGTGATTCAGAAGTCTTCTTAGTAGATTCTGGTATAACCAACAAATTATTCAGCAGAAATGTATCAGGTGTTAGGAAAATGCAATAGTTCCCACTTGTGGCAATAAAGTACTATATTGATCTATTAATTGCTGTTAAGGTTAGTGTGTCTTAATGTAATTGACTTGTTGGTATTGTCTGAAGATATTGGCTTATTCTTTAAACTTTTGTTTAACTTATCTGAGGCTTGGAGACTCCCTTTTTATCACTTTATTTCGACAGCCAGTATATTGGGCAGCTAAGCCATAGCTACCACCTTCTGAAGGAGAGTGCATAGGCAGTGCATTTGAAAAAACAGACTATGAAGTGGAAATCATTGGTCAGATTAATTAAATCTTTTACTAAGTCTCTGTGTTCCAATTCTTAATCTCATTCCTGCGAACCACATTTTAAGAAGAGGTTATTCAATTATTTTTAATGTTTGCCTTTTTCAACTAGATTGTGAAAATTTTGCAATTTTTTTTTTATTTGCTTTTATAAAAGGAATCCTATAAAATAAAGGCTGAATGTTCTTTTTTGGGTAGGGCCAAATTCTTTTATGAACATGCAAAGAACCGTGAACATTACGCAGTGTGAGAATTTTAAAGAACATGGAAACTAATGTAGCAGGTTTTTTGTTGTTCCAGTCCCTTCCAAATTTCTAAAGGCATACAAGATAAGTTGGGTGGCTTTGTACGTGAGCATACCCTGTGATGGATTGGTGCCAAGTCCAGACAAGGGTTGAATCCAGTCTTCTGAGCTTTTCCCACCAGCGGTATGAGCCTTATGTAGAAAAATGAGACAGTCAAGTGGGTTCTGTACTTGATGCCACAATATGATTGCATAAATGCTTGAGTATGCGGTTGGTGGTGCTGTGCTGAGATGGTACAAACCTTTATGAGCCTGTTTATGCTCATTCATTATTGTCTATCATGTAAACTCAATTTAGATGTTAAGAGTTCCCTTAGCCCCATTAAAAACTGATCTGCTAATGGAAAGGCCTCAATATCTCTGGTTGTATACCAATAGTTTTCTCCTTGTACACGTCATTCTTCCTTAGACTGCCTGGCCAGTGTTATCACATTTGTTGGACCAGAGCATCTTTTATACAAAAGGAGGGAATCATTGCAGCAACTTTTAAGATTACTGTATATGTAAATGGTATTCATCCCTTGAATTTTTTACTTATTTTTCTATTTGATTAGGTGATAATTAGTTGGCTCAGTTCATTTATATTGATCTTTAGCATCTTTAGGGGTTCTGCCCATTAAAGGTTTTGTCACACAGGCATTCTTCAGTGTTTAGTAGCACCAGGTCACCAACTGGTTGCAATTTGGAGCTGTATTAATCCAGTTTAATACAGGGTATGTACCTACCATATGTCATGTGAAGGTTTAAGCTGTAATATTTATTTATTTTTTTTTAAATTTATTTATTTTTTTTTAAACTCTCTTGTATACTGGTATATATGAATGTTGGTGTTTGCATGATTCTGGACTGACATCCTGTGTTGAACCTGATGTTCCTAGGATGGACTTTGGCACTTCTTACTGAACATTTTATATTATCTGGAATTATACAAGGTTTTTATAGGTGGATATTCTATTTAAAATTTTGTTTGATTTTTCTTTCCCATTTTAGTTTAACAAACAAACACCCCAATCATGTTTCTATGAGTTTTGACATGATCTCTGTGAAACAGAAACATTAGCCCCTCCACTGATATGATTACATTGAAATGCATTTATTCCATGGTAACTTGTTCACAAATCTCTAAAAGTAATTGTCTAAGAAATTTTTGCATTCAATATATAGTATATCCTCTATGATACATTTGTGGTAGCTGAGGTTATTTGAATCTATGCTTGTAATTGATCTGAAAGCCATAAAATGATAAATATAGAAATACAAAAACACTTCACAAAATTCTTAATTATGGGTATCATGTGCTACTCTTTGTAACCTTGAGGCATGGGTGCAGCATTCCTTTCACTGAAGAAAGACTAACTGCTCTTCGTGCAAAGCTACCATCTATATTACACGTCAGATTATATAATTATTACTAGAGCACCTAGGTAAGTCTCATCCTATGTAAAAAATGTCTTGTCAGCAATTGTATCGTTGTCGGGGTGTTGCATCTGACATCCTTAATTGTCAGCAATTTTTGAACCCAGCATTGTGTTGTGGGACTGTGATAAAGTGGCTGTCTTCCTGCCCTGCTTGACCTCCAATATCTCTATAGTTAACTCAAGAAAAAAAAGTTTTTCTTTTTCAACATTGTTGATGTGATTTGGTGATAGTAACATAACATTCTTGGACTTGTTGTTTAATCCTGGCAGTAATTGGTGTAAGGCAGGAAACTGTACCAGACAGAATGCCAGTCCATCACAGAGCCCACATATGAACGTATCATGTAACTTTTTGGTAACGTAGAAAGAGAACCTGAATATGGAAAAGATGATCCACTGTGGCAACCCCTAATGGGAGCAGCCAAAAGAAAAGACGACGGCAAAGGAAAGAAAACGTGAGTACCTGGAGGGAAACCATACAAACGTGAAAGAAATACAAAGACTAGGCACGGAATTCAAACGGGATACTGAATCTGCAAGGTAACTGTGCTAAGCAGTGCACTACTGTGCCTGATAGATAACAGATAACCCTACTGAGAGATAACAGATTTTAGTAATGACTATTAAAATTTAGTAAATTAGAGATTTCAGGGTAATAATTATTTCTGTCTTCCATACTTGTAACATTTTATGGTGCCATTTATCTGAAACCTTTGGCATTCATTTTAATTGTTTAGGTAAGGCTTTTGAAAAACAAGTTAATTAAGTCTGACAGTAATATAAACTATTACTGAGTTTAGAGAAATGACGTAAGGTTTTTTGTAAAAAGGGTTGACATCAGGGGGCTCCTCAAAACTCTGAGAGAATATGTGATGCAGTAATTATCCTGATATGGCTCGTTTTAAGTTCAAGACACTACCAGGGTGCTGTAAGCTCTGTACATGTGCTGAATGTACCATAAACAGCAAAGGCAGGGGTAGCATTGTTTGTGTGTGAGGGTGAGAGAGAGAGAGAGAGAGAGGTGTGACACCTTGAAGAAAATCTGCTGTGTTGGACAGAGATAGTGACTTCAAAGTTACTGTTGATTCCTAGGCTTTAACTGAAAGAGCATCTGAACAGTGGAAAATGTGTAGAATGCTTCCTTAGTAATAGGATCAGCAGTTGGTCTTAAGGCAGACAAATGGCCCTATTTTACCTTTTTTGAATGTGAGTTGCAGATGATGCCAAACTAGATGGAATGGCAGATAATATAGAATCGGCAGAATTGTCATAGAGTGACCTGAGTAGCAAACACTTGAACACATGGTGAGAGGCCTGAAACTTGGAAAGTACATCTGTATTTGTTATGCACATGAGAAAACTAGCTTGTTGAGGAGGACCAAACATATTCTGTCACATGTTACATTATGGTAAACGTGTTTTTTTTTTTTTTTTTTTTTTTTTTTTCTCTCCACCATAATAAAATTAATATAAACCACATATTCACAAATTTTGTTTGATTTATTGAACCACAGAACATATCCACACAATAGCATACTTTCTAGCACTATCTACAATATCTGATTGTGTAAAACAAAATAAGTATGTTTTACTGCATTAATCACTCAAAGTATTTTACTGTTTGTACCTTTTGACAACTTAGTGGGAAGAATTAAGTGGTGAGCTTGATGTGGTGAGTTTGAGCTTCAACTAGTGCACTGAAGTCGGGTGTAATTCCTGATGTTGCTGTTTGCAGTACAGCAAACAGCTGGTCATCACTGAGAGAATATCTGTACCTGGAGTTGTGGAATTTCATTACTGAGAATGACTGTTCACATATGTATGTTTATTCAAAGAGGACAGGCATTTTCTTAGCTAGTCTGAAATGTGGGAAATTCTCCTTTTTGAGGGAATTGTAGAATGTCAGTAATGACACTGACTTGAAGTGTTCTACCAGCAATGCATCAGACTACAGGTCTATAAGTTCAGGTTGTGGACAGTGCCCCCAATGAGGTATGTTACATGAGGAGATGGTGAACATTTCAGTTTCCACGGCTTTGACGTCTTTACATCGCCTGGAAAACTCTCTATGCAGTGCCTGGAACATGACAGCATGTCTGTTAAGCTGATCAGCAGACAGATTTCTCCCTTTCAGTGTGGGAAGGTGTATCAATGTGTTCCTCTGTACTTGTTGAGAGAGAAGCAGTAGCTTCCTCGTGAAGGCCTTTTACTAGGCTGTGCATATCATGTGCAAAAAGACATTTGCCTTGCAATTTTGTGTTCAGTTCATTCACAAGTGTAGTCGCATCAACAGCAAATGCTAAATCTGATAGCCACACTGTGCTGCTTAGTTCAGGGATGTGTGGTGTGTTTTTTTTTTTTTTTTTTCCCCCCCATTTGACAGAACCTCTGAATTTTTCATTCCCAGACCTGTTTGAGCACCTGACAGGCGTGTGGTAGCCCAGATCACTGTGATCAGTCTCATGCTCCTCCAACAGTGTAACAAACTATCTGTGATTTAAATGCCATAGCCCTGGTGAAATTTCCAGTATTTGTTACATCAACCACATGATTAATTTTCAGCACTGATTTACATAGCATTTCTTGGTGAATGATACTATGTAAAAATGAGTTTTTCGGCTGGGTTAATCTCAATTACTTTCCTGCATTTGTCGTCCAAAATTTTACCTGTCAAATTAGGTGAAACATCAGTTGTCACACCAGCTAACTTTTCCCAGTCCTAACTTTTGTATGCACCAACTGATTTCAGTAAATAAATCCTTAAACAGTTATTGTATCTTTCTGTGACTGCATAGAAGCCTGTGCCTCTGCCATTGCAAAGTCTTTCGTTATTCCTTTCATAAAAATTAGCAGCTGTGCTGTGTCACGAACATCACCGCTCTCATACAAGGCCAAGAAGTCGTCATCATTTTCCACCATGCGTGTACCAGCAGATTCTACGTAATTTCCTCAATCCATCTTGTAACTATTTGCCGTGAGAGTGACAGATGTTCAAATGCACCCTTCTTCTCTGGGAAGAGGATTGCTGCAGACTCCCATAAGTACTCTTCTTTTGGCAATTTTTGTGAGACTATATAGCATAGAATATATAGCATGTTTCTACTCTTCCTTCCTTTGCTGTATGAAGCTTTGTTAAAAGACTTTGCTGTTTTTGCAGTTTAGCTAACAATTTCTCCACAGTCCTCACCATCTCCTCTTCAGATAAATGTCTGAATTTTTAGGCGTGCTTGGCCTTGAAGTGACGGCTCAAGTTGTCTTAAATGCAGCGATGTGCTCTTTGCATAACAAACATTGCTTTACTACTAACCTTCATGAAAAAATACTTGGGAATCCAGGATTTGTTGAATGATCTTGTTTCCACATAAACTTTTTGGTTTTTACTGCTCATTTTTTTTTTTTTTTTTTTTTTTTTTTGTGTTTTGCACAAAATACAGGTGAGATACAGGTTAACAACAGGTGTCCTCTTCCTTTATTCAATATAACAATCTCCTGCAATTTCTCATACCTGTCAGTTATGAACTGCGTCCGTAGTTACATCTAGCTGTGATGCAGACTGACACGTCCAGGCAATTACTTGCCACCTGCACATTTGCAGGCCAGACGAAACCAGAATATGGGCTGCGTTCGGCCTGCTGGCCTTACAGTGCCCAGGTCTGATCTAGACAGTGTGTGGAAACGATCAAGAAAGCTAAGAGGATGCTAGGTTTATATCACTGTGAGCCGTATACATCAAGGGAGGTTATGCTTAAGTTGTATAAAGCACTAGTAAAACCTCACCTGGGGTCTCATGTCTAAAATCTGCTTACATTTGGAAATATGCATAAGCCATTTCTCCCACAAAAGTTGTAATTTAACAAACACAAACCTGCCATGGAAATTGCCTTTAAAGTTATGGAAAGTTTTGACTGTCCAGAAGTCTTAAATGGACACTTTTTTTTTTTTTTTTTGGTGTAATCTAGGATCCAGGTCAGCACACGAGGGTGGCTTGATGACATCTAAATTGGCTTATAAGTTTAGATGAGAGAGAGAGAGAGAGAGAACACTGTGTTTAAGTTTGTCTGATTATTTTAATTGTATATAGATAGACAGATATCCCATTTCTTTGTTTTAAAAATTTTGTCACACAGATGAGTGTGACGAGGTTTTCTCAGACCGCCACACTACTGTTTATAATGGTAGGCATAAGCACCAGACACACTACTGCTTTTGATCACTCATTTCTGACTATCTGGGATCTGTTTGCTGAGAGGAGCGTCTTTCACACATACAGAAGTGACAAATACTGTAGATACCACATTCCTCTTAAAATTACCTCTATCAAGCTAAATCTGAAATGGTGAACCTACCTGTAATCAAAATGTACAGAGTAATTCCCAATATATTTTAAAGGATAGCATTGTGCAAGTGACAGTTGCTTTGGGCGGAACAAATAATTGTACTAGTATTTCTTGATCCATCCTCCAGCTCCTGGACAGGATCATGAATATTTAAAGGGTTTTTTTAAATAAATTTTAAATGCCATGCATATTTACTGGTGAGAGATAAAGGTGCTGAATTTGCTCATACTTAAAAATCCTTATACCCTGAGGGCATTTTTCAGCAATCTCCACCTGCATTAGGGGTGCCCCAAAATGAAGCCACCTTATTCAAAAACATCAAGGCAGGATAGTCAAGCTTGTCACTAAAACATGACATAACTTCTCAAATGTGATAGAAACTGCTGATAAACTGGGGGGGGGGGGGGGCGAGAGAATATTTTTTCACATTTTTTCACCTCTGAGGTGTCCTCATACATGTAAACAACACCTGTCTAAAGTTTCATGTTGTTAGTACAAAGAAGTGGTTTACAGCATTTGGCACCATAGGGACCCCCTCCCCTATCCAAAACCACTCCAAATGCAATTTTTATTGCACATAAAACAGTGAATCGTATTAAAACTGTGAATCCCATCCCCTAATGTACTCTTACACCCAAGTACCCACCTACAGTATACATTTACTTGAAACTGTTTACATTGTTACTGTTTCAGTGTAATTTTTCTTTAGGCATGCCCTCAGCTGTGTCTCATTCTGTCCACATGTGTACATGTCTATATCTTTGGAGATGTTAGTCGCTGACCATCCAGTGGTATGACTTTTGTGAGTCAGTGACCTATTGAGTCAGAGTTAATGACCCAGAAATGTGAGGTTGTACTTGACAAAGGGTGTCTTGCGACTCCTCTTATTTGGAGGTTATCTCATGGTTAGTGCATTGTACAATGATGTGCTTGAAATTTTGATCGGGAGAATCTACTTAAGTACTGATGTGTCACTCCTAGATATTTTGATGTTGATTTGTGAAGTAATATTCGAGAGCACATGGAAAATCAGAGCGGTGTAACTCGCGTTTGCTTGGTAAGTGGGGAGGGTTCATCGCATTGTTTGTTACTAGGAGTGTAAAGTTGGTACCCGTTGCTTGCAAACAAGGTATTTTTTCTGTCATTGTGTGACCTACTTCACCTGTATGATACAGCAAAAGATTTTTAAATGATCGCTTGGGCTGCTGCGGATGTAACAGGCTATTTTTGCACTTTCGTAATTAAAGTAAAATTTTAGTATGGGATCTAAGCAAGGTTTATACAAGATGCTGTATGCACTTTTGGTCTCCATGTTACAAAACAGAGAGAGTAGCACTAGAAAACATCCAGAGGAGAGCGACTAAGTTGATTCCTTGTCTAAGAGGTATGCACTATGAGAAGAAATGAAAGCATCTGAACCTTATCCCATTTTAGTCTCCATTTGATTAAAGTGAAATTTATTGAAGTGTTTAAAAATTATGAAAGGAATTTAGTACAGTAATCCTAGTTGTCAGTTTAAACTCCACATCAACAATGGCAGATTGCACAAAGATGTTTGCTTTTCTTCAAGCAAAGAACCATGCATGTAATTTATTCCCAAGTAGTTCTGTGGAAAGTAGGACTTTAGAGATCGAATCTTGACTTGATGTTATTTTGGAAAATTTAAATGAATAAAATGGATGAGCATTCTGGGCTGAATGGCCTATTTTTGTCACAATTTTCCTAATGGTCTAATATTACCCTTTTAAGACAGCACAGAAACTGGTATACTGATACTTTTTCAGGGCTCCTTAATTTTATGGTGCTTTTCCCAAAGATGTGATCCTGGAAGTGATTCGTGGGCTTGGCCAGAAATTGTGAGGTGCCTCAATGGCACCTTGAGCGGACTACAAGAGATGGGTGAATTTTCACTATTAGATAGATCAGGCTAATGGTTGATAACGTATAGAACTGAGGAAATGTGCAATTTTTTTTCTAAAGTATTATGATTTGATTCTGTAATACTGCAGTTTATTCCCTTTGACTGAAAGATAAAGTTAAAAACGTATCATTAGTAAAAACATCAATTGATTACACAATCCGAAAAATTGTCGACTTAATCCATCCCACATAACACACACACGTATGTAAACTGACATTTTTGCTGGGTGAGCACTTGTTGGATTAACTCTTTGCATTTGATGTGTAACCTTAGCGCTATGTTTGTTTCCCCACTTTTTTTTCCAGTTTCTGAATTATAAATTTAGTATATTTTCCTTCCTTCTGTCCAGCAGAGTTGAAGACACGGTCCTATTTTATAGTTTGCCACAGTACTTTAATATGATCATGTATGAAAATTTCAAGTTTTATGGTAATCTTACTGTTTGCTGTGTCCAAGATGAACCTAGATGCTCATTTTAAATGTTGACATAGAATATATTATAGGATTCTCAACAACAGTGCTAATATTTGCTTTACACCTTCTATTGTACTATAGTAATGCATGTACACATAATGTGCAAATGTTGTTAATCCTGACAAATGGCACACCATAGATGTTACTATTAGGCCTATCATGAAAATTTTCTTGATGATTAATAATCCTAAAAAATATTACAATTTTTTTTATTTTTTTTTTGCCCACTACAGCTTGACCATTATAGGTCTAGCAATGATAATGCACATACACATGATTAAAGAGGCAAATTACTGACCCCATATTTTGGAACATGAATCTACAGGGTGCGCACAAAGTCCGTATACCCCTTATCTTTAGGAGCATTTAAAGGAATAACCATGACGATTTGGTTCCTGTGGATATCAGCCCAAGTCTTCCCAGTATTTCAAGGTGTATTTCCGACATTCTGTCTGGTGCTACCACCTGCTGCCGCTCAAGAAATCGCAACAACGTGGCGGTCGTTCCAAGACGAAGCGATGGGTGACACAAGTGTTTTCATGATCGAGGAGCGTTTGGTGGACACTGTGTGGGTTCATGAGCGACCTGTTACTGGGAAATTGATCAAAAATGTCTTGGATGACTTTGTTGTGCGTTTTGGGAAGGCATCGCCGACAAAGAGGACGTTGTTGGAGTGGGAGAAGAAGGCTTTTGCAACGGGCAGCGTCCGAGATGCGCCGCAAAGTGGAAGACCATCCACAAGGCATGAAACGTGTGCAGATATTGCAGACCCTGTCCAATGATCCCCAATGAAATCCACTCGTAAACGTGCTGCTGAGTTGGGAATAGCGGAATCGACAATGCGAAAAACACATCAAACAGGACTTGCAAATGAAATGTTGGCGTCCATTGCACGTTAACGAGTTATCAGATGCCGACTTGGACAGACATCAGGAAGCTTGTGATCTGATGCTGCACCAATTTCCAACAAATGCTGAGAAGGAAAAGGTTATGTTCTCTGACAAGTGCGCGATTTATCGCAGCTCCCGCAATCAAAACGTGTTTTCAAAATCCTCCAAAAGATAGGGGTATACGGTCTTTGTGCGCATCCTGTATTAGGGATGATCGCAGGCAGTATTTCACCTAAATCTTCTGTCCAGTATATGAATCCTCCGAGCTTCTGCCTTCTTGGCTACTCCACTGCATACATCTCTTGCCATCTACCTGGGGGTCCTTGTCATGCAGGCTGTTCCTTATGTTAACCTTCTGCTTTGAGGATCACTGCATGGTCTGCCTGGCAGATAACATACAGAATTTCAAAACATTCTA
The DNA here is from genome assembly GCA_026402145.1 of Polypterus bichir lapradei. NCBI lineage: Eukaryota > Metazoa > Chordata > Cladistia > Polypteriformes > Polypteridae > Polypterus > Polypterus bichir. The sequence goes on from JANRMT010062822.1 coordinate 13,410,341, forward strand.
CAGTCTGTCAGCACTGAAAATTTTAGAATGAATCCAATGTCAAGTGAAAATAGCAAATTCCAGCAACTGTACCACTGAGTGTGAGGAACAGTTCATTGGCAAATGTTGAAGGATTAGCCAAGGTCATGGATTTCTTTAATAACCTTTTTACCTGTTGGTTTGTCGGTGGCTCCTGAGAGGAATTTAAGATTATTTAGTATTTAGCAAGTCTTATTCAAGTACCAATGGTTCTCATTTTTTGTTAACCAGCTTCTGTTATCTCTATTGGAAAAACTTAAATGCTAATTATTTTAAAATAACCATGCTAATTCATCTTATTTCCAAAATTATATCTCTTATGTCACCTCATAGTTTCTGTTTTCTTAAGCTTTAAAGATTCAATGCCCTTCCATATAGCTCAAGCAGTACAGTCCTGGAATAAGTCCTTGCTCTTATTTTCTTTTGGTCATTAATCTAAATGAGGCATCATTTTTGTATTGTGTATCTTAACAATGACATCTCTTGGTGTTTAGCTCAGCATTCTTCATAATTACTTATGTTCATTGCCTTTAAGAAGGTGGACTAAGTTTTGGAACCTTCATCCTTTCACTCCCAATGTGTAACTAAAGGATTCATATGCCACATATCCATTCAGGTCCATCTGCAATGACTTTATTGATTCAAGAATATCTTCCTTTCAGTCTAGTTTATTTTCAGACTTAACTAGCTTGCTGCATAGGTTTTTTTTTTCCTCTTCAAGATCACTTTATATACATTAAAATGAACAATAGCCACAGCAATAATCCCTGAACACAATGTCTGACATGTTATACAGGAACATGTTCTTAGTACTACTATATACAGTACTTGCCTTGATTTCCATGTTTGACACAGTTGTGCATCCATGCAAACACTGCATCTTTTGTTTGCACTTCTTTCAATATGATCACTAGCCTCTTCTGCTACTTTATAAGGAGCATTCTGAAAATCAAATATTGTATACATTCCTCTGATTACATGTTTTGGTTGTGTCCTCCTAAAATGTTAAGATATTAACCAGTCAGTCTCCTCTCTCTAAAACCATGTTGAATGCAGGATAGTGGTATATTAGAGTGGTTATGAAGCACCTTCTTTAAAAAACAAATGCATTCCTGAAGATGCTACAGATCATCTGGGTACAGAATAAGAATTGAGACTGTTTTATGCACAAATAAGTTGGTTAGTAGGATTAACTAGAAGTCACAGAGGTGAAATTATGTTGTTGTGCTGTGCTTGGGCAGCCCTTTTTCATTCTGTAAGCCATGTGTAATGTGACAGACCGTACTTGAGTCCATTTGTTAGAGCTACCTCTCAACTAAAACTGGTTGTTGCAAAAATGACAATGAACCAAATGCTGAAGAAACTCTACAACAGCATTTCTCAACAACAAGAAACACGTGTTTGAATGGTCCCATCAGAATCTTTTATTTTAATACTACCGGTACTTAAGTGGTGCTTAGACAGAAAAATCCACAACATCATACAAATGTACATAACTAAGACTCCTCCAATGTAATGTTAGTGATATGTGGTTGCAAAAAAATGCTCCCTGCATAACATTGTTTCTACTAATGGCAGCGTAAATTATTACAGCTAAAAGTAAACTCTTGAGAAAAGTAGCAAATTGCATTTGTATGCATTTTGTATTTATGTTAAATATAGATTCTTTAAAAAAAAAAAAAAAAACGGAATTTTTTATTATACAGCCGGTTTTTGTGTGTGTGATGTGTTTTTGATAGTTTATTTTCCTCCTTTTTGTAAGTGCTTTTTATCTTTTCACAACCCAGTACATCCTAATTAATAATTATTGCATGTTTGCTACTATTTTCTTCTGTGAGTAATAGCAGTGCAGATTTACTTGGATAGCTTAATAAGTGATTAACTGTAGAATAAACACCAATTTGAGTGGTATTGTCGGGTATGTGCAGAATAATTCTGTGCCTTGACCTACAATTCAAACAATAATTTTAATTTTAACATACATTTTTATTTGACATTGCCATGAAAAGGTGACTATTGGATAAAAAGTATGGCACGGAACACGGATTTTGTTTGGATTGAGTTTCTTCCTCTGCTTAAAAACTTCACCTAAACTATCCACAGAAGTGTGTGCACACTTTTTTTTTTTTTTTTTTTTTTTTTTTAATGAAACTGAAGGTTGCTATAAAATTATAAAATATAATTGAGAGCTGTTCTTTATTGCTACTATAAACCTCTGCCCAGTGGTTATTTTGTCAGAATCTTGGAACAAGTGCTGAAGGGAGCAAGGGAGTTGTTTGGAATATCTTGCTTTTATAGTGTGTAGTATCTGGTTGGTGAGCTGCATAGGTTTTATGCTCAGCAAGTTTATATTAAAAGGAAGATATGGTTTATTTTCCCAAAGTCAATTTTATGTTTTACATTGTGTGTGGTATGGTAGTAGTTGATTGCTCATTGACATCCATCCATCCATTTTCCAACCCGTTGAATCCGAACACAGGGTCACGGGGGTCTGCTGGAGCCAATCCCAGCCAACACAGGGCGCAAGGCAGGAACCAATCCCTGGCAGGGCGCCAACCCACTGCAGGACACACACACTCACACACCAAGCACACACTAGGGACAATTTTTAGAATTGCCAATCCACCTAACCTGCATATCTTTGGACTGTAGGAGGAAACCGGAGTACCCGGAGTAAACCCACGCAAACACGGGGAGAACATACAAACTCCACCCGGGTCTCCTAACTGCGCGGCAACAGCGCTACCACTGCGCCACCGTGCCGCCCTGCTCATTGACAGTGTAATCAAATTATTATACATTTCTCTTGAATCAAATGTTTATTAGGAACATGCAAAAATCATCTTGATTCAAAACACCATTAGAATTAGGTGGCTACATTAATGAGTTGTTTGATTTTTACAGTAGATTTAAACACTCTTTTTATTTTTTTTGAACAATTTTTTTGTGAATTATTTGAACATTAGAAACTGTAGAGCATCATAATTTCTGATTTGTATGAAGATGTAATTTGGTTATCCATTACATTACTGTAAAAAACAGTATGAAGATATTGGCTAAAACAGTTTTAAGAAAAAGCAGTTAGTGAGTGATTTGCTGCCTTGGCAGCATACTTTAGAACAGATGATTGTTGAAATGATACTCAACAAGCAAACAAAAGGAACCAAAAACAAAAAAAAAAATAACATTAAGTGTAAAATGGAGAAAGGAAGCTCACTCTCATTTCAATAATTTGTGCTTGTGCTGCAAGCCACATTCAAAGTTTTTTTATTTAAATTGTATTTTAAAGAAAAAAAGGGTTGTCTTGGTGTACTCGCAGAGACCATTACCTTGACTTCTAAATGGAGAGAAGACTTGCGGAGTATTGTCCAATACATAGACTTTTGGCTGTCTTTCTCAAAATTTTCTACTGGATAATCAGATTGTAAGCATGGCCTTAAAATATACAAAGAATATTGTGTAAGTCCATATTATGGGTAAGGGTCCCTTAAATTGTGAAAACATGTTATAATGTAATCCCTGCTCATTGAGTTTGAAGGTATATTAACAGGGTGCAGAAAGGTCTTTGCATGAAGTGCTGGAAAGAACTGTGTACCAGTGCTACACAGGCTGGATGTAGCTGGATGCTTGAGTGGCAGCAGCCTATTTGGTAAAAATGGGGAGCATATCCTTTAAATTGAAAAGATTAAAAAAATATCTTGTATCTCAAGATTAAAATATTGGAGAACAGGAATTTGATGGTGATTACCAGATACCAACAGTGTTTGGGTTGGGAACAGTGCGATTCTATTTGTGCTTTATTCCTAGTTTGTGTATTCTGTTTTGAAGTGTTCTATAAAAATGGGGAAAATGAAGTCCTTGGTCTGATTGTGCTTTTAGGGTAGGGTGTTGCTGTTTATTCAATAAGCATGTCTGTTATTAAGACACACCCTGCAGCAGTTTTTATTTTTTAATTTCCTGCATTCAGCAGGAGTGTGCAGGGGCCAACAGGATTAGGCCTTGATCATTAGCACATACTTTGAAGGGAATGTGTGATTGGAGGGAGTGATCGGAGTCAACTGGCAGCAATTTTGTGCACATGTTGCCTAAGGCCAGGTATATACTTCACGCAACGCGTGCTCCAGTAGACGCTCCTGCTACTGAAGCGTTTTACTGTTTATACTTCTACGCGTACTTTACGTAAATCTGGAAAAATCCACCAGGTGGCAGTGCAAGATATTATCATGGTGAGAACAGGTTAGGCTTTGTTGTGTTGTGAATTGCCTAGAACACCCGTTAAATTCCGATGACACCTTACTGCAATGTCTCTGAAAAAGATGTTTAATGATTAAATCCATCAATCCAGAAATGTGTCCATTCCAGCAAGCATTGGGCACGAGGCAGAAACAATCCCTAGACGGCACATCAGCTCATCGCAAGGTGAATACAAGCACTCGCACATACACTGGAGTCATTTTAGTGTCACCAAATCTGCATATCTTTGGAGGGAAACCGGAGCACACTGTGGAAACCCAGCAGGAAAACATGCAAACTCCAGGCAGGGAATACCTGCGAGACAGCAGCGCTACCGGTCCGCCACCATATCACCTCCATGTGTGTAATTATTAACAGTGTTCATTATTTAAACAAAATTAACAATTTATCTGTAAAATGTAACATTCATGATGAAATGCAAGTATGTAAGTGATATCAAGTATAAATCTAAGGATTCTAAATGTGTAGAGAGTTGGAATATCATACATTTAATGTGTTCTCTGTGGTGATTGCTGCTGTCCGGTCTGGAGGAAGCCCCAGAAAAAAAAAGATGGCACAAAAGATTGTATGTGAGACTTTTAAAATGTATCGTTCCATTATGTTCGGGAATATACAACACTTGCATTCGTGGTGCTTTTATATTCATCTGTATGTCGGCATTTTGCTTCACCACATCGAACCATGAATCAAACATCGAAGCGTGCAAATCGATCCTGTAGGATCCTCAAAGCAGCTTTCTGTTACATGTAGATGCGCCCCCTGACTTTTTGCTGGAACTGCAACTCATGCATGCATCGCATTAATTTCTGAGGGTCTACTCAGAGGACGTGTTAAATGAACACTGGGAATGTGTGGCAGCCATGATGCGTGCACATTCTGAGCATGAAGTATAAATGAGTCCTAGGTGTGTGTATGCCACAAAGTGGCTGTTCTACTGGTCAGAACTGATAAGTACACTCTCGGCAAACAAAAGCCAGTGCACCTCTAAATGTAGTGATTTGTTTACTTAATATAGGTGCATCCTACATGATGGCATTCACCTAATTTATTGTATATTTCATAATACAAGGGTAAGTGTGCTTTGTTCAGCCAGCACTGGAGTACTAACTTTACCAGAGGATTGTTTACACACTGCCATGACAAGTAGTAGTATGAAAGGTGAGAAGGTGATAGTTAAATGTCATTATGCAGTCTTAAACAGCATCACTATAAAAATGTCTTTCAGTATAAAAGAGCTACTGATTGTGCATTCTCAATTCTGAAAATGTGTTGTTGTGTGTGTGTGTGTGTGTTGGGTTTTTTTTTTTTTTTTTGAGAGAGAACATTTGACACCATCTTCTTGCTTCAGAATAATATTTTGGGCTTCCAGATATAAGGACAATCAGTTAAAAAATTAGAATGCTGTCATTTTTCCTTTCAATAGCCCAAAAAATTTAACAAACTGAAAATGACATTTCAGAGTTAAACAATAAGGTCATTTTTCAGGGAACAAGTAATGGGTTAACAACCTGAGTTACTGCAGGCATGGACTTTTATTAGTACTTGAAAGCTGATGCAAACAATGTACACAGGTGTGCCAACATTGATTACTAGCAAACCCTCTCTTTGTAGAAAAGCAGTGTTGGAAAAAACTGTTACTATACTCTGTAATGTGTTTTTTGGACAATATTGCACTATGTATTGCTGTCATAATTTTGAGAAAAGGGTGATTAACAAAGAAAGACCAACAGACCATAATCATTTTTAAAAGTGTAGGCCTTTGCAAAAGAAACTGTAAAGAAAGCCAAGGTGTTGGTGAGTAGTTTTCCTACTTCATGAGTAACCGAAGGAAACTGAAGGAAAGATGTCTGGCAGGCCCAAAGACAAGTTTCTGAGTGACCACAGCTTGCCTACTTGCCATTTTATATCGTCATGACTGTTATTGATCAAATTCGGAATAGTCTGTCATACTTTTATTTCATATATATTAGGGTTGGTGGTTTTTCTTTTTTTGAATAGTAACATATATATTTTTATATTTATATTTATATAGTGTGGTTTTTTTTTTTTGGTTTAGTTTTTGCCACCATACCTGAATCTGTAGCTTGTATTGAAAGAACCTCCATAGTCTGTCTGTGGTATGTTTTTATTTTAGTATTTTTTTTTCTATTTTAAAGCAGCTATTTTCAAAACTGTAGGTTAAAAATTATTTTAATGTATTGTCTTGTATGTTATAAGTTACAATGAATTGTTAATGGATCAGTGTGTATTATAATATGCAAATATGCCCAATAGATAATTCACACTTATAGACGTGTAATGTGAAGTATTTTATTTTTTGAGGTAGGGTGAGGAGTAGATTTACTGACATTACATAAAACTGAACAACAGCTGGAACAGTAACACGCCGTAAAACAAACAGTAAAGTGCCCATTATCCTTTTAACATGAACTTACCCACCTCCATCTCCTACTCTTGTTCTTAGTATTACACCATGTATTTTAATAAAATTCATAACATTCAGCAGGTGCATTTCATATTCATACCAAGCCACTGTATTTTGTTGAATGAAGTAAAAGGGCTGTGAAGTCTTCATTAATATACTGTGTATTTTGGCTGCTTCATTTAACACCGTATTGGTGTTTATTGCTCTGCCATAAGCCATCTTTTGAATCTAATACAAACAAACCGTTTTTGATATTTTTTGCAGCAGGAGTTTTAACAAAACTAAATGTGAATTGTCTTTAGGACTGCTTATCCATTTTCCCTAATCTTCAAGGGCCAAATGCAATTTTTGTTTTTTTTTCCTTGAAGCTTTGACTAATCTACTTGTTTACTTGTTTTAATTGTCTGTCCATCCACACAGTTTATTAAACTTCTTCTTTTCACATTATAGTGGTAAAGAAAACCTGAGCCATGTCAGACATTGCAGGGTTGGGCTTTGAATAAGATGATTTCTCATAGGACCCACATAGTCATTTTTGACCTCTTTGTAGTTGGTAATCTTTCCAACCTACATGTTGATGGAATACCTGGAAAATCAAATCAGATAGTGGGAGAGCCTGAAAGCTTTACAGTGATGCTGCCAAGGTTCTATCCAGTTTGGCCAATATGCTACCTAATTTTGTATTTCTTGTAAAATTTATTGTAAAATGAAAATTGAGCACATAAGCATTTGCACATGTTGAAAAAACTAGATTAAAATGTCACATTGTGCATGATGCTGTTTAATGACCAGATTTTCTTACTTTGTAATAGTCCTACCTAATGGCACAGTGGTTAGCATTGGTGATTCATGGTTACAGAGACCTGTTCTGTTTCAAGTCTGCTCAATCTCATAGAATTTGCTCATTGATGGTGGAGTGCCTTCTTTTTGAAACTTTGGAATCGTATTAGGGCCATGGTGAAGAAAAAAATACAGACACAGCGTCGAGATTAAAGTGTAAATGTTGAGAATAAAGTCAACATGTCGTCACACTATTACACAGTACCCAGGTACATTACACTGTATTGAAAACAAATAAAACAAGTACAACTTGGCTTGCAGTATTATCCGGTAGTATGGAAACAGTATTTACACATTTGAACATAATTGTCCATATACGACCTTTTCAAACCAAAGTATCTCCAGGCAACGGATGTGACTCCTTTTTTTTTCGGCAAAAGTTCTTCGTGTCATCATGTTCAACTTTATCGTCAGCTACAGCTTCAGTTTCGGAATGTTCTCTGTCCATTTTCACCGCGCAATGCCAACACTACCACTACCTATTGAGTGGTGTAGCAGTGAAAACAGTCCCCACTTGTACAGTTTCCCACTGCACCACGTTCCGAATGTTGTTTAGGCAATTTAAACCAGTGTTGCGATATAAGAAAAATCCATATCATAACGAAAATAAAAAACGGTTTTCGGTATGAACCGGTATACTAATATAATAATAACCAGCACTAATATAAACTATTCCTGACAAACAGTGGCAATAAAAAGTTTATCCCACAAACCTAAGTGTTAATGTTTATCGATCTGTCTATCGCGATCTCTATCTAATGTCTGTATGTCTGTCCGCTATTCATGAGAGAACTACTTAATGGATTTAGATTGGGCTTTTTTCTAAAATTTGCTGGAACATTCTGGTTGATTTTGTGACTTCTTTCATAGCGCTAAGAATCATAGTTCACTTGCAGGAGCAATATACTTGCACTAATCTGAGACAAAGGCTGCGGGCCAAGGGGAGGGGGAAGCGTGACATCAGGAGTAGGGAGCCAGGCAGGGCCCTCCTTGCAGCCCTAATGATTATTTGCATTTTTTTTCTTTGCTGAATTATGTTGAACACTGTGAGTGGTATTAGTCAGACTATATTAAAGAGCACTATAAACTAATACATTGAACAGAATTGATGCTTCACATCTTTTGTATTCTAGTTCAGATCCTGGTCTGTTTGCATTCTGCACATTTTTCCACTTTTCTCTGTTTACTGTTTTCTTCTCATGGCACTCCAGTATCTTCCTACATTCGGAAGACGTATGCTGTGTTGACTGGGAACTCAAAATATGTGTGTTTGTGACTTGTGGATGAACGGATACCCTCTCCAGAGTTTGTCATGTGCTTCTGGGTTAGGCATAAAACAAAAATACTATATTGGAATATTGGGTTTTGGAATTGGGAATGCATGTCACATTGATTTTTTTTTTTTTTTTTTATGGTCCCCTATTATCTCTGCTTGTGACTTTTAACTTCTATGTTTTTAAACCATAGGAACTTGTTAGTTTTAATTTAAATTTTTTACCTAATCAATCATAACATAACAGAAGAGTTCTAACCTTTAGCAGTACTACCTAGGTCTGTTTAATAAAATGGCACATCTAATGCTTTTATGCTTAATTGTTTAAATTCTAAATGGCCTCTAATTGTGTGGGTGAGTCTTGTCATAATTGTGTACACACAAGGAACTCCCTGGAAACCCCTTAGATATCCTCTGGAAATGAGTTAATGCTTAACATCAACGTGGAGGTCTTCAGAGAAAATGGGGGTGGGGCACCCTCACAAAAAATTCTGTAGGTAATTGCATAATTATAGTTCCTGGACTTGTTACCTGTTGGTTGGTTTAAATGATAGTGATCAGCTAAGCCCATAATATTAGTTGTCGCACAAGTATATGTTCGTTTTTTGTTTTTCCTTTCTCTTTTTCAGAACTACATTTTGCAGCCTCTCGAGCCTGTAATTGGCACCCACTAAATGACACTATTCAGTAGTTCATCTAGTTGGTGTTCCTTTTATAGTAATGTGTGTCTTTGGCTTTTCATTCTTTTACAGCTCCTGGTCTCTTAATGAACCCCTTGTTAAATGTATAATTTGAACATGTTTTTATTTATTTATTTAAATGATGAATCCTACTTCAGCTTGAAGTCCTTAATGTAGAATTTATTTGTGCCAGTTAGTATGAATTCATTGATGTTCTGTTTTTAGTCTTGTTGTTTAATGTAGGAAAGCTGGTTAAAGCTGGCACATTTTGCTTATTCTGACATTCTGTTTTGTTATCCCTGTAATATTTCTGTTAAGATTTTTTGTATTTTATTTATATATATATAAATAAAATACAAAAAAT
>JANRMT010062822.1:13426023-13444868 GCA_026402145.1 Polypterus bichir lapradei
AAGAGTGAAATGCTTAAGCCCTTCACCTATGGTTCTGCATGTGAGTTGATGGCTGCCGCTGAATTGTTCGGTTGTCGCTTTCAAGTGTACCGAAATGGCCAAATATTTTACACCTTTCGACAACCGCCAATGCCTCTTAAACATCTTAGATTCACAGGTGACGATTTCAGTAGTGGACACTTTGATGTTTATGAGTGTTTAAACTCTCAAAAGCTGGATGCGATTTTTATCGATGAAACCGGTTGTGTGCTTACAATGCTTGACAGATGCCGAATGTCACTTCAACACAACAAATCCTGCAAATACTGTCGTAATTGAAACAAACCATGAAACTCAAACCGATTATGACAGCAGCAATCCAAGCTGTGAGATTTGAGACAAGATTACTGTTCACATGGCCAACTGTAAGTTACATGCTGAAGAGTAATCTCGGCGCACAGCTTGGTCATGTTACAACCGGAGGGCCGAACTGACAACATGGTATACAAAGAGATCCTTAACAAATAATTATTGGCATATTTTCCCTCAGTTTAAAAAGGTAAAATTTTCTTCTTAATAAAAATTTTAAGGCAGTACTTCGCCGCTGCGAAGCGCGGGTATTTTGCTAGTCAAATATAAAACCAAAGCTATTTGCCACTGCCAAGACATTAACGTTTTATTTAGTTTTGTTATTAAAAAACAAGTTACCCTCAGAGTCCAGAGGCACGATCACAACATAACGGGCACCATCTGAGCAACAGCAAGTTAACATTTCTAAATCTGTTTTCTTTTTTTTTTTTTTTTTTTTTTATCTGAACAGATACCAGCAGAAACATTTTCTTTTTATCAAGGAGCAGCATAAATAGTTTATGTTCAGTAGCATCTCTTTGAGGGCTAATATTTTTTTCCAAAAAACTCCGCTTTCTGAAAAGCGCACAAAGAAATGGTTTCACACATAAAGCAATATAAAACGTCTGCTGCTGCCTGTTGTGCCTGCTGTCGGTGCCTGTTAGCAGTTTGCGGTAGCATGTGGGGCAGCTCAACGGCCAGCAGGAATGCATGATGGGCTGGCTGTCTTTGTGAGACAGGTGCACAGTGGTGGCAGTTACAGTCGCATTATGGTTTGTACCTCCTGTCATCATGTCTGTCCTCCCAGGCGAACATTGCCATAGGTACATCAACTACATGATCGTGTTCAGCACCATGATCAGCTGGGGACTGATCAGCTGATGCCGATACCTCAGTTTCGTTTTCGATCTACATATCCAGATCACTTGCATCAAAATCAAAGTCCGACAAATCAAGAGTCCAATTCTGCGATAATACGAATAAAGTCCTCCATAGATTATTTTGCTTTGAGCATTCACTTTGATATCTCTCCACATGCCATTTTAGAAGCTGTTTGCTCTTCGCTACTCATGCACACGCATGCAAGCTATCTTTGCTTCTAAGCAAAAGCGTATTGAAAAGCGTAACAAGAAGATCACTGATCTCTATTGATTGCTAGAGAGACTGAGGCTTTCAAAATAACAAAAACTACCCAGCCCTGATATGTATATACTAAGGGGCTTCACCCCCTGTTTGCTTCGCTTGCCAACCCAACCCCCCCACGGCCCCAATCACTTCATGTCTTTGCTGGTTGCATATGTGGATTTCACTTTCACCAAACAACAAATCTTTTAATTCTCGCGGATACATCTCTTCATTAGGAAGAAACGCTACTTTTCCCTGATGGCAACACAAATGAGTGATTTCCGACTTTGAAGTTTAAATCCAAACAATATATTCGATCAGTTTTCGCTGTTCCGTTATTTCACTGAGTAATTTCTGTTTGCGCTAATGCGATCTTTACTATCATTTTTTTTGAGACTTTCAAATTTTAGTACTTTACCTCTAACCAGCTGTGCATGTGTTTCTCGCCAATGCTTTTGAATTGTTTACAACATTGAACTTTGTCATCTACTCTTTGTCTTTTATTTCTGGCCCTGGGCATGGTTAAATCTCTTAGCACAATGTCTCATCTTGCGGGGCTTGAAAGTATCTCTCTGAAAAAGTCACATTTTTTATTATAATAGAGAGATTGTATGTATGAAATCTTAAATGTGGCAAGTTAGGAAACAGTTGACATTTTTAGCTTGGCGCAATGACTTTTTCAAAATCTAGATTATATTGGAATTCACTGTTTAAATTTAATTTTTATTATTGTGTTCTATAAATAAGGTCCCATGTTTATTTTTTCTTTTGTAGTTCACTCACCTTAACGGAAAAATAAGCACAGAGTCAGTTTATAACACTTTAATACAGAACACAAGGCTTCTGTGTGTCTGGTTATCCCAAAGCTTCATGCAAAATTGGGGGTTGGCTTTTATTGCCCCATAAAACGAGGTTGTAATGTTTTGTTAAATTGTGTCTGAGAATTTCCACGTAGTGCCTAGAGAGTATATTATAGACCAAAAGTGAAAGTACATTAGGAAAACCAGGTTATTTTATAAATCTGAAGATCTAAAATGCTACAATGTCTTTGGGTGTATACATTTGGTCATACACTTAGATACTTTATTAATCCCCAAGGGGAAATTCACATACTCCAGCAGCAGCATACTGATATAAACAATATTAATTAAACAGCAATAAAAGCGCAGCGCAAGTTAAAAAATGCAAGGTGGAGAGTGTGAGGCAGATATAACAGTGTCTTATGTAGTGTTAACGTTTACCCCAGGGTGGAATTGAAGAGTCGCATAGTGTGGGGGAGGAATGATCTCCTCAGTCTGTCAGTGGAGCAGGACAGTGACAGCAATCTGTTGCTGAAGCTGCATTTCTGTCTGGTGATACTGTTCAGTGGATGCATTGGATTATGATTTGACAGGAGCCTGCTTAGCGCCCGTCTCTTGCCACAGATGTCAAACTGTCCAGCTCCGTGCCTACAATAGAGCCTGCCTTCCTCACCAATTTGTCCAGGCGTGAGGTGTCACTTTTCTTTATGCTGCCTCCCTAGCACACCACTGCATAGAAGAGGGCGCTCGCCACAACCGTCTGATAGAACACCTGCAGCATCTTATTGCAGACGTTGAAGGACGCCAGCCTTCTAAGGAAGTATAGTCTGCTCTGTCCTCTCTTGCACAGAGCATCAGTATTGGCAGTCCAGTCCAATTTATCATCCAGCTGCACTCCCAAGTATTTATAGGTCTGTGCCCTCTGCACACGGTCACCTCTGATAATCACAGGGTCCATGAGGGGCCTGGGCCTCCTAAAATCCACCACCAGCTCCTTGGTTTTCCTGCTGTTCAGGTGTAGGTGGTTTGAGTCGCACCATTTAACAAAGTCCTTGATTAGGTTCCTATACTCCTCCTCCTGTCCACTCCTGATGCAGCCCACAATAGCAGTGTCATCAGCGAACCTTTGCACGTGTCAGGACTTCGAGTTGTATTGGAAGTCTGATGTATATAGGCTGAACAGGACCGGAGAAAGCACGGTCCCCTGCGGTGCTGCTGACCACAATGTCAGACCTGCAGTTCTCGAGATGCACATACTGAGGTCTGTCTGTAAGAGTCCACAATCCATGCCACCAGGTATGAATCTACTCCCATATCTGTCAGCTTGTCCTTAAGGAGCAGAGGTTGGATGGTGTTGAAGGTGCTAGAGAAGTCCAGAAACATAATTCGTACAGCACCACTGCTTCTATCCAAGTAGGAGAGGGATCAGTGTAGCTTATAGATGATGGCATCCTCCGCTTCCACCTCCTCATGGTATGCGAACTGCTGTGGGTCAAGGGCGTGGCGGACCTGTGGCCTCAGATGGTGAAGCAGCAGCCGCTCCATGGTCTTCATCTCATGTGATGTCGGAGCGACAGGCTGGAAGTCATTCAGCTCACCAGGATGTGATACCTTTGGGACTGGGTTGATGCAAGATGTTTTCCAAAGCCTCGGGACTCTCCCCTGTTCCAGGCTCAGGTTGAAGATGCGTTGTAGAGGACTCCCCACCTCCAATGCACAGGCCTTCTGCAGTTGTGGTGATACTCCATCTGGACCCACTGCTTTGCTGGCACAAAGTCTCCTTCTCTCTCTGCTTACCTGGGCTGCTGTAATTGTGGGTGGGGGGGAAACTGTCTCTCCCATGCTGGTATCAGCAGAAGGATGGGTGGAGGATGCAGTACTCTGCTCTGAGGTGAGAGTGGGTTAGGGTGGTCAAACCTGTTAAAGAAGTTGTTCATCAGGTTTGCTCTCTCCACGTCTTTCTCGATGGTGGCACCCCGCTTCGAGCTGTAGCCAAAGATGATCTTCATTCTGTCCCACACTTCCTTCATGCAGTTATTCTGCAACTTCTGCTCCTTCACCTCCCTGAGCTAAACTCGGAGTTCCTTCTGCACGCGCTTGAGCTCATGCTGATCACCACCGTGAACACTAGAATTACCAGAGCCTATGAAAAAACTTGTTGATCTGTCCCACCTTAAACTGCTTCTTAAAACCGTTCTCACCTCTCCGCCAGCGTCTTTTGTAATCTAAATGTGCTGATAAAGACAAGCTGCAAGCAGCCGGCTATTCCATCCCCCCACCGACTTAGAACGTGCACGAACTTCTCCCATCTCATGCCTTGATTGGTTATCTGGGAGTGAAGTGGAGTTTTAAAGTGGAAATAATGGATCGTTATTTGGAATACATGCATTTCACGTGTGTTCCGTTTCTACAGTAATCTGTGTAAACACATTTTTAAAACAGAAGCGTTTTTCATATTGTAGTAGTAAATGACAAAATGTAGGCATAAACTATATAATGTATGAAGCTTGAAGTCCAAATATCAAAGAAACACTTTCACAAAATGTACAAATATATCAGAACAAGTATGTTTTTTTTTTTTTTTTTTTTTAAATATACCTGCAGAAAAATTATTTTAGAATAAAAACATACATTTGATTTCAGTGTGTAACGGCCGGTGTAATTTATGATACTTGTAAAGGTTAGCTTTGGGTTTTTTTTTTTTTTTTTGTTATTCACTTTTCGTTCTCTCAGTTGCGTTCAGGATCCTTCCCTATCACCCCCCCACCCACCTCCACACCCGCCTCCATTCTGACACTGCTGTTTTCACATAAAGATGCGCTATAGATCTGCATTGTACTTGTGACTGCATTCTCGTACCAATGCTTGCGAACAGAAGTGCCTGTGTGCACTTTTCGTGGCATTACACGTGTATTTTTTTGAGCATGCCCATGTTGCTCAACATAGGAACATTTGTTGATGTACATGTATAACAAAACAAGTGCACTTTTATTCAAGACTAACTGAAGAAAAAAGAAAGCAAGTTACAGTAGGCGGTTGATACGACAACTTGCATGGTGCAATGCTAAGAACTGCTGATTTCCGATCCGTGCTATATAAAATCATCACATTCAAATATTAACAGTTCCGACACACCCTTCCCACATTTACGACGTGTACTTGTTGCAGTGTACACACCTCTCTGTGTTATGGTTCCTATTACACTGAATGAGCACCTGACACTGTACTTTCTTCCCTACAAAAATAACATTCGAGCTATAGCGCGTCTTTATGTGAAAACAGCAGTGTCAGATGGGAAGGGGGGAATCGTGAATGCGACTGAGAGAATGGAACTGAATTTAAAAAAAAAAAAAAAAAAGTGCTAACCTTTACAATTATCATGCATTTACACTGGCTCTTACAGATTGACTGAAGTCAAATGTATGTTTTTATTCTAAAATAGTACAGTACATGCAATATTATTTGAAAACGAACAGCGTCAGATCGGGCGCATATTCAAACCCTATCTGACGCTGTTCATTTTCAAATAATATTGCATTAGTGCGATGATGTTTTCACATATATTGTCTCTTTCTTTCATTTTGCAGTTTGTAAGCAGTGACCACGTAGTTTATTTTCCCCAATCTTGCCAGTCCGCACATGTTGCTGTATGGTGGTGTTTCTTTTGTACTCCAGGACATGCAGAGGACAGAATAGTACAGAGCAGTAAGTTCAGCGCTATATGCAATCAGACAGACAGAAAGGCAGAGAAGGCACTAGATATATAAAAAAGCAGGGAAGGCACTGTATAATAGATATATAAAAAAACAGCCAAGGGGATAGATGGGAAGGAAAGGCACTGTTTGATAGGCAGACAGGGAAGCTGCTATATAATAATAAAATTACTGTTATTACTATATAGATAGACAGGGAGTTCAGGCAGGCAGAATGGCGAAGGTAAAAAAAAAAAAAAAAAAAAAATTTTCACCCCAGCGGGGAGTCGAACTCAGGTGTCTGAGGTACAGCAAGTGCTCTGAATGAGAGAAATCTTACCGGTACGCCATGGAAGCTGTTGTGAAATGCTTGAACCTTTTGTGAAAGTGTTTATTTGATCTTTGGCCTTCAGGCTTCACACATTTTATAGTTTAAGCCTACATTTTGTAACATTTATTACTAAAATATGAAAATTTCTGTTTTAACAATGTGTTTACACAGATTACTGTAGAAACGGAACACACATGAAATGCATGTGTTCCAAATAACAATCTATTATTTCCACTGTAAAACTCCACTTCACTCCCAGATAATCAATCGAGGCATGAGCTGGGAATACTTCGTGCAGGTTCTAAGTCGGTGGGGTGATGGAATAGCAGGCTACTTGCAGCTTGTTTTTATCGGCACATTTACAGGACAAAGGTGGCTGGCGGAGGGGTGAGAAACGGTTTTAAGGTGGGCCGGATCTACGAGTTTTCGTAGACTCTGGTAATTCTAGTGTTTTAAAAGCCCTTTTCTTCTGGTTCAAAAGACCCTTGATGTCACTTGTAATCCATGGCTTGTTGTTAGCATAGCAGCGTACTGTTCTTACTGGGACTACAATGTCCATACAGAAGTTGATGATGTAGTCAGTAGGCAGTCAACAACCTCCTCAATATTTTCACTATAAGATCCCTGCAAGATATCCCAGTCCGTAGTTCCAAAGCAGTCTCTCAGAGCCTGCTCTGCCTCAGGGGACCACGAATGAGCATGTGGTTGTAGGTAGCTCCCTCACTCTTGGTTTGTAGTGAGGCTGAAGCAGAACCAGGTTATGATCTGCTTTCCCAAGCGCAGGCAGCGGGGTGGTGCTCTATGCATCTTTAACGTTTGCATACAGTATGTCAATAGTCTTATTTCCCCGGGTGTTACAATCCACAT
Source organism: Polypterus bichir lapradei (assembly GCA_026402145.1). Classification (NCBI taxonomy): domain Eukaryota; kingdom Metazoa; phylum Chordata; class Cladistia; order Polypteriformes; family Polypteridae; genus Polypterus; species Polypterus bichir. The sequence continues at coordinate 13,433,166 of JANRMT010062822.1, forward strand.
ACTGGGAGAAGGCAGGTAATGTTTTGTCATGCGTCACATGGTTAAAGTCTCCAGAGATTAGCGCAAGCGCCGCGGGATGCTTTGTTTGTAGATTAACAACAGTGGCGTGGATGATGTCGTCCGCTATCACCATGTCTGCCCGAGGAGGGATGTAAACAATGACGTGTTCAAATTCTCTGGGCAAGTAGTAGGGACGCAAAATTAATGTGATTAAAAATCTTCTTATCCGTTTTAAAGTTTTTTGTGTTCAAAATGGAAAGTTTTGCTTTTTTACATGTTCTGACTTCTTTGTAGTGTTTGGATCTGTCCTGAGATTTTGACTTCAGTATTGATATCAGCTCTTGGACAACTAGTACTGGTTCCAAAGCAAAAAACTGATAACCCCCTCAACCCACTATATAAATTAAAATGTAGTAGTAGTAGTATTATCTTGCAGCTGCATTGCCACACATTTGTACATCTCCCTTGTGTGCCACACTCTGTACACCTTGGTGATTTGAGCTAGATATGTATTATGTATATTGAAATATGTTAAAATCAAACAGTGAAGGGCCCACTGAACAATCACTGTATTTAGTTGGTATATTGCAGGAAGGATGCCTCCTTGAAAGTGTATTTGTTATTCAGCATAGTACAGTATAGTATGACACCACATGCTTTGTTAATGTTTCAGATTGTAAATATTTTGCTTGAAGTGTTTTATGCTGCTTTGAATTAATTTTTATAACACAGGAGCATCTAAATGTTTCAACCGAACTAGTAAGCAAATACGGTGTCACAAAGCTAATTTGTCATTTGGGTACTCCAGTTATGTGATTTCAGGTATGATACATGCAGTATCAATGTTATTAAATGATGGCACCATAGTAGCAGTGTATCAGACATTTTTTCTACTGTGCAAATAAATCCATCTCGCGTTTGTATTCACCAGGATGGAATCTGTGCATTTTTATAGCCTTCTTGTATACCAAGGCTGCCTAAGGTCATCTTGTGGTTTGTTAAATATTAAACTTTCTCTGCTGTAACCTTAAGAAAAGCTGATGACCATGTCTTTCCTCATAATTTCTTTCCAGCTAGTTTGTCATTGCAATTTAATTTTAACTTGCCTGTCCATAATAAGATCACTGCAGCAACGCGCTTCCTACCTGAATGACCTCCCTATTAAAGCAACAAAAGGCTTTCTTCTCTAAAATATTGCAACTCTAGAATGATACCTGTATTAAAGAACAGTTACCTCTTTGGTGTGGTTTTAAACATAATGACCATACTCATATGTTTATGGTTACAGTTTCTAATAGCATTTTCTGCTCCATTTGTTGTTAACAATAGGTTAGTAAGTATTAGCTTTAAGAAGAAATATGTGAAATATTGAGGATTTTTTTTATAAATGAATTTTATTCTATTTCAAATGTGTTGATCGTGAATATACTTTTTATATTTGGTTCTTTACTGGTGACCCTAGCCCTCTAACAGCCACTGTCAGAAGGTTAAAAATAACAAATTGCAAACATAAGCATGTAGGGTATTTGTTTTCGACTATTTCAAGGTCAGTAATTATCAATATGATGTTGTTTTTGAATGTTTACTAGGGATTTAGCCCTCTACTGACCTCTATCAGAAGGTGAAAATTATAAATTTCTTTTACAATCTGGAATATTTACACTTTCAATTTAAATATTTGACACAATTATTCTTTATTATATACTTTTCCTGATGAAGTAAATCATTTTACTTTTTTAGGAGCATCCCAAATTAGGGTGGTTTATGGTAATTCAGACTTAATAATTTCAAATAAAAAAAAAAAAAGTGTAATTGAAGATTAAGTTTAACTTAATTTGGCTTTCTAGCATAACTTCCAATTTCTTTGTTGAGACAAGTGAGAAGTCAAGCAAAATGACACATTTTATTGGCTAAGTAAAAAGATTACAATGTGCAAGCTTTCGAGGCAACTCTGGCCCCTTCAGGCAAGATGTAATGATTTAATTAATAATTTAGTAATTTTGTTGATGCAACAAAATGGGCAATTAAGTATTTTGGGACAGATTAAAAAAAAAGCTATAGAGTATTTCTTAATGTTTACATTCCCATAAATGCTCATTTTTGTTCAAAGTTGCAAGGTAGGAGGGCTCATTCTCATGGTGGCTGCAAAAAGGCTTTAAGGGTAGATTTCCAAACCATTATTCTGCCTAATTTTTACAGGTGACTTTTTTGCTTGAGCCCCCCACCCCGGTTACAGCTATTGTTAAGTGGGAAATACAAATTAACAATATAGGTAAACCTTTATATATTTTTCTGTACATTAATTTCATGTAAAGCTGCATCCTCGTTTTTTTTTTTAAATACTTTTTTTTTTTTTTTAATTTTACTTATGTAGTGAGAGTTGTATTCATTTTCTGAAGTAACACTTTTTTTTTCTTAACAGAGTAAGAGGGTGGCTGAAGCTGCCCTGACTTCATTGACAAAGAGGCAAAGACCAGCCTTTTTACATAATGTTTGTCCATCTCATGGAACACTCTCACCCCAACCATGCTGACTTGTTTAGTGTCACAAGGTAACTGGACATTTATGTCTTTAGTGGTGTGTTAGGAGCACTTTAAGGAAAGTTGTAAAGCAGTGACTGGGTCGGGGTTCAATCCCAGTTTGCTAGACTTGTAAGATTGCACTATCCGTTGCACTGCAATGCCACCCTGTAGTAAAATCTTTTCCTAAATGTTTCTCCATTATTTTACATATGTTCCTTCAGTTCTAATCCGGGGTCAAGAGGCAGTTCTGTACCCTTGGCATTGTGATTGTTTTCAGCTTGTTCATTTATTCTTTTGTTTTACGGCTTGTGCTCTAGTCACACGATTTTCTTAAGAACGCACAAAATTATTAACTTTATAATAGCTCAACCTTTGCTCTCTAACCAACCTTTGCCCAAAACCAAGATGGGATTTTTTTTTTTCTTCTTTAGCTGCTGCTGCTGGCATAGTAGTCCAGACAGACACTCGGTGGTAAGCTTAGCTTTTCATCTTATTGCTTCTTTTGTGCTGAATTATTCATTTATGGCATTTTATTTTTTTGCTAGGCGAATTTTACATTGGTAGGCAGTTTACAATTTTTTTATTTTTGGCAGGGGCATGGTTTTAGTGAATCCTACAAATGGGTTATGCTTTATTTTTGTAAATCTATGAGGTATGGCAGTACTGCTGATGATGAACAGTGTATTTTGCTTTGTGTCTGTGTAAGCACATTACTCATTTGAGAAAAACTTACTTCACTGTGTAGGTGTTTTGAGAGTGTCTGTGTGTGGTTGTGTCTGTGTGGTATTTTATGTGTGGAGTTTTGTATAGACCACACACGTGCACATTCATCTTGATAATGATACCATGGCACCCATTTATTATCAAAAGTGTCTCCATTAGCATACATATCAGAGTGCTCCTAATTTTATAACCGCAACATCTTTACTTTTCTGTCATCATATTGAAGAAATGATTAACCGTACTTCAAAATTTAACATGTTAAAACTTCATAATTTTTCAAAGAGCTCTTTTTGGTTTATTAATGAGTAATTCACTTATTTTTTGTTAATAAAATGTACAGAGCTGGGGCAGAGTTTAAAAGGCAAATGAATAGACTATGCACTCTTAAGTGTTGTCTTTTTTTTTTTTTTTTCTCTTTTCTCAGAGTGCATAGATTCTTTAGCCCTGTAGCTGTTTCAAGAAGAGAAGCAGCTGTTGCTATTTATTCTGAGTGTTTTCTAATATTAGAGCATGCAAGTTTAATGGTCCTCAAACTCCAGTTCTGTAACTTCTATGCATAAATCAATGACAGATATTAAAATATATTTGCTTAGTATAATACTTTGGTTTGTTTGTTTTTATTGTAACACCAACATGTATGGTGTATTTGATCAAAATAACACAGCACATTCATGTTTTTTCCTTCTTGAAAAGTATTTAAAAAAAAATAGGAACATAGTTTTATATGAACATTGTCATAAATGTACTCTTTCAGATACTGGCTTATTAGCATTCTTGGTTGTAATAATTGGTAAAGGCTGTATTGGTACAAATGTACAATATGAGCATGTCTAAAACGGATGTATTTTCTGCCAGGTTTTTCTTTTTTGATATTAAGAAGTAGAATGCTTGGTATGCTGAAAAATTAGATTCTCTCTCTCTCTCTCTCTCTCTCTCTCATTGGTCATGACTGGTCATCTAAAACCACTTTAAAGGTTTAAATCTTTGTAGTTGTTTCTATGCCATTTTTGGTCCATTACAGTTCAGGCCTAGGCAGGTTCCATCCTTTCAGTGCCTTTAATTAAGAAGGCCGTGGTGACATTATGGCCACTGATTTGTCTTTAGCTTTTGTAGTCATGCAGACTAGAAGACTGTAGTTTAAGGCAATGTTGCTGTGGAAGTCGCTCCTAAATAGTTTGTGGTTTGGATTGTGTTTTTAATGGTTTAATTCTGACCTTTTATTAATGCTGAATTTAAGTCATAAGTTCATTAGACTAGAGCATTTACTGCAGATTGGGCTAATGACAGTATTTTTAATATTTAACAAGAAAGTCTCTATAGGAGAGTAACTGGAAATTAGTTAGGTGGTAGACAAGTCACATTTAACACTGACTTTTATCCTCATTTTGTCATGGTTTTTGTAGCCATATTAGACCTTTTAATGGCCTTTGTTCCTGTTTCTCTTGTGCTTGAGAATTCTTTTTGTATTGTATTTACCAGAATTTGCACAATGTATGCATGTTCAGCATTACTTTCAGGCTAGTAAGGTAGCCCATACGTTTTAAAATGGTATTTGCTTTCATGTGTTTCTTTGCTATTGTTGCGGGGGGGTGTGTGGGAAGTAAGAGTTAAGCTTTATTTTCTTTTATTTCCACAGATTTCTCTGAGTATGTGTCACTACTGAAAGCTGGTTTAAGTCGAACCGTAGAGGAGCTGCTTTTCATTTACCTATTTTGGTGGAGTTTATTGAAGCAGGCCTCCAGTCATGTCGACAGAAGTTGAGGTAAACCAAACCAACCAAGCAGACCCCAGCCCTCTGAAGGCTCCATCAAAAAAGGAAAAAAAGAAAGGTAAAGAGTGTAAGAGTTTGTAAGCGATATTCTACATGATCTAACTATTTCAAACTGTATTAAAAAAAAAATATATATTGAAAATACTGATTTATACTTTATAATGGACACATCAGTCTGCAATACAATGTGTTCCACTTGCTAATTGAGATCTTGCACTTTAATATGACTTGAAATATTTATTTTGCAAGTGAATAATGAAACACAACTATCAAAACTTGTAGATAGTAAAGTCCTTGGATGTCATTGAAACAGAAACATTGTATGAAAGTGGACTGGGTTTTGTACTGATGGTTTCCAGCATTAGCTTATTATAAAAGGAGTTTCTTTATGACATATGGGGTTTCTTTAATTACAACCAGCCATTCTACATGAAAGTGGCTAGAAATGTGTGATAGATTACTGAATGGTTACTCTGAAGAGTTGTGGACATGAATCTACATTTAAATAGTTTTTGCATTAACAAGTGGGTCAGCATATATAAAGCATTTTGAAATTAGATTACATTTTAATTTTCTTACCAGCTCACACTAAATGGTGTCTTATTAAAAATGCCAAATTTAATAATTCTGGAAGTAGGCTGTATTCGATTTTCTTATTTATAATTATGGTGTGATCCTTCATACCACATACAAAATAAATACAGTCTGGATAGAAGAAGTGGATTCCACCGAATCTCATTAGAGAAGCCCTAGTTAGGTGTCCCATCACTTCGTATAAAACTAAACACAATTGATCTTAGACAGGATCTCTAGATTTTAATGTGTTGTGATATTAGCACATTTTTGTGGATTACTAATGGTGATTTGTAGCTTTTAAAGAAATTTTAAGAAAGCAAAATTATTAGACATTTCTATCCTGAATAGCCAACAAATGTTCAAGCACTGTCTGCTGTACAGTATAAGCATACAGAAAGTGGAACACAGACTATTTAAGTTGTGCAGACTACCCTGTTTTCTGCTACTTGCTCCAACACTGCTGCAGTTTTGTTGTACATATTGTGCATCTAGTATTTGAGAGAGAAAGCATTTCGAAAAGTCAGTGTGCATAATTCTTTACTTTGTGGTATTTATAAGGTATTGCAAGTTTATTCTACAAATCTTGTATTGTTGTGGTTGTAGAGGTTGAAATTGTTGGATGACAAAAGCTATACCAATTATTTGTGCAGTTTTCTTTTGTGTTGGACATCTTCTCTACTGAGTAATACTATGAGAATTTATTGCCATTTTCCAATGCTGAACGTCCATAATTTAAAAATCGTTATTTTAGCTATACTTCAACTAGCTAACTATATAGATAAATTCAAGTAGACACCTAAAAGGTTCATTTCATTTTAAGATTGTAGGATGCATCTTGAATGATGCAGCTAAATCAAATTATAAAATAAAACAATTCCAGGTTCATTCATGTGATTTTTGGACACAACACTAGAATCATGGCACTGCCAGATCTAAACACTAGCATGGAGAGTTGCTCGCGTACTGAAATGACTTTAGGTGCAGGTGGAGGTCCCATTTTCCTTATTGTGCCAAGCAGAGTTATGTTGTGGTTCAGCAGTCTATTAGTTGGTGAAAGCGCTGCGAAGAAGCCGTCTTTTATGGTTCTGCCTTTGTCCAGAAATGGCTCCATAAGCTTTATGACAACAGACTCGAGTCTTTGCCCTGGGTCTTAACTCAAAACACAGCTCTCAACAAAACGTTGGCAGATGTCCGAAATTGCAGCAAATCTGCTGTTTTTTACATATTCTGCATGGGTGTCGTTGTCAAAGCCCAAATGCCGCATGACAGTCTGATAGTGGTCATGGGACATCATATCTTCTTTGATTGCTGGTACAACAAATTGATTGTAATTAAAGCAAATTAAGTACTTGCACACAATATACAGTATGCTCATTAAGTACTTATTTTCTAGCGTCTTTTGAATTAGAATTTTAATTGTTTAATGTAGAACTTAATTTAGACTGAAATGATTGATCCTTCATGTTTTGTTACAAAATTTTGATCAGGTACTTTCAGAGGTTTTATCCTATCTATGGCATAAACCAGTGGTTCTTAAATTCAGCCCTATGCATGTGGCTGCAGGTTTTTGTCCCAACCAGTTTCTTCTCTTAACTGAACTTCTACCTTAATTCAGCAAGCCATTATTTGTTTGTTTTTTGCATCCGTCCAGAATTAAAAACTGGTTATGCTGTATTTCTATTGAGCAAAGCAGGAAGTTATATGTGTTAGGTGGATAAGTTTTCAATTCTTAATAATCTGGTTAATAAGCACAAAAGTAGATAACACTGAAATAACTGCTTCTTTCAGAGTCATTTGTACTGGTGTCTGCTCTGCTCATCATGAATTCTCTGTATTCAGATACAATTAAAGCAAAATCCACAGAAAATGTAAACTTAGAAATATCAAAGTAAATTAAGCATTTAAAGATTCAGAAAAAATAATGTCCTGCAAGTGTAAATATCTTACTGCTGGACTTTACTAAATGCAACATAAAAGGAGATAAACGATTACCTAATTAAACAAGGGGGTTAATGTAAAAGTAAAAAGGATTAGAACAAACACCTGCAACCACGGGAGTCTCCCAGGACTGAACTTAAAAACCACTGGTATAAACCACTTCTTGGTTATCAGTGAGCTTATTACAGCTTTTAGTTAAACAGTGTTGGTTGTCTTTATTTGTAACTACCTTCCATTGCTGAGGTCAGTATGTGTAACAGTAAACTTTTTTTAATGCAATCTCTGAAGGCACTAAACATTCTTTGTGTCCAATTAAAAGGGATTTCTGAATTCAATTTTTTTTTTCTAATTTTATCATATAAGTAGACCCACATGAAGGCGGCTGTCAGTTTCCTTTTCCATCCTTTCTGTATACTGAATACTCCCAGAGTGTACACGAGGACAATCCTATCCTTAAGTTGCAATTTGTTATTGTTTATCTTTCCAGATTAAGAGAACAGTTATGAAACATTAGCTGTAAGAAAAGGAATGCTCACATAAAATCAGCAAAATATCAAAAACCAAGGATATGGCAGAGCATTTTAAATGGGATCCCACTGTAATGAAGGGATATACTTGTTGATAAGGTGGAACACTATGAACATCTGTGAACATCATTGATGATGTGCTAGGCTTTGAACTGAAAATCGATAAAAATCAATAAGTGGCTAAAAACCAGTCTTAAGTTACTACAGTGCAGTGTTCTGTCCCCTCTCATTCTTTCTTTCTGTATACATTTGAATGCATCTCCTGTGACCCATCTGTTTAAACTGGTCAATAAAGGCAAAAACTACTAGGCATAGAAACCATTTCTTTCGAACTGCAGTCACTATAGTTAAAGAATGCCTGATTTAGATCTTCCTGGTCTCTCTTCTACTCTATTCAATTTAAATTGTTTTTATTTTTCAAATAAATTCAAATTTAAAAATGGGTGGAAGCATAATTCTACTTAACATTTTATTTGTGTTTACTGTATAAAATGTGATGGTGTTACAGTATATATCCTGTATATTGTGTTTAATTCTATGTACTGTGTTTTGTGTATGGATGTAACATAAGAGAAATTCCTAGCAACTATGGTAGTCTTCTTAACCTAATATGCTAGAGTTTGGCAGTAGAGATAGAGGAATTTATTGAATGCTAAATCCACATAAGATGGTCTATAGGCATAGTTGTATATTGGAGCAATTCTAGTTATCAAACACCACAACTAAAATTGTGGTTATAATAGTCCTCCTTTTGAGCTCAAAGTACCTCTCTGCTTCAGATCATGTTTTAAAGAGAAAAGAACAGAAAAGTAAAAGGGAGTGGAAAAAGAGTAAAATATAAGACCATGGTCTCCACACCTATCCCTATCTCATAGATAAATTTTAAATGCATATGGTAGTCTGCTGTGGTTACTGCTTTGCAAACCTGGTAGTCAAAGTATATTTTCTAGAAGCCCATCCTCATATACGGGGTGGAGGGTTACCTGCATGTTTTTGTTGTTGTGTTTTTTTTTAAACAGCAACTGGGGGCTCTGCCCACTGCTTGCTTTGCTCGCCGACCCCAGCAGCCCCTACACACTAGTCATTTCTCAGATTTGCCACTTGCGATAAATTGTGCTGTGCTGTGCTTTTGGATAAACACGAATATCAACTGTGTCTTTTGATATCTCCATCTTTCAAAGCTATTATTGCTGCCAGTTTGTCACATGTTGGTTTAATATATATGTGAGCGTGATCTTTCGGATTCATATAGAAATCCAATTTCATGTAAAGTGTGATACTTTTGGACGTATGGATTTGTATCCATTATTGGCTGTAGAATTTCTAATACATCCGATCGTTTAACTCTTTCGATTCTATGTTGCATCGCTTCTCCATGATCATCTATACTAATAAAAGGCAAAGCCCTCACTGACTCACTCACTCACTGACTGACTGACTGACTGACTGACTGACTCATCACTAATTCTCCAACTTCTCGTGTAGGTAGAAGGCTGAAATTTGGCAGGCTCATTCCTTACAGCTTACTTACAAAAGTTGGGCAGGTTTCATTTTGAAATTCTACGCGTAATGGTCATAACTGGAAGGTATTTTTCTCCATTTACTGTAATGGAGTTGAGCTTGACCGCCGTGGGGGCGGAGTTTCGTGTGACATCATCACGCCGCCCACGTAATCACGTGAACTGACTGTCAACGCACTGTGTAGAAAACCAGGAAGAGCTCCAAAATACGCTGAAGAAAACATGCATTATATAATTGAGAAGGCAGCGAAACAATAAGAAGCGAGCGAGTGACATATACTACCATATTCATCATTGCAGCTACTTCGGAAACAAAGCAAGGTATAAACCTAAACTTTAAATTAAGTTAATAGACAGGCTGCCGCTGGCGTTTTTCATGCCCACGGGTAATGAGGGATACAAGTTTAATGAGAGAACGCAGGATATAAACGAGAGTTTTGATCACTTTGTAACTAAGTTAAAATTACAGGTGAAGGGGTGTGCTTATGCAAATTCCGAGAGACTGTGTTTGTGGGGGATTGACAGTTTAGGCGGGTGGAGGAGTCACGTCATCATATCCCCTCCCATTTACCTCATTTCGATCTGAGCTGAGCTCCGCGGCTAACGTCGTCTTCCGAAGCAACTTCGTCACACTGCCACCTAAAGTCAAAACTTAAATATATAAAGTCAGCGTCGGAATATATAAAGTCAGCGTCGGAATATATAAAGTCAGCGTCGGAATATATAAAGTCAGCGCCGGAATATATAAAGTCAGCGTCGGGTCACAGATTTGCACAGAGACACAGGAGGTCGTAGAAACAAGAAGGATTTTTATTCAAACACTGCAAACACATGAGCTTAAACGTGCTCCATGACAAGTCGGAGATGACAGTTCCGCTAGGAGCAGAGAGAGAGAGAGCGATAAAAGCAAGCAAACAATCAATTTTCAACTGACAGGCGCTGTACAAGGCTTTAAAGTTAGCGGGGCAGCGAAACAATAAGAAGCGAGCGAGTGACATATACTACCATATTCATCAGTACAGCTACTTCGGAAACAAAGCAAGGTATAAAGCTAAACTTTAAATTAACTTAATAGACAGGCTGCCGCTGGCGTTTTTCATGCCCACGGGTAATGCGGGATACAAGTTTAATGAGAGGATGCAGGATATAAACGAGAGTTTTGATCACTTTGTAACTAAGTTAAAATTGCAGGTGAAGGGGTGTGCTTATGCAAATTCCGAGAGACTGTGTTTGTGGGGGATTGACAGTTAAGGCGGGTGGGGGAGTCACGTCATCATCTCCCCTCCCATTTACCTCATTTCGCACTGAGCTGAGCTCCGCGGCTAACGCCGTCTTCCGAAGCAACTTCGTCACACTGCCACCAAATACAGAGAAATCCACAAGTTAATACACATGCTGTCTCTAGACTTTCTCCACACTGAATCCTCCAGGCACTACTTACAAAAGGTTACATTGACAATCGTGTTACGTTATTTTTAAAATGTTTAATTTTCTTAGCACAAGCACAGCTGAGAAGCTTCGATGCATGTGCTCCATAACACGTTAAAAAATAATGCATTTAATCACACTTTGCATTACAATCAAAGAGGAACTTTTGTCAATGCATGATTTCCTGGTACACCGATTACATTGATCAGCGCATCCCAATTCATTTTAGCCTCGCACCACCTTGGTTTGAGAAGAAGTATGAAAAAATATGAGGTTAACACACAAAAACAGATCACCAATTCAAGCTTTATGAATAATCGATTCGCCATCAATAATTGTTTTGGTAAAGCCATACTCAGTGTAATCCTCCTTCCATTTTATAATTTTTCCGCCACTAGCCATGATTAAATGAACGGTAAAAAAGTAAGAGCGAAGCGAGGGTGACTTATTTAGGCAGGCATATATATGACAGCAACACTCATGACAATCATGTTACGTTATTATTAAAATGTTCTTTTTCTTTTTCATTACTTCTTTAACCCACTACTTCTCCGCTGCGAGGCGCGGGTATTTTGTATATGAATGACCTCCAAAGAGCGCGGAGACTTTTGATCATGTGAACGTGTCTGCAAAAACTGGCGTCTCCTGCCCAGCAAAAGTCGAGCAGCCGGCGCGCGCGCATAGCTGTGCCGGCCTTT
>JANRMT010062822.1:13445268-13458656 GCA_026402145.1 Polypterus bichir lapradei
TATATATATATATATATATATACATACAACAATTACATTAACAATCATGTTATGTTATTTTTAAAATTTTTCCTTTTCTTTTTCATACCTTCTTTAACACACTACTTCTCCGCTGCGAAGCGCGGGTATTCTGCTAGTAAATAATAAACCTGACCGAATTGTGGTTTCTTAGAAATTAAACTTGTAGTAGCTCTGTTATATCACCTATGTCGATTATATTCAATTTCTTTTCGCTGTTCCGTTATTTCACTGAGTAAGAATTTGTTTGTTAGCGCGAATGCGCATACACCTGCATTAAAATTTGTCATGCTTAGATCATTTATTCAAGATGAGGTTTAGACCTGGTAAAGCAGTTTCACACACTGCAGTGTTTGGGGTACAGTAAGGAGAATTTTCACAACTTGTAGTATACCAGAGTATATATCTGTTAATGGTGAGCATCTTAGTTTTTGATATTGCTCTTGTGCTCTTACTGTAACTACTTTAGGCAGGATCTATTTGGAATTGAGTACACTCCTTTGATTTGAATAATTCACATTTCCTAAAGCTGAACATTTTAAATATTTGTGACAGGGGCATTGTTGGAACATTTAAGCAATCACATGTGGGGTCAACAAGCTTCTGAATATTTTAGGTTATTTGAGCCCCGACAGTTGAAAGAAGTAACCTGCTGCATCAGTGTCAGTTTTTTGAAATGATTTAGCACTGTATTAGAATTTGTTAGATCTTGCAGGCTGACTAGTATAGTAAACAGTCTAGTGTTTAAGTTCCTTCTCACCTTTTCAACCCTGGAATTAGTTTTGACTGAAAACAAATAAACAAACAAAGCCCTTTTATATGTGGTTTCTGGATATGCTCTGAATATAGCATGGTACATTCTCTGACTTGGTTATGGTGCTGTCCCCTCCTGGCAGTCATCCCCACATTGAGGAATATCTTCCACATTTAATCTGCTGAAAAAGGTCTTCCAGTATTTGAAAAGTTATGACGAATGAATCAAAATTATTTTCCATTTATCTTTCACTTGTAACTGGTATTGAAGCAGTAGTGAAATGGTTCTCCTTATCCTTTTTACTTTTAAATCTATAACAATTTATGCATTATTACTTTATATCATGATAAACAACAAGAGGATACAATTTTTCGCATTCTTTCCCTCACTGCCGCAGTAGCTATACAGCTGATGCTAATGTTTATCTTGCTTACTTTATAGACCTGCTGCACAGTTTCCATATTTTGGTCAATAGTGGGTAGATATATGTATGTTGGTGGCTTCAGCGGTCTGGTGTGCTATAAGTAGCTGTTTTTGGAAATGCCCAAGTTTAAGATTGTACTTTTTTTTTTCTTTTTTTTTTTTTTTTATAAATCAAATTGGTACATGTTTCAGATCTTTGTTTTTGATTAGGAAATATAACATCTGGTTGTCTGCTGTGCTTTGTAAGTTTGTAGTTTTAGTTGTTTGGAATTAAGAACTGGTAGTCCTTGTTGTCTGGACTACTAGTTTGTCTACCCCTGATCTGTTAGAACAGTGGGTTTGGGTAGGTGGCAAGAAGAATTTTAAAATTTTATGTGTGCATTATTTTTGGTATGTCTGTCTAAATACACTACATTAGAGAAACAGATGCTAAGGTTGAACTCCACACCAGTTATTTGAATCTTTCAAACTAAAATCAGCTATAGAACCTAAGCAACATCCTCTTTTTGGGAAAATGTGTTTCTGGTGCCTGCAGAAGTTCTCTGGGATTTTTTTTTCTGTTTTTTTTTTTTTTCCGTCTTCTCCATAAGTTGTAACTCCTGTTTTCTGACTTATTTTTCTTATACTGTCACTACACGCCACTGTTTTGTTTTTTTTTTTTTGGTTTTTTTTTGCAAGGAAACTGCATCACATTTTGAGCCAGTTTATAGATTTTTTTTTTTTTTTTTTTTTTCAACTGTACATCAAATTTTACTTATTAGTCAAATTTCTTATTTCTTTTTTTTTACATGTGTATGTGTTTGGTATGACAATAGAACTTATATTGACCACTTAAATATGTGATCAATGTTCCTGTTATCAACAGTCTGTTTTTCTGATGACAATCCAAATAAAGAAGCACTTTAAATTCATTCATTGAATGACAAATGATGGAAATTTTGGGGAACACTCACTCATTCATTACCTATGTTATTTGATATTCACTAAGATTAATCATATTCATGAAATGCACCACCGGTAACTATACAAAAGCAGAACCTTATTTATATTACGTGGACAAAATAATACTCCCAAGAACCACCATAGAGAAACTTGTAGGAGAGAAAAAGGGTATTTAAATCATGTTAGCAGTATGCGGCAATAATGAAACCTGAATGTTTTAAGTCCGAGAAAGTGAAGGCAGCAACACCGCTGCAATGAATGAGTGTGATGTTTCAATCATAGTTTCCTCACATTTAGAATTGTTTGAGAGCCAGAATTTAATGGTCCACCAGTATGATGACTGCAGATGAAAAGAGGTACATAGATAGGCTTAGTGTGGTGTGGTTTACTTTTTTTTTTTTTTTTTCCCCTTCAGGGAAAGGACATATATACTGAGTGGCTCTTGACTTGGAATGTTACTCTATCAACCCATTGAACCCTATCACTACAGTATTAGGTACAAGGTCTGAAAATGAACTGGATGGGGATTGCCTTAAGCCATCAAGGTGTTTGAGAATTGGCTTTAAAAATGGTTGGGTCCACAGGCAGAAGCATAATACTGTGAAAGTATAGCACAGCATTGATATTAAAGTCACAGTGTCATCCAATAAGAAACTGAGAAAGTATTCTAGATTGCGACATATGATGATGTGAGAAAAATAAACCCTGATTTGTAAATGGATTACTAGCACATCAATACTCAAGAAGAAACCATTTAAACATTTTAGTGGACTGGTATATTAATTTGGATTTAAGAGAATGCTAGTATTCAAGAAAAACATTACTGTGATGTGGTGGTGTTGTGTAGCCTGAGGATTGCAATATTTTATGAGTTTTTTGGCAGAAGCAAGGATCAAATGAGCTGGGTTTTTGTACCACAACAAAATAGGTACTTTTTTTGTGATACATGGAAAGAAAAACAAACAATCCCCATGAAAATATTTGTAATTTATACTTGTTCAAAAATAATGAACAAGAGCAAGACGTGCACTAATATTGTGCAAATATAAGTATTAAAATTCGCTTGGCAACATCTGTGGGAATATGTGTCGCATAGTTTTTATCCTGACACACAGTAGAATCTTTAAATTCCCTAAAGAATGAATAAAATTCTTAAAAGAAGCGTGAAAGATTAATAGTGTCAAAATGATTGGCTTCCATTAAACATTTCAAATGGTACTCTACAGCACATTCAATAATTGTAATTTACATTTATATTGCAAAAATTAGTTCCTATAAGTGATCTGTACATTTCCAGATGTGAAATTCTTCTATTTTTTTTTATATAGATAGAGAGAGATATATCTAGATATATAGACATAGGGATCTTGTCCCTTATTGCATGCTTTTTTTTTTTTAATAAAAACATGCTGAATGGGTGGTCTATGTTCTGTTGGCCACTGTCCTTTCATTCTTGCCTTTTGTGGATCATTCTTCCTTTGCTGACTAGGTAACGCTGGATGGGTTGTGTTATTATTTTAGAGTTCTACTTGATCATATTCTTGTGTAACAGTGTGCTGTATTTTAAAATCCAATTACCCAGGCAGACACATCCATGTTTTTTGACACAGATACTGGAAGGGTTGTGCCTGTCTTAACATCACAATTACACAACTATGCATATTTTCTTCTCTAGGTGGAGAAAATCTCCATGAGCATTCAGTTTTAGATTTGAGTTTGTGTTTTGTGTTTTGAATTCCAAAGTACCCTACACATGGTTAATTTCTTGGGTTTTTTCTTGGGTTTCACAGATTTTAATTGCATACTGTGTTTATACATAAATCTATTCATTACATTGATAGGATATGTGGAGAATCAAAATTGTATGCTACAGCATGCAGGTACTATAGCACACAATTGTGCCTTGGTTCAGTATTAGCCTGGAACTGAAATTCTGCCATATTCCACATACTTTCTTGACATTTTGACCTTTTGTGTTGTGTTTAATTTTAAAAATTTTAAAATTTTATTTTCTTGCTTCAAAGATGCACTAATTGGGTATTTTTTGACAGCATTAAATATTACTCTGACTTTGACAAAGGCTGTCCGTGTGTGTCCACAAAATTCTTTCTAGGCCTGTACAAAAGTTGTTTTGAAGGGATATGTGTATACTCTTAGAAATAATTGACTTTACCTTTGTATATGAGCTATATCACTTGTGTTAGCTAAAAAGATACTCAAATCAAATATATTTGATTTTGGGTTTGATTATAAACTCAGCAAAAAAAGAAACGTCCCTTTTTCAGGACTGTGTATTTCAACAATAATGTTTTAAAAATCCAAATAACTTTACAGATCTTCATTATAAATTGTTTAAACAATGTTTTCCATGCATGTTCAATTAACCATAATCAATTAATTAACATGCACCTGTGGAATGGTCGTTAAGACCTTAACAGCTTACAGAAAGTAGGCATTTAAGGTCACAGTTCTGAAAACGCAGGACACTAAAGAGACTTGTCTACCGACTGTGAAAAACACCCAAAGAAAGATGCCCAGGGTCCCTGCTCATCTGCGTGAACGTGCATTAGGCATGCTGCAGGGAGGCATGAGGACTGTTGATGTGGCTAGGGCAATAAATTGCCATGTCCACACTGAGACGCCTAAGACAGCGCTACAGGGAGACAGGAAGGACAGCTGATCATCCTCGCAGTGGAAGACCACGTTTAACAACACCTGCACAGGATCGGTACATCCGAATATCACACCTGCGTGACAGGTACAGGATGGCCACAACTGCCCGAGTCACACCAGGAAGACACAATCCCTCCATCAGTGCTCAGACTGTCCGCAATAGGCTGAGAGAGGCTGGACTGAGGGCTTGCAGGCCTGTTGTAAGGCAGGTCCTTACCAGACATCACCAGCAACAACACCGCCTATGGGCACAAACCCACCTTCGCTGGACCAGACAGGAGTGGCAAAAAGTGCGTGAGTTTCTGCATGACAGCAATGTCAGTGTTCTGCCATGGCCAGCGAAGAGCCCAGATCTCAATCCCATTGAGCACGTCTGGGACCTGTTGGATCACAGGGTGAGGGCTAGGGCCATTCCCCCCAGAAATGTCCAGGAACTTGCAGGTGCATTGGTAGAAGAGTGGGGTAACATCTCACAGCAAGAACTGACAAATCTGGTCCAGTCCATGAGGAGGAGATGCACTGCAGTACTTCAAGCAGCTGGTGGCCACACCAGATACTGACTGGTACTTTTGATTTTGAGCCTCCCTTCATTCAGGGACACATTGTGAAACATTTTTAGTTTATGTCTTATGGTGTTGACTCTTTTAGTGTTCATACAAATATTTACACATTAAGTCTACTGAAAGTAAAAACAGTTGAAAGTCAGAGGACGTTTCTTTTTTTGCTGAGTATAGTAGTGGCAGTATCGGCATCAGCAAAAACCAGCCCCTCTAAGCAGGAAGCAATCCTAATGGTACATGGACAACCATTACTTTAATATAAGCCATTCTGCACAGGTGCACCCTATAAAAGTAAAGTATTTGCATAGTTGACTTGTCTTTAGTGTAGAATTAATGACTCAGACAACAAGTCCTTTTTAGAATAGTGAGCCATAAAACCAGCCATGTGAAGGAGCCTAAATTCTTACAAGATATGCTCACTCAGTCGTCTTTGTTGTGCTATTTTTACTGTTTCTTTTTTTTTTTCCCTCCACTCTCTCTGAGATTGCAAAGCACTTTGGACACATGTAATGGTGAGTGAATGTAGCCTTCAAGGAAAAGTTGCACTTGAAAACAGTCCTTCACAAAAATGTGATTTGTGTGTACAATGTGATGTGATCAAAGAGAAAGTAGAAACACATCTGGCACTGCCTATAATGTGCTTATAAGTCCAGAGAAAATTGTCCATGACTGCTTAAACACACTAAACACATTCATTTTATTTTTCTCTCATCTTTCTAATCCTGAGGCACTCAATCTATTTATGTTCACAAATTAACTATGTAAATTTTACTAAATGTTGCATTGTAATGATGTTTAAGCATTTAGACCTACATTATTTATTTGTTTACCCCAATTCAAAATTTCTATAAAATGAGTTGGGTGTTCACCAGGAAACTAAGTCAACAAATAATAAAACCGTAAAATTTTAAAACTTTTCAAAAGAGTTGTAGCATGGTGTTAGTTTAAGAAAAATTAGTAAAAAATTAACAAAAGCAGCAGGTAGAAAGTAGACAGAGTGTGCAGACCAGTCTTGACCAGTTTGTAGCACAAGATGCAAGTTGGGTGCTGTCAAGGAAGAAGACTGGATTAAACTAAATGAAGACCCCCCCCACCTCTTTACAGCTGCTGTCATAAAGGTGACCTAAATATTTAATTATGCCTCATTGTTTTAGGCAATGGATGAAGCCAGCAGCTATTTAACACTAGAATTACCAGAGCCTACGAAAAAACTCGTAGGTCCGGCCCACATTAAATCCATTTGCACCTCTTCGCCAGTGTCTTTTGTCCTGTAAATGTGCCGACAAAGACAAGCAGCCTACTATTCCATCCCCCCACCGCTTCAGAATGTGCACAAAGTTCTCCCAGCTTATCCCTTGATTATCTGCTGGAGTTTTAGAGTGGAAATAGTTATTTGGAACATATGCATTTCATGTGTGTTCCGTTTCTACAATAATCTGTGTAAACACATTTTTTAAACAAACGTTTTTCATATTTTAGTAGTAAATGACAAAATGTAGGCATAAACTATATAATGTATGAAGCCTGAAGTCCAAAGATCAAATAAACACTTTCACAAATAGTTCAAGGAAAAGACAACAGCTTATGTGGCGTAGCGGTAAGATTTGCTGACTTGTAATCAAGAGTCCCCGGTTCGATCCCGATTGCCTCCTATATTTGCCATTTTCAGTAGTGAGCTGCTCTTATTGTTAATATTATACAGTACACACATACACTTGGTTTGCATCTGTAACGGATGGTGTACATTTATAGGACTTGTAAAAGTTACTTTGTTTTATTTTTTCCCACTCTTATTTTCTCAGTCACGATACATACTACCGCTCTATGGATCTTACGCTGTTAGTTTTTATTTGAAAATGGGAATAACTGATGTGCGTGGGGTTTTGAGGCAACGGAACTGGACATTCTCTGATCTGGAGGGATAAAAGTTGACACACAAATGCTGGCGAATCGGTCTTCTTCGTATCTCGCCGTCACTTGATTTTTTTTTTTTTTTTTTTTTCCAGGTTTATTGAGTGTTCCTGCTCACACTGAATTAGTATGCACCTTATGGTCCATGATGTCAAAAAAAATTTTGTACTCCAGTACATGCAGAGGAAAGAATAGTACAGAGAGGTCAGTTCAGCGCTATATGCAATCTTCAAATTCAAATGCTCGCAGTTCACACACACACACAAGGACCATCCTTCCTACATTTACGACGTGTGTACCTGTTGCAGTGTAAAAGTTGTATTTTGTCAAACATGGCTAAATGCACATTGCTGACACTAAAAAGGCTATTTAAAGTGAGGATTTAAAGTGTTATAATTCAAAGCAGAATTCAAATTATGACCGTTATTTTCCATTTTCATTAACGGGAACATCTTTGCATAAAGCAGCCAAGGGTTTTAGGTTAACGGGTGAATCGGAACAGGATCAGATGCAGAACAGTACTTTTTAATGTATTGGAGATTTTTAAAAAATGTCTTCAAGTAAACCTATAGATCACAAAAGAGCTGTGGGGTAAGGAAAGTCCCAAACTACACTGTGAAGGGGGTGTGGCTGTAAGTTTTACTAATGAAGAGAAAATAAACAATCAGAATTACAAAGGATGATCATGAAAATGGTACACAAAAATATCTTCAAACTATTAGTGTTGTGTTGCATGTCTGGAGTATCTTGATGCCAAAGTTATTTTTTCCAATGTAAGACACGACCATAGTTTTACAATTGAATGCAAGGTTTTGCCTTTTGAATAAGATCATTTTCAAATAAATTTTAATTATAATCAAATGGTGACCTCACTCTGACTGCCCTAAGTTTATATTAATGGATGTTAAACTCCAAGAAAACTGTTAAACATTTAACACAAAGGTCTTAACATAGAGACGTTCAGAGACTTGCATGAAATTCAGAATTTAGTGTCAAATTACTGCAAATTTTAACCTTGAAGCATTCCGCAAAAAAGCTGAAAATTAAATGTCATATGGACCACATTGCACATCTGGAATACTAGGTAGACTAGAATCGTCTACTAGTTATCCCATATCTTTAGGCTTACAAATTCACCTTACTAAAAGATTAAGCGTCTGTGTGTCCATCCGGTTGCTATGTCTCCGTCATTCCAAAAGATGGAGGTTCAAAAACCATTTTTCAATTGACCGTGCATCAGAAAAATTAACATGGCTTTTAAAAATCCCATACCAAATGATATATAACAGAGACGGATGAGATGGGTAGCACAGCAATAAAAGGTGTAATTTTGCTTGACTTCTCATAGTACATCCCCCCTAGTGCATTATGTGGGAAACTTTAGTATCTCCCTGTCTCTCTCTACCCCACCCCTGGAAACATTCCCTCTTGCTAACCGATAATTCCAAGGAATTGGATGGGACTAAATAAGCAGGTGAGCATTGCCTATGCTGTGGTCTAGCTGAGTAACCTGGGTAAAACATGTGGCACAACAACTAACATCTTTTTTAATAAAAAAAACTTGCTGCATTTGCTTTTCTCTAAAAATTGACCTCAGTTCTTTTAGCCCTACACGTTGGTGTGCCCCTTGCTGCAATTTGTCTAGATCCTCCTCCTCTCTTTTTGGGCAATACTAAATGCATAACAATAAAGTAAGGCAGCCATGTTAACTTTTATTAAAATATGAGTATTCCCTTTGTCATTTTTGAGACAGACTGCAAGTTTTCTGGAAAAAGGAATATCGTAACAATATGTAAACTTCAATTCTGGCTAATTAGCAGAGCCTATATAAGGAATTTTCTGTTCTGGTTATGTAATATCAGTACTTGTAATGGCTACATTTTGCATTTCACTAAGCTTCTGCCTGCTTGAAGTGACTTTTTTCAGTATATACATGTATAGAGACAAAAAAAAAACAAGTTAAGTGCCATTTTAAATTGTTTTAATTGGGCTTTGTGCCAAAACTCCCATTGGAGTAAATCTGATGACAGTAATGTCAGTGGGGGCATTGGCATATTGGAAAATTCTGTTAGCATCATCATGGAATACTTTTTACAACATAATACATGTAATACCAGAGCAATTCTGAGTAATCCTTGTTTACCAACAAGGGAGTCAGTGGACCTAAATGATTCTAAAAATGCACTCCACAACATATCTGAGCCACCAAAACAGATAGTAGCTTAAAACAATCATTTGTGCCAGTAGGCTATTTCAGTGTATGGTAAGTATGTACTCATCTGTTAGTCGAGAATAAGAATCAACAGGTGGCTTTTTTCCCTCTTGTTTTCTTTGCAAACATATTCCCATAAGGTTGGCTTTTTTTTTTTTTTTTTTAAGGCATGGTTTATCCACTGCTATCCAGCCAAAGTATTCCCCTCTATCCAGCTCTGAACAGACTGTCCTTGATTTAAATTACTTAAATTCACATCTGAGGTCAATGGTTATTTGAGATTACTTGTCTTTTTTCCCCCTCCTTGAATAAATGCTTAGCCATCATGTTGAAAATGTTTGTCATTTGTGGAATGAAAATACTACGTCATCCCCTTAGACTTTCATGACAATATCACCTTAACCATCTTTTCTTAAGAAACATCAGAAAGTTAAGTAGATGTCTCCTCTGAAGTTTTGTCAGTCTGCCATGTTCTAGCCATGGGGATTGCTTCTTCAAACCATGACCAATAAAAAAGGCAAGACCAGGGTAAGACTGTCCAACACCAAAGTGCATTTCTGCTTCTCCCCCATAATCCACTTGTCCAATTTTTTTCAATTGCAACCTTTTTACTACTTCAGCTTACAAGCCTGAATATGACAGTAAAGTGCATTCAAAGTGTACAAGGTTATATAGGACAATTAATCAAATGAGTCCATACCACGAGTTGCACAAGAAGGTGTTACACACTCTAAGAATGACTGATTGCATTAACATTTATTTTAAATGGAGACTGAGTTCACATTAGATGCTTTCCCAGTGGTGTAAATTTACATGTACTAGATATGACTTTTTTAGGATTTGTTTATACTGCACAATCACTTTAAAAAGTGCTGTTAAATTTTTTGTAGAAAGACTTTTTTGAATGAGGCCCCTGGTCTTGTAATTGTGAAAACTGTCACCTATAGTGCGACTAATTGTGGTGTTGTAAAACCTTGCATTAAGTAAAATCACCTTATGGTGTAAACAAATATGATGTGGGAAAAGTAGTGTTGGTGGAAAACCACTCAAACTTTGTAAGCTGTGCACGATACAAATGAAAACAATAAAAATGGTAACGGTGGGCAATTATGTCTATTTGTGCATTATAATAAGTAGATAATTGATTGAATGAATGAATGAATGAATTGAACACAATATTTACCTTGGAAAATGATGTGACGTTCATTGGATGAAGTTGTTGTCAAATGGTTGCTGCTGGTGGGTTATTATGAAGTGTTAGGGGAGAGATGATTTTCATTTGATGTTGTAATTGAATGAAATATTGTAACACCAGAAGCTAATGGTTGTGGTTCATTGTCTGTTTTGGGTGAGTGGCTTCTTGGCTTGAAATAAAAATCCATCTTCTTTTGATTAGCCTGCATCCTCCTTTCACGTAGCCATTTGTAGGGCTCCAAATGTGAACACATACCACATACTGCAAAGTGGTTATGTTCAGCATAAAGTCATTCTCTTCAAGACACTGCAGACATTTTTTTAAAAGAATTTTACAGTGCTCAATAGTTGTGACGTAATTAGTGGTTATGGAGGTTGCTCTATATTTTCATCATCATTGTCATCAATAAGTTGCAACACTGGATGTTCAAGATACAGTTCTTTGTTCAGTTGTTGCAGCATTGCTTCTGATGGTACAACAAATAGATTTCATACCAGTAGCTCTCATAATATCACATTTTCTTTGTTTCAAAATATTTTATTTTAAGCTTCTTTATGATATTCTGAACTTTCTTTGAATTCAATACTTTGCTTCATTGGTCCTAAATGCTTAAACTTATTTTGATATGATGAAAGTAAGTTTTTTTTTTTTTTTTTTAATTATAAAATTTAACATGATTGAAAACAATACCGAAGCAGCAATGGATATATCAAAACACACAATGAACTGAAGCACTAGGATGCTGTAAATTTTAACTGTGGATTCATTGCATGTTCCTACATGGTTCAGTTGGGCAACATCCCAAAGACTTGCTCGATACATTTAATTATGGTCTAAGAACACGCATGCATGGTTTTCTATGCCGGCTGTTATCCCATGCAGGTTTGGCCCTTGTGTTATAAGGATTGCATCCAGCTCACTGTTACCCTATACTGCAAAAAGCAAAAATGTTTACAGGTGAATTGTGTATTTTATAAATTGCAATATGTCAGCATACACCATGCAAGATCATGATCCTTATTTAATGTTTTTACAATGTAATAATTACATGCCTTTTGGGGGGGGGGAGGAAAGTAGTATGTCATGTGTAAGTTTTATTTAATTATTTTTATTTCCCAGATTATTTGAGCATGCAGTATGTAAGACTTGGGAATGTAACTCTCCTTGTGAATCCCAGCCAGGGAGGAGGTAAATGGGCTTGATGGTGTGTTTTGACTTTTCTTAGTTTGTCATTATGGGAAGGAAAATCTGTTTTGCTAATCATACACACTTGGTATTTTATGTGGGTATATGCATGTAGTGTGAACTCTCACCACATTGTGTTTCTATCTATCTCTTTCTGTCTTTGTGGTTATGTTCATTGTGTAATGCCAAAGATCAAGCAGATATGAAAAATGTTGAGTCTCAGAAATTGGGTCACCGTTAATTTTTGTGGTGTCAGTCGCACAATGTTGTACATTAGCTGTAAAGTCAGCAGGCAGGCATTTTCAGAAAAGTTTTAAATTGAAGAGTAAAATCAAGTTTGGATGAAGCAAAGAACAGAGATGACAACAAGATTGTCAGCTTCTTCATTGTAGTCAACAAGGTTGTAAGACTAAGCAATAACAACATGTCCCTTTAATAATTTCTTAACACTAGAATCCCTGAAGCCTACGAAAATATTTGTAATACCAGGCCACCTTAAATTCCCTCACACCTCGTCGTTTTGCAAATGTGTCAGTCGGCACTGACAGCAGACAGCCTGCTCACTCACCCCTCCACGGAGGCAGCTGAAGTCAAGTAATATGCAAAATACTCAGAGCTAAAGTCCGTTTTCTGGGAGTAAAGTGTCTTAAATTGTATAGGGTAAGTAATATATCGTTATTTCAAATGAATACATTTCATGTGTGTTCCGTGCCTACAACGATCTGTGTAAATGTAGGATGACAGAAAATGCGAGGCAAGAAATGTTGAACACACATGTTATAGTAATAGCGACATAATTTTGACATAACTTGTAGGATGTGTGAAGCCCAAATATCCAAGAAACGCTTTCACAAAAAGTTTAACAGAACAACAATGCTTTTATTCAAGAATAAAACTGAAGAAAAAGGAATTATTATGGCTCAGCTAGAAGCATATGATTCAACTTACTTACTGTAGAAACAATTTATATAGTAACCAAACATGCCACAAATAAACATAAATACATGATGCAGTTCTGAGTAGCATGATACAATCAAGGTGTGGTTATACAGTGGCTTGCAAAAGTATTCGGCCCCCTTGAACTTTTCCACATTTTGTCACATTACAGCCACAAACATGAATCAATTTTATTGGAATTCCACGTGAAAGACCAATACAAAGTGGTGTACACGTTAGAAGTGGAACGAAAATCATACATGATTCCAAACATTTTTTACAACTAAATAACTGCAAAGTGGGGTGTGTGTAATTATTCAGCCCCCTGAGTCAATACTTTGTAGAACCACCTTTTGCTGCAATTACAGCTGCCAGTCTTTTAGGGTATGTCTCTACCAGCTTTGCACATCTAGAGACTGAAATCCTTGCCCATTCTTCTTTGCAAAACAGCTCCAGCTCAGTCAGATTAGATGGACAGTGTTTGTGAACAGTAGTTTTCAGATCTTGCCACAGATTCTCGATTGGATTTAGATTGACTGGGCCATTCTAACACATGGATATGTTTTGTTTTAAACCATT
>JANRMT010062822.1:13463656-13509228 GCA_026402145.1 Polypterus bichir lapradei
CAGTTAGGGTGGGTTCCGGAACTTATTTTTCTGTGGTTAACACAAACAAATTAGTTGCTGAACTTACTTTAACTGCCACCGACATATTTTAACAAATCACTTTTTTGATGTAATTTTTTTTTTTTTTTTTTATTAACCAGTATACATTTCATACAAGTGAAACTGATGTTGATCATTGTACACATTGTTATAGTACCTCTGGTAAAATATCCATACCAGACGTGAGCTGTCAAAACATTGACAAATGAGGAGATCATCCAAGTGGGTACTAGTAGAATACCAAAATATGTCTGGCTTATATAAATGCTTACTTGATAATGTGAGATGGCCTTTCCCATGTGTAAAACCATCAACATCATAATCGACCATACCTTATATATTTATACACATATATAATGCACACACATGCACACATCTACATTGCATATAAATTGAACATAACACTCACCCCAGTTTTTTCATCTATAATTTTTATACCAGCTAAGGAAATGTTTATCCAGATTCGTTGCTTGTGATGCCCCTGTGTACGAGCAGCTGCTGCCATGCCCTAGCACAACAAAAAAATGATAAATACATTTATTAGGTTCCTTTTATTTGAAAAGCCAGCTTGATTGTTAATTTTAATGTTAAGATGCTTTAATAAAAAAAGAATATCAATAAGCACACAACACCATCTTTAAAACTCATATACTGGAAATGTTTTTTTTATAGTTTTAAAAAGCACTGGATACATTAACTATACAAGGACTAAACTTTTTTTTTTTTTTATTAGCATTAAAACCACCTTTCTAGGGGCTATGCTATACTTTTTCAAAATTAGAAGTATATTTTGCTTTATAAAGCAAAACATTACTTGTTTACTTTGCTCTTTTCAATCTTTTAAGGATTACCTTATAGCCAAAAACCAGGAAGATTTACAAAGAATATACTTTAAAAGGAGAAAAAATGTCAGAGTGGCATAAGCTTGATTCTTAAGGTAGGTGTTTTTTCACTAGCTCATTATTATCAGTCTAAACTTTTCTAGCTATTTATAAATAATTTACATTCAGAAAGTATTCAGGCCCCTTCAAATTTGTTCAGTCCTTCTAGGTTGCTGCCTTATGCTAAAATTAATTTAATTTTTTCCCCACATTAGGCAATGGGACTGTTCCCCTTTAAACATAAAAGAAACCGAACAGATTTAACCTACAGGAAATTCCAAAAGTTTACACCTTTCTCATGTTTGAGTGAGTGAGCGAGTACGTATATACACACACACACACACACGTATATGTCCTTAATCCGTTCCAGATCCTTTGACTTATACCAAACAGGACGTATAACAAACAAATTTTTCCCATAAGAAATAAAGGGAAAATGATCTATCCGTTCCCATAAAAAAAAAAAAAACTATTGTTATTGGCATATTATAGATTGATGGTATTGTATAAAATAATTTAAAACACTGCTTAATACTAAAATACATAAATACAAAAGCAATTAGATGAAATAAATGAAAACTTAACTTCACTTTACTTTTTAATAACGTCTTTGTTTTTCACAATCGTAGATACCGTCGTTCTAGGCATACAGTATGCAGCAGCCAAGTCCCGGATACGCATGCCACCTTCATACTTTTCAACAATCAATTCAAATTTACGTGAAAAAACACAAAATCACGTGAAAATTCACAGAAAGTTATAGCGCGGGTTGTTCACTGAATGCTAGCAACTGGTGTACTGACGCTCGTGGGCAGCCGTGACTTTGTCTCGAGAGAGGTAAACAAGGGTAGCGCACGGGTTGTTCACTGAATGCTAGCAACTGGCGTATGGACACTTGTGGGCAGTCGTGGCTTTGTCTTGAGAGAGGTAAACAAGGATAGCGCGCGGTGTTCTAGCACACGAGTCATATTTCAAACAAAGGTCGTATACCAAGCAAACTTTTCCACATCCAAACAAGACGTATACCAAGTTGGACTTCTTCCAAAGCAGACGTATACCGAGGTACCACTGTATATACATACATACATATACATACACACACACACATAAACACAAGTTTTGTAGATACCCCAGGGGACGGTTGGGCATCCTGCTTGTGATGGAAGTGGAGTCCTTACCCAGCCGGGATGCCATAATGGAAGGATGGACTAAATGGGGGCAATACCTGGTTGGGATGCCTTATGATCCCCCATTTTGGGTGGGAGGCCCAAAGAGCAGAAGAACTGGCAGAAGAGCAAATCAGGGAGCAGTTTATCCCCCACTTTAATAGGTGGCAGAGTCCCTCATATAGATTCCCAGTTTGGATGCCTGCAGGGTTGCATGGGAGCTGGAGTCCAAAGGAGCAGCCCTGTTGGAATCCTTGGCAGATGGTAGGGGGCCCTGCCAAGGATCTCCGAGGCTTTCTCACAACCCGGAAGTGCTCCAAGTGGCTACATCACGTAATAGGAAGCACTCCTGGCTCCTCAATAAAAGGGACTGCACTGCCTTGTCCAGACGTTTCAGAGCTGGGAGGAAGGAAGGCAACACTAAGCTGGAAGTGGTGTTATTGCGGTGGACAGAGGAAAGGTGATTGAAGGAGAGACAACTTGTGTTTGTGCCCATGTACACAAGGTATTTTGCAATAAAACACCCATTAATTTGAACCTCGGACTGTCTTGGTGTGTTTGTGTTTGGATTTGGGGCTCTCTGGCATCCCTTTGCCTTCACAGTTTAGTCAGCAGTCAATTTTTTTTTTTGTTTTAAATTACAGTATTTGCAACTGCTGTGTGCAGATTTTGTCTTTAGCATCAGAAGCAATTATTTTATACCCAATGTATTTGATGAAGGTATGTCCCTGATGCTAGTTTGGAAAAACACCAAAATTTAAAAAAGTTTAACTGAAATGAATGAAAATTGATTTTCTATATAAACCAAAATTTGAAATTCTAAACATGTTTCTACAATGAATGAGTTTGCACAAGTTTCTGGTTTATTATTAGATACACTTTCCAACCTCTCACATTCACACAATTTTTGCATTCTGTGAAAACAGCTTATGGACAGCTCCAGGTACTTTTAGCACCATCCTGATGAAATAAGGTTTTGGCACGAGCAACAGGAGTCCATGGAGCCAATCTCATTAGCATTAACAATGTGACAGTGTAGAGAAAGTTTTCCTGGAACATACTATAACCTTTATATTCACTACAGAACACTTAAATGGTTAGATGTAGCCAAAAATTGCAGCCATGATTGGATGAAATTGTTCCATAACACAGCTTATCCACATTTAGAAGGCCTCTTGCAGCATGACACATGAGATGTATTGG
The DNA here is from genome assembly GCA_026402145.1 of Polypterus bichir lapradei. NCBI lineage: Eukaryota > Metazoa > Chordata > Cladistia > Polypteriformes > Polypteridae > Polypterus > Polypterus bichir. The sequence continues at coordinate 13,466,946 of JANRMT010062822.1, forward strand.
CATCAAAGTAATCTGGGAATGTGACCACTTTTCATTGCTTCAGTGACCTACACAGTCCCTAGATCTCAATCCCACAAAGCATCTTTAGGATGGTGTGCAAAGTGTCAATTTGCAGTGGGCTACAACTATGTTGCTAATTAATTAGTTTGATGATTTTGATTAATTGTGATTAAAAAAAATGCAATGCTTGTGCAAGGTTTTTATTAAATATATTTATCCTTACATTTACTATTTTTAATAAGGAACGTATTGTGCATGCTCTAAAATTACATTTGCCAAAGAATAGCATAGCAACAAATCTTGTTTTTAATGTTAAATAACATTAAGTTTTAACACTTTCAAAGCTGTTGTTGACATCAAGGGATAAAAGCAGGATACCTTTAGTAAACTGTCAACAAAAGTTGCATGGTATTGCTTGATTTTTACTGCTACAGAGCAGCACACAAGCTGAATTACTGCTAGTACATTATATTTGTTATTTTGCTTTGTCCTGTAATGTACCTGGAAAAACCTGTGGTTTCCAGTGAACCTGTACAGGAATAGAGATATTAGCTATGTAGACCAAACTAATTCTAAAACTGTGCAGGCACTGAATGCTCACAATTCACTTAAGTACAAAGGTACCTTGAGTTTCATCATGGAATCCTGGCTCATTTTGTCCCCTCTAGCTTCAGGAACATCATCCACTCCAATTAATTTAGCCTTGTACCTGACTCCATCACCTCTGAATCTAGCCAGCAAGAACTCATCAGTCTTCTCTGGCCCTAGAAAAAGGTACAAAGAGGGAAGAAACAATGAATTAAGTAAACACTAACTGCATGGTCACCAGATGCAGACAAAAAAAAACAAAAAAAAAAAAACACACAACATATTTTAAATGATGAAACTACTTTAAACAGGAGAACAGACTGTGCGAGGAGAGGACCAGCTACCTCTACTAGTTATTTAAATTAGTTTTCGATTTTTTTTTTTTTTTTTTTTTTTTTTAAACTAGAAATTGTTTGGTTTATTCAGAGCAACACTGCTATGCCAACTTACGAATGAAGCATTGTGAAAATACTTAACTGGACTAGATGTTTTATGCTTCAAAAAATCATTTTAGGGAAGTTCAGTGTCTCTGGGAGTAAAGGGGGAAGTGGGCTGGCCAGGATGCTGGGCTGCTGCATAATGACTGGAGGATGAAATCAATGGTATCACACGTGCGCATTAGAGGCAGTCGATCGGCTTGACTAAATCTGTTGTTACAGTGGATCAAGGGTTGGCAGTGTGCACTAACACTTTTTCTCCTTTCTCTACAGATCCTCAGAAGGAAAACCAACATAACTCCACTTCCAGTTCCTCTGCAGGCTCCACTTCCAATCCCATGCCCGACGTCACTTCCAGGTGCAGTCCAACCAACACACCTTTTCCTGCTTGTCCTCTATAAAGCCGTCATGCCCATGTATTATTTTCAGTCTCACGTTGGACTCGGTCGCTAAGGCTACTCTGGATTTATGTGTTGTTGCCTCAACTTCATTATTTTTTTTAAAGTATATAGGGTGGATCCCCAAACCTTCTCTTGCCTTTGTTCTGGTCTAATGGCTCCCTTTTTCCCCCCCATTGCAAGTAGATGAGACAACAGATATTTTCATGTCATGAACAACTGTCTGTCATAGTTTGATACCGCAGGTTTAATTCAGGAGTGATTTGTTGGATTTTTGTGATGTTTCATGAAGGCCCAAGTCCGTTTTTGATGTTCTAAATGAAAACACTAGTGTTGTCACAAGAGGATGTCTTTTGGAGTCTGCAGGATTTTCCAAGGATACTCAGTATCACTCGCTATTCAGTGGAAATTTACATCACAAATTGTGAGAATTCCTGCAGACTTTTGGAAAAGATTATCAAGGATGAGACCATAGTAGATGAAGACATAGTCAATGCTGCCAAAGGCTTCTTAAAACACTGGACAATTTTGAGTTTTGTTTTTATGTTGAACGCATGCAAACAAATCTTTTCAGAAACTGATGTGGTGTTTGATATTGTGCAGCAGAGGGCTACTGATGTTCTTTACTGCAAAGAAACAGAGTTGTGTTTCTTTTGCAAAGGAAAATAGGTCTGAGGAGGCTTTCAAAGCTGTTTATGCAAAAAGTGGCAAGTCTCAGGTCAGACCCTCAAAATGAGCAAAAAGTCTGCATCTGTCATAACTGCAGGATCCCAAGGAGCATTACAGAAATCTGTACATTGCCATATTAAACAATGTTATGGAACAGATTTTTCAGTGTTTTTCAAATTTACAACGTATGTGCTTCCTAGAACTAATCAATCCTGGGAAATTTGATGAAATGAGACAGGTGTTTTCTGAGGAGGCATTCCAAAGTCCTGAAAAGTTATGGCCATTTCTTTGATTCAGTGAGACTGAGATTTGAACTCTAAGTCCTATATTTAAATTGTGACTTGCAGGGCAACAGGGGTAAGTTGTGCGATTTCTTGTTGTATTTTTTAAAGACATGGAGTTGGAGAGTTCAGTGCCTCAGCTATACAAGCTATTGCCTTTAGCAGCAGGTGTACAGAGGAGCTCCTCCTGCTTAAAGGAGCAGGAGGAGTCATACACAGACACGAGGAGTCATAAACGAGTCATACACCTGCAACAAAATGTGCCAAAACCGTTTTGGCAAACTTGCCGTGCTGGAAATTGAGAGGAAACTGGTCAAGTCCCTGAAGAAGACTCCTAGTTGGTATGAAAGGGTCACAGACCATTTTTTACAAAATGAAAGGAGGGCAGAATTTACATATAAATGACATAATGCAATAAATCAACAAATTTTAAAGATGCAAGCCTAAATATGCTTCCCCTGTTTGAATGGCTACTACAGATGCCATTGCAGCACAAAGAAAACATGCCTTTTGTTTATCTGGCAAATCACCTTGAAGCAAGCTGCTCCCAAAAAGCAAGTTTTGTGTATTTTCTATAGGTGACGTTTAGAACTTGCTGCGAAAAAGCACATTTCTTAATTTCAGACTCTAAAAGATACATTTGAGATGTCACAAAATGATTAGAGCTTACAGAAACAAAAGGGATAAGTTTGTGCCTATATCGAATATATTTTACCAAAGCATTAATTTTATGAACCCATATTATCGATTGCAGGGCCATTGGGAGCAGTATCACCCTCAAGAGTTAATCAGCCCTGGATAGGATGTCAGTCCAATGTATGAGACATGCACATCCACATTCACAGATACTGGGATGATTTAGACCTTCTCATTAGCATGACATGCAAGGGGGAAAACCAGACATACTTGAATAATGAATCACACCTGGTCCCTGAAGTCATGAGGCAACAATGCTAACTCTTATTACATAGTAACATTGTAAAACCTGCCCAATTCATTTTCTGGGTTATTTGAGACTGGTAAGTGTCCCAGTAGCATTGTGCACAAAGGCACAAACCTATCACAGAGCATAAACCAAATCCAAGTGTTCAAATACACACCCACTCTTCCACTCATACAGTGCCAACTTGGATTTGCCAATCCAACTAACAAGGTTGACTTTGGAAGATCAGACGAGAAAAACCTATTAAAATATATTAATTCTTAACAGATCAATAAATTATGATGAAGTAGCAAAATAAAAAAAATAGCAACACCGAAACAAAGTTTAAATTCCATTAGTCAAATTAAAGAGTGTCCTTATGAAATTGTGCAGTTTATGACAACTAAAAAGGCAGATGGTTGAAATTTGGCAGCTTTTTATCATATTTAACAGACAAGAGGTAGTAACAGATTTGAAGGTGGAGAAAGAGAGAGAGAGACACTTTCTATACTTTTGAAGTGAACTGCATCATCAAAACTTTATGAAACGGCAATCTTAGTATGGGAAGGAAACCCCTCCTTTTTCTGTCTGCTCTAACATTGCCTATATATATTCTCTCACCTGACTGGCCATACAAATGCTGCACAACACCGTAGACAGTAAATAAATGAAACAAAGCATGTCTACAATTCATATAAATTTTCTAACTTGCTTAATATAGATGAGGGTGATTGATAGGGGCTGCAGCTTATACGGCATAAGGCAGGAACAAACCCTGCACAGAGTGCCAGCCCGTCTCAGGGCAAACACACACACACACACGGGCCAATTCAGCATCACCAGTTCACCTAACCTCAATGAGTTTGGACAGAGGGAGGAAACCCATGCAGGCATGAGGAGAACATGCCAACTCCACGCAGGGAGATGCAAACCATAGTCTCCTTATTATGAGGCAGCAGTGCTACCACTGCACTCTAGTGCTGTTCAGGTCAACAAATCTTTTACTGAAAAATGCGTGTTTCAACTCATTCATAAGGCGTCTACTTCCCTTTTTCATTGCCTGTCCTGGAAGGTCGACCTTCTCTATAGCTTAGTCTGATTCTTAGTTCAGTAGCACAGCATACCAAAGTAAAAATGATAATGAACCCTGAAGCATATCTTGGGCTTCAGTTGACTGAAGCAGTTTCTTGGACATGCTATTCCCTTGCAGGCAATGTAGCTTATAAGCCAGTTATAATGGCACTGAACAGGAATGTAGCAAAATAACCCTTACTATCTTAGCACGATTAGGACATGGCTAATTAACATATTTCTAGAGAGAAGTATTTAAGAGTGATATTTTATGGAAGTGAATAAAAGTAGATCAGCACTATCTACCTGAAGTTAAGGATACACATGATTTTACAAGGTGATTTGTGTTTTACCTCCTGCTCCTTTCTCATTACAAAATTCTTTAGCATTTTGACTGACACACACCCCCATATGATGCAGTACATTTACTTTAATAGACTGGTCTAAGAGAAAAAAATAAGCCATTAGTCTCTCAATATTACTTAAAGCTAAATGGAACCTAGATAGAAGACACATAAAAATGATGCAATAGGATTGGAAATGAGTACATTAGAGGGTCAGCTCAACTTGGACGGTTGGGAGACAAAGTCAGAGAAGCGAGATTGCTTTGGTTTGGACATGTGCAGAGGAAATGCGCTGGGTATATTGGGAGAAGGATGCCAAGGACAGAGCTGCCAGGGAAGAGGAAACGGGGAAGGCCTAAGCTAAGGTTTATTGATGTGGTGAGAGAGAGGACACGAAGGTGATGGGTGTAACAGAACAAGATGCAGAGGACAGAAAGATATGGAAGATGATGATCTGCTGTGGCAACCCCTAACGGGAGCAGCCGAAAGAAGAAGAAGAAGAAATGTAAAAAAAAAAAAGTAATGACAATCACACATTTCGAAGTTCACAGCACATACCACAAAGTCCTATTAACATGTTGAAAATTAAGGACCACCTTATTTGACTAATACATGAAGATCCTAAATTCAACTTCTAACACGTCGTCTACTACGCAAGCAGATACAATAGCTGCAAAAGTAATGCCAAATCAAACAAATAGCACTAAAGAGTAGATAAAAAATAAATCCTTATTTTTGGTGCATGGTACACAGACTTCCCTTTAATTCTAACAATAAAATGCTACTTCTGCACATCATGAGGTACTGCCCAACTTAGTGCTCCTTCAGAACAGTCCAAGGATACTCATGAGCTTTTAGCAATTTGGCCTGAAAATGAAATTTATGTGCACAAATGTTGAACTCAAGCAAGAGTTTTCAGCCCTGGCTGTCAAATAGCTCATTTTAGGCCAACTGTTCTTAACAGAGTACCATAATTATAAAGCTTAGTTTTGTGGTCAGTCCTTTAAGCCAGGACTGCATAATTTGGTATATTTAAAACTCTTCAGCGTTTAGTTTTTTTTTTTTTTTTTTTTTTTCCCCCTCTCGCTAATAAGAGTGTACATTTTCATTTTGGGTTACAATTTTCTCTTTTACAGTTTTAAAACAGCAATGAATTGACAATGACAGGACAAAGATCCAAACAACATTTTTTATAAGAAAAGGAATCACTAATTTTGTTTTAGTAGCTTCTTCATGCACTCATCAACATGAAAGACCAAGTCCATATGCATGCTGACAATTAAGTCCATGTGGTTTCCTGAAGCAAACAATTCAAACTACTAATGATTGAGGTGTGCGACATTCCTAAAACTATTAATTAAATGGATGTATTTACGGTTAAATCAGTCTAACCTCATCACTGACCGTGCAAAAAATAAGAAAATGCATTATTGAACTTTAACTAAACACTTTGCATAAATCTATAAAATCTGGGCAAAATATTAAACTTTTCACTTCTAAAAGACAAGGTTTAGGTGTTAAATAAATACATATCTAAAGCAAATCTATAATAGTTGGTAATTTCCACTAAAAACGGAAAATCAAAACAAGCTTTCTAATATAAAAGCTTGACACAGATGAAAAAATGGATTGAGAACAAAAAAAAAAAAAAAAGTTGCCATGTTGGCATTCAAGGATCATAGTAAAAACCTTCTGTATAATCGCAAGATAATGTTAAAGGGCGTTGTTTATATCAGAATTCTTAGAAATCTTCAGCTGTGTACATTTTACACAGATGGTATTCTGAAAAAATATACTGTACTATACAGGGCCACATATCTAATTGCAGATATTACGGAACTCCTGGACAATCCCAAGTTCTAATTCAATACAAATAAACAAATAAATAAATAAAAGCTTTGTGGCTTTCTACATTTCAGTGGGTTACCAGTGAGAGTCACGAGTTCTCTACAGCTTACTTTTTACTCAATGACACAATCAAAAAAATGCCAGCCTTGTCTTCTTTCATGTAACCATTAAGAATAATGATTTAAAAAAAAAAAAAAAAAAAAAAGGAAAGCCAGCAATTATACAGAGGAACACCATTTTAAAAGTCTGAAAAAGGCTCACTTTTTTCAGCACAAGCCTGACATTGTAATGTTACCACAACATAAGAGGAATGATTAAATAAAATGGCTCAGGGAGTTCATTTGGTACATCTATGTGAAGGACATTCTTTTTATAGTAATTAAATTCCAGACAGAGATATGTAAGATGCACTCAAGTCTAATCAGGTTCTGCACTCAGAAAACTAATTTATTAATTTGAAACTGCATTTTTAAAAAATATTTAACTTAGACATTTTCCTCTATAAAAATGCAATATACATTATCTATTGCAGCAGAAGCTCTGTTAGTAATACCTACACTGGCAGAGTGATGTTATGCGGTTACATACTTTATGGGCCCTGCCTCAATGGTCCACGTGCATATGGACTTCATACTCTTACCTCAAAATAATATAGTATATAGAACAAAAAAGACACCATTGGCTCTACGGACGAAGACAAGCAATAATTAGTACAGTGCACCTCTTCACTTATATTTATCAAACTATATAGAAAAAAAAGAATAAAAACACAAATGAGCCAAGTAAACACTTTTTTGCACACTGCTCCTTACTCTCAAATCTTGCTCTTATTTGCAAGTTAATGAATGACTGGTGAAACAAGAGATGTGAAAATTACTGAGTGAAAACTTCTGTGTGTCAAACAGAGGGTGAGAAACAGTTGGTAAGCATACTTGAGGACTCCTCTACAATATGTCAAGACAAGTGGCGTGAGAAATGGAACTGAGAAGAATGGCAATGTAACTAATTGAGTTTTTAAAATAACTTTATTTTTAATGGAACAAAAACTCAAGATGTTGCAACATTGCAGTACACCAGGAATAAAGGCTAAACGTGCTCTGCAGAGGAACAAGGGGAAGTTAAAACACTAGTGATATGTGACTAAGTGATGTCCTAAAGTTCTCGCCCTGCATGAACGTAAACATCTGGCTGAATCAAATGGGTTTTGGCTCAGATTACTCTATTTTTGCCACACACTCCAAATTTGGTAAGGATGGGTGATTGGATAAATTGTAGCAACTTCAGCATGTGTGTATCACATTAAATACTTCAGTCATATGTGCTGTATATTTTTACTGGACTCTATCATGTTACTTAAAATTATAATATGGGTAATTGGGAGATCATGGTTTTCAAATGGATTTAAAAGTTATCCTGTCAAACATGTTAACCATGGTTTATTTTTGCTGAATTAAAAACATTTTATATTTTGTCTGCTAATCAACTCAACCCAGATAAGTTAGACTGGCTTTGGTATTTTTTTTTTAATCTGTGTATCTAGCTCAAAGAATGTCAAGGCTAAAGCATTACCAACCCAACTTAAAGATCACATAAAGATCCCTAAGCCCATAGTTTTGCCGTGATTCAATAGATCACAGGACAACCTGAGATTCAATAAAGAGTGTAGAGTCCAACACTAAAGTTGGTATGGGGTGTCAAACTCTGATCCATGAGGAATGCAGTGGCTGCAGGTGTTCTTTCCAGCCACCTTATTTAGTAACTAGTTACAGCCACCAATTTTATATACTTTTACCCAAATTTTGGATTTTTTTCTTCAATCAAAGGCCAAATAATAATGCAATGCAAAGGGGCCAACAGTGGAGCAGCTAACTCAAGGGACATGAAATGGTCCTTGAGAGCTACCATTTTTGCTCCAGCTTGCAGTTTATTGTTGCTAAAGGAAAAAAAAAACAAAAAAAAAAAAAACACACATTATTACAATAAACCTGTAGCAGTGCTACAGAGAGGACTTCAGTTCTCAGCACAAGCGCACAATGGCAGACTGGAGGATGCTTTGGTTGGCGCTCACTTTAAAATGAGCAAACATTTCAGAGGAAAAAATATCAGACAGGAGATAAAGCAATTTTTCCTCAAACATCATCAAATAAGGCATTTGTCATGAAAATCATCTCTCACTGCAATGCTAGTCAAGAGTGTAAAGCGTCAAGGCCTTTGTTGCACATTGAGTATCTGTGCATGATGAAATTCCTCTACTTGAGAGACAGTATGCAAATATTTACTGATAGAATTCTCCATAGCCAGGTTCCTACATCTCATAATACCAGTGAAAGATCTGTGTGTTTAGCTAACACTGCAGCACAACAGGACTCGGACCGACCCTCAATGGAGTCTCCCCTAAAGAGAGACCAGTAACTAAATTTATCCCTTAATGAAATGAAAAACACTTGAGGCGTCTCATTTGAAAAAAATATTTAAGTGCTGATATTTCTGCAGCTTGCACATTTATAGCATTCTGACACAGCTGTATTACAAGGAAAAAAATGCTGAGAGTAGGTGCCAGCTAACAGTTTCAATCAATGAGAAAATGTGGCCACCCAAAGATCATCTCTAGGTCCCTTCCAAAATGCATTCTTTACATTTGATTGCCCCTTAACCCAAAAATAATGACACTTGAACCTAACCAAATATCACTTTTTTTTGCATCCCTTTGGGTTTTCCATTCACCTACATTTCCCTCATTAATACTTAGAGCTTTTTTTTTGGCTTTTATAGTTTTAGACCCACTTATGATTCTAGACAATTGTCCTTGCAAATATTGGTTCAGTTTAAGGTGTTTTGTAATAGTCTCTTTCGGGTGCAAAATTAGTGTCACTATTCACATTTCTTATCCCATTTTGAATATTTGCATTAGAGAATTCCCCTAATAAATCTATATAACTAGGAATCCATTCCATAGGGATTCCCGGACATTTTTCATTCCCGGGAATGAAACTACTCTAATTCCCGGGAAACCGGGAACGGCCAAGCTCGCATATATAGCGTGTAAAAAAGTGTAAAAATCGATCAAGAAATAACAGAGTTATAGTTGAAAATAATTAAGTGGCACGGTTTTTTTGGCCCACGGTGTAGTGTTTTGCAGATTAATTCAGTCAACCAGCAGCAGTCGTCAGTCTCCCGGCTCCCACTAAGACTGAGTATAGTGGACTGGGAGGAGTCTGCACTCGGCAGCTCATGAATGCCGGGACAGGGCAGACTTCATTGACGTCTGTCAGACAACAGCTTTGAATTGCAACTTGAAATTGCAATGCGTCAGTCTGTTGCATCCGCGTTATCTGTGCCAAGAAACTTGCATTCACAGAATGATGACAAGAAACTGGATGCATCAGTAAAAGCTGAAATGGTGGGGTTTCAGAGCAACGGCAAGCGCGAGCGTTGTTTAGAACAAGTGTATCAGTATCTGATCAGGTAGATCGCATTGCATTCAAAAAAAATTTTTTTAAACGTTAGTCTATCATATATCCTCACTATGGCATTTGCCACATGATTGACATACAGAGCGGCCAGTCTGAGATCTCATTCCTTCTAACACACTGGTCGTCCCACATGCACCCATACAATCAGATTGTGATTCAGACTACGAATGCCATGACTAATTACACCGATCTACATACTGTCAAATAAATGAACCACAAGCTGTGGCTTCGCCTCTGATGCCGACGTCTGAGGTTCAGTCCCCAAGAGGGGGTGCTGCGAGTGTGTACGCCTGATGAGCCCAGAATTAAGGTGAAACACGTGTCGTGTACTCTTTGCATTATTTGACAGTAAAATGTTGCAACATTCTATGATCTGCTTCTGGCAACTGAAGAGGGTACCGTGGCGGATGTTTGCCGACACAAGCGTTACCTGGTAGGTAACCACCCATACAATAAGATTGTGATTCAGACTACGAATGCCATAAATGTAATTACCCCATCTACATGCTGTCAAATAAACGAACCACATGCTGTGGTGCAACGTAAAGGGCGAAACATGTCTTGCATAAGCTTTGCAGTATTTGACAGTAAAACTATGCTATATTATATAGATATATACATTAATCCCTCCTCGATCGCGGAGGTTGCGTTCCAGACCCCCCCGCGATAGGTGAAAATCCGCGAAGTAGAAACCATATGTTTGTATGGTTATTTTTATATATTTTAAGCCCTTATAAACTCTCCCGCACTGTTTATAAATATTCCCCGCAGAGTTATACAGCATAATCCCTTTGTATTCTCTTAGATATTAGGTAAGATTCATTGAAATTATGTATATAAACACACTGTTTATATACAGTAAAACCTAAATATTATTTTAAAGATATTGAGTGTCTCCGATATCACATATGTTACAGCCATTACGATAGACAGGCCACCAGCAATAAATACGTACAATGCAAGAAAAATAGTATACAGTAAATGTGTGTACAGTGACACTAAACGTACGTACATGTACTAAGCACTGTAAAGAGAAAATTAATTATGGTTACTCACCAACAATGACACGATGACTTGTCCGATAACAATGAGTTTAATTTTACTGCACAACAAAGGAAAGCGTTACAGCCCTTGTAAAGGAGCCACTTCAGGCGATTGTGTAGCACTGCCGTTGTTCTTCTTCTGGCAGACTTCAATCCAAATCCCTAAAGCAGATTCCATCCAGACTACTGCCTTATTACATCCACTTACAACTCGTTTTGCACCCTGGTTAAATGGACACTGTGGCCGTAGATCTTATATTCCTTTCCTACTTTTTAAATAAAAAGAATCGTAGCCTTCAACAAATCCAAAACGTTTACCTTTTCGGCAATCGTTAACATCTTCTTGCGCTTGGGCACGGCCCCTGAAGCAGTAGCAGATCGTTTTGTAGCCATAATGAAGGGCTTGACTATGCACAAAGATAAACACTAAAGAGCACAACTCTTTACACAGCGAACCACGTTGATGCTGAATGAGCGAGACGAGACTTCCTGGTTAACACTGCATTCAGCACGCAGGAACTCAACTGCGTGCTCTGATTGGTTAGCTTCTCAGTCAGGAGAACTTAACTGCGTGCTCTGATTGGTTAGCTTCTCAGCCATCCGCCAATAGCGTCCCTTGTATGAAATCAACTGGGCAAAGCAACTGAGGAAGCATGTACAGGAAGTAAAAAGACACATTGTCCGCAGAACCCGCGAAGCAGCGAAAAATCTGCGTTATATATTTAGTTATGCTTTCATATAAAATCCGCGATAGAGTGAAGCGCGATATAGCGAGGGATTACTGTAAATAATATGAGAGGCATTTTGTCACACCTTGTTCTGTGATAAACAAAAATTGGCTGTACAATTGGTCGATAGCAAATAATAGCGCTGTCACCAGTTACACTGCCAAAGAAATCAAACCAATAATTTAGAACTAACTCTGAGTAGGATCTGTGGATTACCTTCGGTGAAAGTTTAAATATCATAATTCATTTGTGCTCGTTGGTTGGCTTACAGTAACTCTACAATTTCCTTCAGTTCTGTCGAGTATACAATTAGTTCTGCGTAATGCTATCACTTAGGATATACATGTCTTGATTAGATGAACTTCAGATTGCTTATCTGTGTATGATGGAAATGAATACAATTGCATAGAATGGCCACTTTTCATGACATAGATGCACTTGTGTGTGGAAGAGGCAAAGTCACTAACTCACTCACCCTAGCGATGCTGATGTTGAACAGTAGTGAGCGTCCAGTTGATATTTTTTCTTGTCTTACATTTTTATTCTGTTTGCATTGTTTAAATTAAGTGTCCAACTAGAGAAGCTTTTCTTTTTCACATTTCTGAGCAGAGTAAGTCTAAACAAAACTACATTGGTGCCACCCTACCACAAAAAAGCACTGCAGCTCTAGATGCTTAAGAGCATGGATTGCAGAGTTGTGGTGTTTCATGTGTTTAGTTGGTTAAAATAAATGACAAGCCCTGAACAATCTTTTTCTAAATTCTTGTTTTTGCCAAAACTGTTTTTAAAATTTATTTTCAGGGACCTCCTGCAGTATTAATTTGTGGCTTTCAGGGAGCTTGAAGGGTTTATATAAGGCTCCTGCCTCCCCTGGTATTTTGCACCGTTATTTAAACTTCACCAGTTGTGGTTGTTTTTATTTTGGTAATAACCTGGTAATAACAATTTTAATTGTTTACTTTCATTTTCTTCATCAAAACACATTCTTCAAGAAAGCAATATGCTGCACATTAAAATATTCTACTTTTCTAAGATTTATTAAAGCATTTTGTTTTTATTAACTTTGTTTATAGGTAATAGAGCATGAGCAGCCAGTCAATAAGATCTCGTTCATTGCAAGAGATGTAACAGACAGCCGAGCATTTGGCTATGTGTGTGGTGCAGAGGGTCAGCATCAGTTCTTTGCTATTAAGACGGCTCAGCAGGTGAGCTTTCTAATATTTGTTGTAAGGTTCTCACAGATGTGTCAGGTGTTGTCATTTTAAATAAGAAATGTGTGACAATAGGGAAATATAGTCAGTTCTAAGATTTTTCAGATGAGGACTGCATTTTTTTTATTTTAATTTAACAATAAAGTGAATGGCAGTAATAATAATACAGGACTTCAAAATTGTTGTTCATGATTCTGTGAAGATGATGGTTACCGGATTGTTGTGAAGTATAAATCCATCAATTATCCAACCCGCTATATCCTAACTACAGGATCACGGGGGTCTGCTTTAGCCGTGAAGTATAAATATTATTTATAATTCACTTTGTGATTTAAATTTACAAGAAGAATTTTTTCTTTTCCATTTTTGCAGGCTGAGCCTCTTGTTGTTGATTTAAAAGATCTTTTCCAGTTAATTTTCAATCTCAAGAAAAAAGAAGGGGAAATTGAAAAAAAGGTTAGCAATATGCATGATTTGTATGCTGTTGGTCTCGATGGACTTTACTGAAATGTTTAGCAGAATACATTATTTAATAATCTTTTACATAGCAGCCTCTAATTGTAATAGTGATGGTTTCCAAATTGTAAAGGATGCTGAGGTGTCTGAAATGTTATATCTCAAAGACTGCTGAACTGCCAAAGCACATTTGTTTTTCAGTTCACTTTTTATAGACTTCCACCTAGTGGACATTTTTAATATGTACACTTTTTACCCTCCTAACATTTCAATACGTGCCATATTCAACATTTGTTTTTCTTAACTGGTTGTACTGTACTTAAAAGTATAAAAAAGTATAGCTTTTTTCATTTTCCATATCCTCCAAACATTTTTGTCTGTTGCTTTTAGACTCCTGCATTAAGATTTAGAATAAATTGTGTTTTAAAGTAGCTGTAATTCTTCTCCATTTAAATATGTGAACATACACCTGGAGAGGGAGTAAATGAGAATCTTAAGTTTATCAAGAGGCATAACTATCCTTAGGGTTGGGGGCATTTTGCAGTCTTTTCCTAACATAATGCATGGTAATTTTCACATCTCTCTGAATAGACAAGTATAACAAGAGCAAATCTTGCTGACAATAAGAGAGAGAGGGAGAGTTTGGGAGCATGCAGATCATTTTAATTTACGATTGTATGTCTATTGTGAAAGATATCCTAAAACATTTGTGAACTTTGAATATGATTTTCCCCACCTACCAAAAATAGTAAAAAAAAAACAAAAAAAACCCACAAATATTCACTGGTTTATAGGTTCATAATTGTAACAATATTGAAATACTACAAATAAAAAGGAATTATAGGGGTTGTATAAGATTCTTGTCCACATAATTATAATATTAAAGTAGTAACATATGGCTAGGTGAAGAGAGTAGGCTGTTGCTGTCATCTAATAAAATGTAGTAGTATTGTTGTTGTTGTTATTATCATCTGATTGATAACATTGAATTTGCAATAATCTAAAAACTGAAGGTAATTTTAAGTGATTACAGGAGGCCATTTACACAGTGAGTCGAACAGCCATAAAGCAGAAGTCACTATCAGTTTAGTCAGTGGTGCAGCTTTTTACATACAGTACCCAGGATTTGATCTTGTGCCTAAGCAATGTGAAGTTTTGACTTGAGACACTAAATGGACCCTGTGTGGTTATTTACATGAGTGGACTCAAGCTTGCCCTTCTTAGTGTCTAAGAGGTGGAGTGGAGTAGGTATCCCCTTAGATAATTGTGGGTGATCGTTGGAGCGTGTATTGCCTCTGATCATCAGAGGTGGAAGGGGTCCCCATTGGAGAATTGCAGTAGATCATTGAGTTGGGAGAGTTGGAACTGAGGACAATCAGAGCAATGTTGTTGATTACTTAAATCCACCCACGGTAACCCTACGTGACTCAATCACATTAAACGTAAAAGATTCACGATCCAACCAAGAACCATAGTTTAAGAAACCCTGGACTAAATCCCTGTTTTGGGGCTGTTTCCTACCTTGTACCTTATAGGATATGGTCTGTTTCCCCATAAACCTAAACTGTATTTTTGAGGAGTTGTAGAAAATTTCAAAGAGAGAGATGGATTATTAATATATTACACATTCTCCAGCACAGCTAGTAATGTCCATAAACCACTCCTATAAAAAAATGTCAAAAAGCAAAATTTAATTGTACATACAAATACAATTTAAATTTAATTGTAATTGGTGTTTGTCACAACAAAACATTTGTTGTTCCTCCTAATGGTCCACTTTATGCTGCTTAAGGAATTTCGGCAATTTCTTGATCTTGAAAATTTCTCTGACTTAAGGAGACAGTTTCATGGGCTGTCTCCAGATCTTCTATACCAAACCTTTCTTCAGCTATACTGTGTTTTTTTTTTTTGTCCTAGTCTGTAGCCTTTTTCAGCATTTCCTTCACTGTCACTTTCAGCATCTCATTGAACTGTTGCCAGACTTGTAAACTTGCAGTTATTAGACTTTCATGGACAATCTGTTTCAGCATATGGAAACTCCAGCCCCGGGGGGGGGGGGGCCGCAGGTCTGGCTATTTCTATGTCCCAACAGGTTTATCACTATTTTCCTCTCTGTCTTTGCAGGTCTTTTTGTATGCACATACTGTACCACACTCGTCTGTTTTCATAGCTCAGACTTTTGGTCTGTCAGACTGGGGTGCTCACTGTCTGTTCGGGGGGACGGGGGAGAATGTCTGTCTATATTTGACACGATGTAGCTTCTTTAGATTTCATTCTAACATAAGATGCATTTTAGGTGGCCAACCCATCCTTCCTCAATTGCCATCTCTCAAAAGTATCCACTGATGACTCTTCAATCATTACCACCCTAGTCAACTACTCTCCTCCTGAATGTCACCAGACTGACCAGGATTGGAGCTGTAAGTGGGGGAAAGTTGGCAGAATAGATCAAATACAGTTTTTTTTATTTTGTTGTTGTTTGTCAAATTTCCCCAAAAAAAACTTTTGTTCACATTAAATATAAGTAAATAATGTTTGAATTATTGGTTAACAATTTTATTATTAATGGTAGTGGCCACAGAGGTAGCCACAAAAATCCCAGCAGCACTGTCGCAACTGTTTAAATATAAGAGCCATCAAAGTCCAGAGTAGCTGCACCTTGTACAGACACAAAAAAGCAAAAATATAAATAATGATGTAGCAAAACACAGTGTTAGCGCATGTAACTCGTAAGGATTTTTCACGGTTACTTTTATAGCCTGCTGTCCTGACAAAGATCAGAAGGAATTCTAGTCAGATAGGAAGACCATTACAGGGTGAGAATAGCAAAGGAATTAAAACACCTAACAAAAGGGAAGGCAGGTCAAAGGCAGACTTGTTTTATTTTTTATTTTTTTTGGAGGTGTCCAATGGGCAAAGGCTGGGTACTGTGTTTATATCATGGCATTCAGAATAAATTAAAAAAAAAAAAAAAAACCGGCAGAGTTTGACTCTCCTGGAAAAACAGGACTGTCACAGTATCAAGTATGGGTCAGCACTGTCTGTCTCTATTTCCTATACCCCCTGAATAGGGTGGTCTGAATATTTCCAATTACACCTCAGTTTTAGGCATTACATATCAAGCCTGCAGCCACGTAAGACAAACTAATTGTGGGATGACTTCTTAGATCGCCAGAGAAGCATTTAGAAAAACTTCAAGTACATTTGTGGATCAAAGTAATGCAGAGCATTGGGATAGAAGGAAAAACAACTACTAATACTTTACTAATAAAGATGATAAGCAAGCTACGAAATTACGAAAAGATTTATCGTGGAAATTAAGTTTGCATGGCTCATCTGGAGCAACTCCATGCCCAAATAAGCCGAGGTAAAACAAACCATTCCTTTACAAATCAAATGTTAGCTTTTGCCTTTTGAATAGGACCTTTTAAGTAAATTTTGAATTATATTCGAATAGCAACTTTTAGACTTACAGCACTAATGTAAAGAGGGAGTTTTAATATTACATGAAAATGTTTCACAACCTAATTTTTTACAATGCATATCCTTCTATATAAAAGTGGTCGGGATTGTCCTTCCGTCCCGTGAGTGCCACGCAGGCGCGGAGTTTCACACACGCCCCATCCATTTTGCAATGCACGATGGGATTTGTAGTTTCGTTTAAAAGATGATTTTCTACTCCAGACTGTGCGATATCTTATTCTTCTTTCTTACTATATAAAAGCGGTCGGGATTGTACTTCCGTCCCATGAGTGGAAAGCGTAGCGGTATTCCGCTTATCACAGACTTACTACTTGCAGCTTGCAGTACGAAGTGACATGATGTGAGCAGAGTTCTGGTGCTCCCATCGTTCCCTTGCTTTTGTGCGCGATGCGCTGGGAAAAATAGACAAAATTATGTCTCTGGAAATAATTAATGTTGATGGAGTACAAATGCCTCACCGCGTAGTAAATATCAGGGGGGTTCAAAAGGGCAACCTCAATATAGAAAAAAAGTTTAAATTTCATCACAAAAATAACAAACGAGTATTAAAGTAATACCGCTCAAATGCAATATAACCAAATTAATGAGTTTGTATAAAATATCAAATTGATCTACATATTGAATTGCCTTAAGAAGTGGTCAACTTAAGTCTGTCGCCTTAAAAGGCGGGTCAGCCTAGTATAACCTATTTTCTGATACAATATTCTTGCATAATTTTCTGTATGTTATTAAGCAAGTTGTCTCTTTTTATAATTATTAATTGCTTTAAAGGGTTTTGTTGTCTGTTAAGCAAGTTTCATCCCTAACTGAAAGTGTAATGTTTTTATAATTTACTTATTTTCCTGGTTGCTTTTTGTTTCCTCGGTTTTATTTTTATATGACACTTTTTTAAAATGTAGCCTATTGAAAGTTTTTTTTTCTTTCTGTTATATTAGGATGAAATAGACAGTAAAATGGTGGAGGCAAGTATTGAATTTTGTTTTTGTGTCTAAAAAAATTTGCATTCTTTTTGTCACTTTTTTTTCTATTCTTTCAATAAAGTTCTATTTTTAATGCATTTTTATTTTTTATAGAATGGGAATGATGCTCTGATTAATGTTGAAAACCAGGTAAACAGCATTAAGGTATGTGATTTAAATATTTTTAGTATGTTAAGTAATAATTAAAAAGTAATCACTTGGGGCAAAAATGAATTTTCAACATATACACAAGTGTGTTTTTCTCCATGATGAATAAATATTTCAGTTTCTTGTAGAAATATAATATGTATTGTGAAAAGTGCAATCCATGATCTGAAAATGTGGCCATAGTTCATTCAATTTGACTGCAGCCTAATGGCTAGTTGTGCGCTTAAGGGGCCTTCTGTATGTTTCCTCACAGTATGCATATACATTTTTCTGCTTGGTTTTGCAAACTGGCGGCACCCAGCTTCAAAGTAGTGCCACTGTTACTGTGTTTCCCTTCTTTTTCACATTCGCATTCATGACACAGGATTTATCAAATACAACAAAATTAATTGCATATTGTTTACCAATTTAATTCACTAGATGGTAATCCTTCTGTAACATATAATG
Source organism: Polypterus bichir lapradei (assembly GCA_026402145.1). Taxonomy (NCBI): domain Eukaryota; kingdom Metazoa; phylum Chordata; class Cladistia; order Polypteriformes; family Polypteridae; genus Polypterus; species Polypterus bichir. The sequence continues at coordinate 13,485,472 of JANRMT010062822.1, forward strand.
GTCCACGGAATGACCAAACTCTTCTACATACCATAGCTGCTTTAGAGTTGTTAGAAGACTTTGCAAATGGAAGAATTAGAAGAGAGAGCGCATATTTATAACTGGTGATGATTGGCTTCTAAGAGCTATCCCTCTTGGAGCTGTGTGCTGAACTGGCACTGGCTTTACAAAGGCAGACTTTGAGGAATTGTACTGTACTCTCTGCTTTGCAAATTCTGTCCACTTTCATGTTTTTAGCTGCAGGAGCTTTTCAACTTGAAGTTGCTGACCGATCGGGTATTTCACAATCATTTAACTGAGTCACACTGTACCAGGTGTATAGGAAGGTATCTGCTTGTTATCCAGACATATAAGATTTCCTTACACTGTGGTTGAAGCGGGAATCATCAAAGCACAATTCACAGCAGCATCCGTTTTTTTTTTTTTTTTTAATGTAATTGAAGCAGTCAGCTGCACGCATAAAGCTATTGCAACAGCGCTGGACAAGTTGTATCAGCTAGGGATGTATCACCAAAAGAATGAGCTGGCATTGCATTGTCTGTAGCAGGAGTGCCTATGAAAGCGGCAATATCACATGGGCTTTTTTCCCATCTAGTGCAGCAGAAGGCTAGTACTCCTTTTTAAAGATAGCAAGACATCCTAAAGAGCAGAGAATCTATCCGTTGTGGTGCTCTGCACTGACGCTGCACTATACACGCACCTTCAGAGAATGAATTTCCTTATGTAAATAAGAGATTATTTCCATTATATTAATGTGCTGCTCTATAATCCACAGAAAGTGTACAAGCATGTAGTGTGCTGCATAGTGTGGCTCACAATCATGGCTTACCTGTACCTGAAGGCATGTGATATGATGAACCTGACCCTGACCTGGCAAACTGGACAGAGTTACAACTTAATTTTGAATGTAATTAGCAGAATGTAAAAACAGGTCATCAGATGCAGTGTTTATTTTTTTAATCAATTCATTTAGTTTGTGGTCATACATAGTACATCCCTTTTATTCCTTAGTTCATTGGCCACATCTCTTGCAGCATCCACTATTGCATTTTGTGACTCCAGAACAGTAACCTTCAGCGCACAGCCAAATGCTCGCCTAGCGGTGTGTGCACAGCCAGCGCCTGAAAATGTACTGGGCACAGCAGCACCATCACCACATGGATTTGTGTCCTCGGCATGGAGTCAGAGTTTGTAATATTGTCTGAAACAGAATAAACAGATGGTCGGCTGTGACTTGCCTTTTTACGTCGACTTTGATATCTGACCAATTTATTTTGGGCACTATGCGACTTTCTGAACTTGAACTCTTGAGTATCTCCGCCATGCTGTATCCATCCATAACTTCCTTTTGTTGCTTAAGCCAGCAAATAGTGCCTTTTTCCTTGCCTCCACTTTACATTTGCTTTTTTTTATATATATATATATATATATATATATATATATATATATATATATATATATATATATATATATATATATATATGTGTGTGTGTGCTTTTACTGTATGCAAAATTCCTGGGAGGAGTCGGGGTGGGGCTGTAGGCACATGAGTTACATTTCACGTTCATTGGAATTAATAAAGGGGAAGTATGTGGAACCTGGCATACACACAGTTTTATGTTTCTGGATTTTTTTGTATGTCTGCACATTTTCTATTTTGTCCGTACAGCACATTTTAGTGTGAATTCTACACACAGCATTATACACATGGCTCATGATTTTTCTGAGGTTATTATATGAAGGAGTTAGAAACTTGCCAGAACTTACAGAGAATATTAATAAAGTACTAAATTATGATAGACGATGAAGTACTACATCAAAAACCAATTGCTATGAGCAAGTGATATTTGCCTAAGAATACTAAGTTAGTTCAGCACAAACTAACTACATTAGTGCTATCTATATAAATAAAATCATAAACCCTCTGCCTGCCTTTCTTTTGAATTGTTCAGCTTTGCTTCATGTTATGCATCAGTTTTGCATACAAAGGACCTGATTTTAACCATCACATTATATTTTGTCTGTTAATCAGTAATACAAAAAGGGCAGAAAATATTACTGACACACTTTTGCATTAAGGTTACCATTGGTTAAGTTAAAATATAGGCTATATAACATTTCAAAAATGTGAGGCAGCCCAAAAACTGTGGACAAGTCCATAATGACATTTAGCATGTAGAAAAAAGCAGAACCAACTTAAAATCCAGACTACATGGTGTTTCAGAAATTTCAAAAATGGTGAGAGCTAAAACAGCCGAGTCAAAGTTCATGAAATCTTGCATACATATTATAATTGATGCACCTTAAAACCTAGAATTTTATAACTTTAAAAGCTCCATTGAGATATGGGGTTGTTAATTGGGTTTGGCTCAGGAGATGCTTTATCAAGCATTAAAAGGTATGCTGATGATAATAAAACTTGGAAAGCAGCATTCACTGTAAGTAGGGCCAAACCTAAAAAGTTATGCCAAGTCAGTGATTTAGTGGAAATAAGTGGGGGTTGGAGTAAGAATGGTGTAATGGGGAACCAACACAAAAATTGAGCCTCATTCACAAATGCAGACTTGTAATGTGAGGGCCAAAAAAGTGTTGACCCAAAAGGAGCCCAAAAAACATGCCTTGCTCCAAAACAAGTGATTGAAGGTTTGTGAAATTTTGCATGTACTGTATATTACAGCTAAACCAATTTAGCATTTGAAGCTCTGTAAATTCCATATACAGTATGTTGTATCATCAGAAGTGGTTCATCAGAGGGAACAACCCAGTTGTAGTTTTACCCTGATTTCATGCCATATCAATGTTTCAGTTACTTAACAAATCATCCAGTTTATTAATATGGTGATAAATATATATTTACGAGACCACAGTAAACCAGAAAATACAAAGTAGTAGTGTTCATGGTCCGAATGCAGCAAAGAGTTTCCACAGAAAGACCACATTCTTAACCCATCAGAGCAGAGATGTAGTGCAGGTGACAGATGGAACAATGACAAAATGGTAAACACATCAATATTTGCGTTCCTTCCTTAAACCATTATAAAAAATATATCCAGGAAACGCTGGGTACTTTGGCTTATGTATGTGTGCTTTTGTTTATATCATTCTTTAAACACACTATGTATTCAAATATATTTGAATATAAATTTAAAAAATTTGGGCGCTACATGCTAGTTTGAACTGTTTGTGCTAGTGATGCACTGAAATGAGTATTTTGGGCAGAAACTTAAGCCGAATTATAGAAAGTAGAGTGAATTCCCGCCAGAAACCCTTTAATTCATATGGCATAATTTAAAATACTTAGTCTTTTAAATTGAAAGACATAAATTGAATTGGCTGGCAAGTCATATAGATCTGTTCTATTTATTAAACTCAACTTGTTTGAATAGCGTTGGTATGTGTCTCGTCTCAGTTCAGTTTGGTGTGGTTTGATGCATTGCTTTTCTCCCTTTCTTTGTCTGTATAAGGGTTTCTTGCAGTATGTCACTACAACTTACTTGCTGTTGTAAACAAACCAGTGCAGTCCCCTAAAGATGTCATCCATGTACCACAATGCAGTTTGCTATGGTATATCGCCTATTCTGTAAAGAATAGGAGGCGGTGTTTGAAAGTGTCACCAATCCACTTTATGTGCCATTTCTTAGTATGAAATATTTTCTTTGGTTGAAAAGTCAGTACATTTTCATAATTTGTGCTTTTTATATGCAATTTTATTAATAATTCCCTGTGGTGCATCTGTAAAGCATGAGGTACTTCTCAGTAAATATTATGGCATTCATATTAACCTAGAACTAAGGTGGTTGGAAAAAACAGTGCATTTTTATTATGCCACCATGAAAACATTTATCAACCTTTAAGATTGTATTTAGTTATTTATCATGTCATTGTTTTTAGGCATTTTCTAGTTATTTAACAAGTATTCAGTGCTCTATCTGAAAGCTTAATGTATTGGCTTTATTTAAGACTACTCTTCATTGAGCTGAGTCCCAGAGTATGGCACTCTGACAGATTACTGTGTGAGATCTGTATGTGTTTTCAAAAAGGCATTCTTTAGTTTCTGACTAAGTAGTAACTGACATGTGGCATGTGTAGTGTAATCATCTTGCATTTTTGTAGTTGCCTGTGCCTTGCTAAGAAGACTGATGCTCCAAGCCTTGCATTTCAACTAACATGAGTGTCTACAGTTTCTGTAACAGTCTCCATTCCATTATGCTCACTGTGAATTGACAGGCAGGAAGGAGGCGTTAAGCCTCATTTGCAAATGGGGCGGGGCCTCATCCTTATAAGCCATAACAGGAAAAGAATAGAGTCACTCATAATGAGAAATGGTTTAGAGGTAAGTGGTTGGTCTCCATTTAAGTATGTTGGAGAGGAAGTTATTGTATTCATTTGTTTGTAGGATTTGGCTAATGTGACCTGACACCTGTTCATAACTTTACGTATTTTATTATGGCAAACGAAAGGCATTTTCTACCATGTTGTAGTGCACTTATGTGGCAAGGCATTTGGAGGATGTCTCTATCAAAATCATATTGGATTAGCTTCAATTGCGTAATATTTATGGTACATAATGCTTCATTGATTTTGAAGGCAGAATATTCCAAGTTTTTATAAGAGGTGTTTTATACTCGCACATTAAATAAATTGGTCATGTTGGAAAATATATAGTAAGCTGTCTAATGAATGTTTTAAATGAAGATTTGTGAACCATACACCTTTATTTAGGAATTACAGTTTCTTAGTAAAGAAGGTTATAACGCCTCTTTTTCATAAAGACGAGAGCCTTCAAGATTTGACATTCACACAAAAACTGAAAGCTCATCATCCATGTTTGAATTCTTTCATCCAAAACTCTGTATTTAGAAAGGAAGTGTTCTAACCCTACAGACCAAGAGTGTTGTGGAAAGTTTTTTTTTCTTTTTAATTATAAAGGGGAGATGCATAAAACTGTGCTTCTTAGAAGAGTGAAGAAATTAAAGCTATTTTAGTTTTAATGATGGCAGAAACTGACCATTTTGGCTTCAGTACTTAATGCAAAATCTGAGACAAGTCTAGTAATGGACATCATCTACAACAGATTATAGCATGGATGGTAAAGTATGTTATGTGTGCTTCTGTTTCATGGTGGGAAGTATCTACAAAAGGGATGCATCAAAGTTCAGAGAAGTCACCTTGTGTGGTGTATGTTGTTAAAAAATTAAACAACATTAATGTTCCAGCAGGAGAGTAACGAAAGGTGTTCAAAATCACACTGGATGGAGTTTCAAAGAATGTCATTGTCCTAGATTAATCAATTTAGATTCTGAATTTTAATTAAAATTACTTGGTCTATATTCGGTATTCACCTAGCAGTACAGCTTTTCAAGCACAAAAAACTATTTTTTTCACTTTACCTTAATAGTAAGGCAGACATCCCTTGAATGTACATTATACATTTCATTTACTGCTCACACCTTTTAGCTATGCAGTTTAGCAAAAGACTTGGTATTGTATATAAACTTTTCATGCCATGATATAATTTTAGGAATGTTGAAACATTAATGTGTTATCCATAAAATGGCTAAAAAGTACTTGGATAAACGTAGAATTTCAAATATAAATTTCAAAACATTTTTGGATTTTAAAATTGTCTTAATATAGTTTTTTTAGTTTCTGTATCTTTACAATGCCTGTTTTTAAGTACTTAATGGTAATTGTTGTTTACAGGGTGTTGAACAATTGGATCTTTTTGGAGACATGTCCACTCCTCCCGATTTACACTCTCCATCGGTCAGTATTGCCTGAGCAGAGTTTATTTTAGTTACAGTATTGTTTTAATGTAACTGTCCTTTTAAACAGTTTTGTCTTCAGACACCAAAATACTTATTTTATTGTTGAAAGTCTCTTGTAGCCAAGCATTTTCCTTACTCAATCTTGTTGAGGCTTCAATTTTAATAAGTTTTCTACATATTCTGATCTTAGTGTTAAATGAAAAAATTCAAAACCCGGAATAAGTGGATGCAAAATATGGACACAGTTCACTTTGATAAGTGCTAAACTTTTAACTTGAATATGAAAATGGGTATGTTTACATATTAACCTGGGCTGATAAGCAATAGTATTGTTTGTTGTGGTATATAAAATCATTGCTTGTGGCATGCATTTAAATTTCTTCTACAAATTTCTTATTTATATTTAGTTGTGAAATGATGAAAAAAATCCTGATGCCGGCTGTTTATTTTAAACCTTAAAACTTTCCTTTGGAGAAAAGTTCAGTGGGTGAACAAGTTAAAAATTTATTTTAATTACCTTCCCTTCCTCTGTCATCCAATCTATGTGATTTCACTGGAGCCTCAGTGAGAAGGAGAAAGAGAGAGAGATACATACAGGAAGATGTTTGTCAGGCGCTTCCTTCCGAGTTTTTGTAATTTTTTTTTTTTTTTTTTATATATACAAGTGGCTAGCACAAATAATATCAGTATGTAAATCAACTTGTAAATATTTAATGCCTCCGTAAAATAAAATGGCACACCCAGGAGAAATATGGTAGAAATTGTCATATTTAGGCAATTCAGAAGCATGTTAATATTGATATTTGTATTTTTTATTAGTATCTTCCAGGAGTAATGTGTAAATATGCATATTCATGTTCTGTCTTTTTTTTTAGATTTTAAATCAATGCTAATACACTTCTAATTTTTTTGTTCTCTTACTGTATCAGCATATTTTTCATTTTCATTGCAAATTATTATAGAAACTTAAATAGAAAAGGGTGTGAAATAATTGAAAAGGAAGTATTTATGTACTGTCCTTTAAGGCAGAGGTCATACTCCTCAAAGCACTATGCTTAATACAGTATGTTTGTGTTGAAAGTATCTCTTAATAGTTTACAATAATTTTTAACTTGAGATTGAGGATAATGTGGCAAGTAAGAGTATGGTAAAGCCACTAGGTAGCAAGAGTTGGAGGACCTTTCCTTTATTCGTCTATGCCTTTCTCTCGCATGTCCATGTCCTTTTCTCCATGACAGCAAACTTTGATTTCTGTCTCCCATCTTTTTCTTGAAATATGAATGATTATAGATTTATTGGTTGTATCTTGAGTGATGAAGTAATCTTTTTTTGGAATGGGATATGTTTTTTATATTTTTAGAGCTTGATGAAGCATACTTTTTTGTTTAAACTGATCAAATGGTTTGTTAGGGGGATGGTATTGAAGGGGTTAACTGGAAACCCTTCATAGAGTGAGTTGTAGACATGCAATAATATTTAGAGCTCTTCAAAGTCCTATGGTGATTTATAAGTCATGTACTACCCATGCGATTCATGTGACCCTTAAATATGTCATATAAAATGCTTGTTGCACAGTGACTAAAGGCTCTTTCATGGAAAAAAAAATGATATTTTCATTAAAAGAGAAAATTAGGCATTTGAAAATTGAAAAAGTCATCCCAAAGGGTCACTTGGGTGTCTTTTGGGATAACAATGATTTATTTCACTTGGTTTACTTCCCTGTAATCCCAACATTGATTTGTGTTTTCTTTTATTTGTTTTTTTGTATATAATGTTTTTAGTTTATTTTATATGTGACCTTTATAATTTTGTTGTAGATTATTGTGCAATAGGGTTTGGAGGAAAAGTTAATGTTGCTGTTCTTTTTAGTCCGTTCAGGATGAAAATTTGTATCTCTCTTTTTGTTTCACAGTATTGAATCATGTTTAATATTGCATGAACAAAATTTAAGACTGCTTTCACAAATATGATCTTTTTATCTTCTGATGATTAGGAAAGTAAAGACATCTTATTATTGGATCTTTCCACTGAAATTGACAGCAATCAGAACTGTTTGAAAGGAAACCCTTTTTCAAAGGTTTCCATCTCTTCCTGTCCTCCTCTTGTTTGTCCCATGCCTCAGACCAATGTGCCACCTGAGACTCCTTTTACTTCTGAACTCGGCTTTTTTCCTGCTCCAATTTCTGATCCTTTCAGAGATGATCCATTCTCTCGCAATGATCTATCCACCTACTCTGACTTGGTAATTTCACTAAAGTCTTCCAATCAGAACAAAGAGAATTCTGTCAATGGTCCAAAGATAAATGGTGTTCAGAATGGCAGTACTGACTATTTTGATCAACAGTTTGATCAGCTTTCAAACAGAACTGTTATGCATACATTAAAAAATGGGCAGTGGCCCACAGAAAATAAGGTTATTGAACTGACCCCTTGGACACCAAGTGATGTATCTGAACAAGAGCAAACAGTTTTGACAAAAATTTCTACCCAAAACCCATTTGTGGAAAGATCTAGTCAGACACCACCTATACAGAATGGTGTAAAGGAGCATTCCCAGAACAAGATGGATACTTCAAAGTCTTCACCTGCTGAATCTGTGATTATTAGCCCTCCACCGCAAAACACCAAACCTGGACGAGGCAGAAGGAGTGTTAAGGTGAAAGCCTGTTTACACCTGTTTATGATGTGTTAACATTGTGTTGGTTAGGACAACTGAAAAACATTGTGTATGGTCATCATTTATTTTCATGATAATTGTTTTTAACATCTTTCTTTTTCTGGAATCTCTATAAATGCAACATTGATGCTCAGTACTGGTAAGTTCATTATGGAAAAAATGCACTCTTTACCTAACTGAAATTTTCACCCATTACAAAGCTGTTGCCTCTAATATAAGGCAGATGACACTAAACTAGTAAATAATTAATACTATGTAGTTTAGTAATGAAAACGGTTTAATAAACATTTTCTGGTGCAATTTCAATGTAATGTGCAGTGAAGTGCCCCAGGTTTAAGAAAGGAAGACTAATATTCATGTGTAATGAAAAGAGAAGGAAGTTATTGATAATGTGGGTTCTATGGCTTCCTTGATTTAAATGGATTTTTTCTTTTTTGCATAATTCTAAAGGTAATGTTGAAAATTTTGTCAGTGACTTAGACAGTTTTTTTGTTTTAAAAACAGTCTCCGGCAAATGACATTTTTGGGGAAGACCTGTTTGCACCAGGTAACCAAACGCAGTCACCTGCTGTGTCGCAGCCAGATCTACAAGCCATAACACCACAAACAAATCCCTTGGCCCTCTTTAACAACCCACAAAGTACAACTTCTCCTGTGCCAGGCATAGGTAAGTGAATCAGATGATTTACTGTTTGTAATAATAGTAACAATTTAGCCAATTCACCGGAGATTGGTACTATACAGACTAGTAATAACAAAATGCACTAACATAGAAAAAACAGTATTCGCATAATAGTAAAATAAAACAGATGACAAAGCTGAAGTTATCAGAAAAAAATGTGGTCAAAAATTACAAGATGAAACCAGATAATAAAAATTCATTAAGGTAATTTTATAATGGGGATTTTTATGAAGTAATGGTTATATTCTAATCTCCTGTGTCTGTTTTGGACTGCAACTTGGCTGAGTCAGAACTTCAGAATTGACAGCCTGCTGTTAAATATACAATTTATTTAACATTTTATTTAATTATGTAACATGGACAATGACAACTGGATCCACCCCCGCTCTGGCCAAGAGCCAATCAACCGTCAAGGAAGTTCTCCTAGCTGTGCAACTAGAATACACCTTACAAGACTCTGTCACTAAAGCAAACCTGCATCTCGACCTGTAACCCTACCGACAAAACCTCTTGCCCCTTCTGTTGATTTTGGGGACTCAATCCAGAGTAACCATCCAGCTCTGAATGGTCCTTAAAATGAGGTGGGAAGCTTTGGGGGGTTGTTGGCTTGGGGGAGCACAGCCCAGTGACCACTAAAAGTGAGTTTAACAACAAACCTATTTTAATGAAGTTTTACACACACATAACCGCACCAAGTTCTCTTCATACACACCTTAAGCAAGGATGAAGTTGGCTCAGAATATACATTCTGGAGGTCCGCGATAATAAAGCTGATTCAAAATACGGTACATAAGTGAACAAAAATCTTCACAAGGAAATTAGGAATACTTGGGCATGCTTATTTTTGTGGTTTGCTTAGTAGTTTAGCAAATGATGATTATAGAAGTGGTTCAATAAAATAACAAACTAGGAATATTAAAGATAAATAAGAAAAAAAACATGCAAGCTTGACAGAAAACCTGTGCAATCCTAGTGGCTTCTCCATTCTTAATTTTATTTAATCAGATCTTCATTCTAGTGCTGTTTCTGCTGTCTCTAGTTAATATGACTGGTGTATGAAAAGCAGGAAGACTTCTGCTTCCTGACTCACTTATGCTGGCATGACCCAAGTATCAACAACAACAACATTTATTTATATAGCACATATTCATACAAACAGTAGCTCAAAGTGCTTTACATAATAAAGAATAGAAAAATAAAAAAAAACACAATATGAAAACAAAATAAATCAGCATTAATTAACATCGAATAAGAGTAAGGTCCAATGGTCAGGGGGACAGAAAAAACAAAATAAAAACTCCAGACGGCTGGAGAAAAAAAAAATAAAATCTGTAGGGATTCCAGACCATGAGACTGCCCAGTCCCCTCTGGGCATTCTACCTAACATAAATGAAACAGTCCTCTTTGGATTTAGGGTTTTCACGGAAGGGCTTGATGATGATGGTCACGTAGAATTCTGCCTTTTAGTCCATCCATCATTGTTGGAGCATCATGAAGCTTCGAGTAGGTGGAGGTGGCGCAGGCCACCACCACAAAGAAACCGGAAAAAGAAACAGAAAAGAGAGTAGGGGTCAGTACGGAAGTATGCAAAAGTCTCTTCATTTTGTACCTGTTTTTGCTCTTTGTTTCACGTGCTTGTTAAGAATTTCTAGTTTATTTACCACAAGGAAATTCCTCATGAGTCACAAATAACTAGGAAGAGACAACTGCCAGTTTTATAAAATGGTATCATGTACTGCATGTGTATTCATCTTCAAGAAATGACTCTTAATTAAAATTTTACAATTTAAATATAAAACTAATTAAAATCGTTCCTTAAATTATAAGCTGGATTGAAGTTTTGGCATAACAGAATAATTACTGATAAACAGAGAAGAATTCACAATTCTGTGCCATTTTTCATAGAGGAACAACTCTTGGCCATATTGCCTATCTCTTCCCCAGAGAGGAGTAACAACTTCTAATTTGGGAAAGAAATTCTATCTAAACGTTCATTTTGCATAGGCGTCTTGTGTGAGATAAGTTACTTGGTGGAAGGTGCAGTTTTTTTTAACCAATAAAAACAAACATGGTACATATTCAGTGGTAATCTCACCATCTCACTGCCATGACTGTTTTTGAAATGCTGCATCTATTTTAATGTGGTTTTTTTAAGCACTTTTTTAAGCACTTTTCAAAACTGTATACTCCTGCTTTTATAAAAAATATGTTGTTTTCTAGTAACTTTTATTTGTTTTGTTTTTTTTTTTTTTTTTTTTTTTGCATCTTTCCAAATTGCAAGAATCAGTGGTTAACCATTTAAATAATTTATTACCAGAATGAGTAGATTTGTCCTTACCAATGCATGCTATGACCATACATTGGATAATTTTTTTTTTTCTTTTTCTTTTAAAGGGTCATTATCCCTGGGATCTCTCACACAGGCAGCATCACCTTGGGGGCAGTCTTCTTCCTTGTTTTCACCACCTAATCCCTTACCACAAGGTCCTATAAGGGCTAACCATCCCACACCTTTTAGCCAGTCTCCTATTTATGGTGCCCATCCTGCAAGTGCATGGCAGCAGCCTGCATCTTTTGGAGCAGTTTCTCTAGCACAGCCACCTAACTGGGGCCCATCTACTGTGCAAGCGCCAGCTGGAGCTTGGCCACAAATAACACCTTTGGCCAACCCCTTTCAATCTCAGATGTTCACTACAGCTACTCCTGGAGCATTTGGATCAATACCTCAAGCTAGTCCACCACCCCAGCCCCCCCCTAGGCCGGCACCTTTAAAAGAAGTACCAAAGGTTGAGGACAGTGCTTTCAGTGACTTGGATCCTTTTGGAGAGAAGGAAAAGAAGAATGTTAAGGACATGTTCAAAGACTTCCAAATGGCAAAACCTCCAGCAGTGCCATCAAGAAAGGGTGACCAACAGTCAGGCTTGAATTCTAGTGGAGCTTTTTCTCAGTATTTTACTAGCAAAGTGGGTCTTGCCCAGGAAGCAGCAGATTATGATGACTTTGACATTGATCAGATTACATCAAAGATCAATGGTAAGAGCATATTATGATCACATACAATGTAAATGGCACCACTAAATTAAATGTTTATGATTCAACATGTCTTGGCAAAAAAATAAATAATCTCAGTACTACTGTACTGTGTTTCTAGATTTTGGATTTTTAACTATAAACTTCAGTTTTTTTGACATTGTAATCATTATTACATATGTTCTGGTATGTATGTCATGAATCCTTTTCACAGTAGCACTTCAGGTTGGGTTATAACTACATATACTGCGAAATTACCCAGGTTGGAACCAACTAAATGTGTGTGTGTTGACCATGACAATGAATGAATGAATGGAGAAAATCACTTGACAATGTGTAAAAGCGTGACAGCTCCATATTAAGAAGAAAAACCAGAGGTGAAATTCTATTTTGAAATATGCAGTTGATGTTCAGAAATATCCAAAAACATTAACTGCATAATATATACTTTAGCTTCAACTTTGCTTGGTATAATTGTACCAAGTAACATTGTAAAAATGAAGTAGTAATTTAGCACAAGTTAACCCCATTGTATGTCATAGTTGTTGTAGATAGGCAAAGATAAGGTAAACTGTGCATTAGAAGTGTTTTTTAATGTCAGTAATGCTTGCTTTGGCCATTAGGTGACAGAATAAGAACATTTTTTAAACCTGAACTTTTTTTTTTTTAAGCTTACCATTTGAGGGCATTATTATTAAGATAGTAAATTGATGGAATTTGGTACAAACTTTTGAAGTACTCAGCTATTTTTGGTAATTAATAAACAGCTATTTAAAGTTGTCTTTTTCTCAAATATTTTGCAAGTTTCATTTCCACTTTTATTTTATTTATTTATTTATTTATTTTTTTAATGGGGTTTCTTCTTTTGTTGTGGTCCATATTGTGTGTGAATAAGATCAGAGGTTTTTATTCATCAAAATTAGAATAAAAGCTGCTGCCTTATATAGTCCTCATTATAAAACATTACTTTTGTATCTTTTTCTTGTACACTCAGTTAGCAATACACAGCAGTAGAATATGGGCATTTATACTACAGGAGACACATATTTGTGGATGATCCCAAACTGAAAAATTAATTTCTGTCACTTATCCAACACTTTTTTTAAATAGTTTTGGAAGTTTGACCTTTTTCTTTTTTTCTTAACAATACTGTATACTAGTTAGCTACACAATAAACTAGTAAGAGGTTTAGCAATTTTCTGCTAATGGTTTTAAATAGGTTTATTGTCAGGATTTCAAACTTAACCACTTAATAGTATTCATACAGTTTTTCCTAATACTATTTCCCTTTTTTTTTTATGCTTTATCTCATAGATTTGCCAAAGCCAACTCCTCGACAGTCGGCCCCTACTATATCCAAGCCTACACAGAAAACTTTTGATGATTCTTTTGGGGGAAATCCCTTCAATTCTCAGTCAACATCAATTGTAAGTTGATATCAAAGATCACTGTTTCTGAAAATTCTAGGGGACAAAACACACATTTTATATTTTGAAATGTATGACAATATGCTGTAATTTTAAATCTAAAGAAATTTGTATTAACTGATGTTCATGATAAAAACAATTTATGAAAAGTGTTTGAATTCACTGAATAAGTTATGTACCTCCAGACTTTAACTGTTAAAATCATAGCTTTATGGAATTATATAGTTAATGTGTGTACCAAGTGAATTAAGAAATGAAAACACATTCACTTATGAATATTTTGAGAGCAAAATTTATTGTTGAAAAAAACTTTGTAAACATTCTTATCAAATGGTATTTTGTCTTCTGTTGTTCTTCACCAATCCTCATCAGGTAATACCATACATCTATCTATTTCTAAACTCTTCGAATCCGGCTCAGTGCCATAGGGGAACAATCCCAGGTAGCATCAGTCAAAAGACATGAACCACACTGCAAAACGCTGCAAAAAATGAAATCTAAGCAGTTTTTTTTTTATTTAAAACCATTAAATCATGTTTACTATTAATCTTTTTTCAAGAAATCCTTCTTTCCACATTGGTAGATTTTCTTTTTGCTAAATAAAAGCAAAACAACCATTTTATTTAGCTAAAAAAGGCTATGAAGTAAGCAAAATTTATATGAGAAGATTTCTTTAAATTAAGCTAAATTTTAAGTAAAAGTTTATTGATAATTTAACAAATCTAACAATAAGGACAACAAGATTTAATGGCTTGATTACAAAAAAAAAAAAAAAAAATTCACTCGCTAAGATTTCATATTTTGCAGTGCAACAGTGCATGGGACTTCAGAACAACACAGGGAACTTTCACACAAGCCACTTAGTCATTTAAGGCCATTTTTTTTTTAAAGTTGCCAACCTGGCAGGTAACATTTTTGGGTTGTGACAGGAAAATAGAATATGATCATACTGTACAAGGTGAATTGTAATCAATTTTATTTGCTTTAGCTTTATGTACCTATCTATCCCTTTTATATATAGATCAACTCCTTTTGTTTAAAGTATTAAAAGTTTACATTTTTCAGGAACTTTTGTTTCTCAAACAAAACTGTATAAATTGTAAATGTATATATTGTGCCTTGCAACTCATTTAGGGGTGGGAAAGCCTGCTGAAAAGGTTGGTTAACCTAATAAAGCAACCAAACAGTTTTTAAATTCTCCAAAAGGAGCAGCTTTGATACTCATACTGGTTTTTGTAGTAATCGGGTTGCTCTGACCCTCATCCCAAAAATCTTTAAAATGTACAGTATAATTTAAAATAAGGATTGGGTAGAGAGGGACAATATATTATGCTCATTAGCCTAGACCAAGAGTTTCTGTTTTCTCAGGCTCCTGGACGTCGCTGTAGGTGCACAATTCCTTCTACCACGATGCCTTATATTGCAGAACGGCAAATTTGTATTCCTTTGCAGACTCAATTATTTCAGCAAGATAGTTCAGAAATTAAAAAGACTACACTGAGCATTTGTCACTTATTGAGTCAGATTATTGATATCCTTTATCATGCCAAAAAGGTCTCCAAGTGCAAAAAGTATTAGAAAATATTTACTGACAACATTACAAAAACAATCTGTCTTCATCTATGCCTGAAAGATGTGGCTACTTCAACCATACAGCAGCTGACAAATGTGACCATCGTTGATTTCACTTCATATTCAACTACGGGTTTTTGGAACCTCCTGTAAAGCAAATTTGTAAGTGTGTTTCTACTTCTGGGTCCTCCCCATCTCTTGCCTTCCTTGCAGTTTGTCTCTGTATCATCTTTTCTGCATACATTCCTGGTTCTCTTTGTAACTTTGTACTTTGCAAAGTGTTTTTCTTTACCTCTTTGAAAGGCACATGTTAGTAAGTTACCTTGAGTGATCTTTCAGCACCTACATAGGAGCTGTTTTCCGGGCATAGAATTTTTTTGCAGTTTTGATAAGATATGACCAGTCTGAACATAGAGGAAAGTTGAGGTTCCTTCTTGCATATATTAAACTGCAATACATTTGAGGTCTTGAAATTTAATAAAGTAAAGTGGATGGTTGATAGATAAATAGCCATTTTACACTGTCTTTTTGTTAATGTAAGGAGATTAAGGTTTTGCAGGTTTTTTGAGCAAATGAGTGGTTAACTCTGTATAGTTAATTTACTGGATTTGGAAAGTGGAAAGGCACAATCACCAAATAGTGGAAGAACTAATAGTGTGGACAGGAAAGGTAAACACTTCCTTCGGTGGGGTCGGTACTATGGAGAGAATAAGAGCAGGAAGCTGGAAATGAGTGCCCAGATAAAGGCAAACCACAGGTATTGGATGTATACATTTTATATTTTTGAAATTTGAGAGTGCATTATCTAAAAGTTGAATGATTGGTGAATGGAAATGTGCAGTCTGTTGTCTTTGATTTCTCATTCGTGGAAAGCCATAGGGTGTGAAGAATGGACAGACAAGGAGCAGAAAGTATATATAATAAATGCATACAAATCTGAAGGTGAACAAACATACAAGTAATCGTGGTTTACACAGCAGGAAATTCACGACCAATGTTGACAAAAAATGTATAGAGAATGCATAGATAGCAGACATAGGTAAGCAGGTTCCATTCACGGTAATTATGAGGAATAAAATCACCAAAGGTAAGATTTATCTAGTCATTGATTTAGCATCAAGTGAGTTAACTGATAGTAAATACTGTAAGAAATAAATGGCATTTTGTGTGTTTTAAGACTTACTGCAGTGTGTTGGTGTGTCAGGAGAAGACCAGTGAACAGGAGCAATAAGCATAAGAGTTTGTGTACGGGCACAGACAGGTAATGGATGCAGTAATGATATATGTGGCTTCAGTGAACATTAGAAAAATAAAAAAAAAACAAAAAAACAGATTAGTTTTCATTTAGCAGCTTTGTTTTGCAAGATAAGACATAGTTAGCGGGCCAGTAACACTAACTTGTAAACATATTCTTCTAGTGAACATTAACAGGACTCGTGGCAGGCAAAATAAGAAATACTTTTTCTGCATATGTCTTTTGGAATAATAGCTATTGGAAAATACTTTTGTGAGGAATTTAATAATATAACAAGAGTGAACAGTTAAAGAAAGTAAGAACCTGCCTGAAAATTAGATTTAGCTGCTCTTTGTTTAAGTAAATGAAATATTTCATCTGTTTTGTGTAGTTTGATCATATTTTGTGTCTCTGTGCACTAGGAAATGTGCTATTGAGTTAAACTGGATTTTGTTTGAACTCTGCTAGTCCCTTTCTAAGTAATAAAGAGCTTGAGAATCCTTCATCTGTGTGATTAATAGTTGTATGCTAACAGTTGATTATCTGCGCTAAAGATGTAAAAAAAGCAAGCTCACATTTAATGCATGGAAACTGAAAATGGTTGTTGTCCGGATGAATAACAGACACTGGAGGGACTACAACTATGCAGAAGACAGGTCAGTTTAGCAGCATTATGAAGAGAGTTTATTACCTTTATTTACTGAATTTGCAAAAGAGTCTTCAATGCAGTGTGTGTGTGTGTTTTGTAAAATCAACAGTCAATGCCATCAAAAACAATGGATCCACTTATGTGCACTGCAGTCTCAAGTGTCTTGTGGACAATGTTTTTGTGTATTTATTTGTTTGTTTTAATTCCAGAATGCCCAGTCTCAGCAGTCTTCAACATCTGATCCTTTTGGAGATCCATTTGGTAATCCATTTGCCTGAATGGTAGAGGTAATTTAACTTGAACCATATTGGCCTTTACTTTTAGCAGTGCTTACCATTTTGCACTTCATTGGCATGTGTCTTTTAAACTTGTAATATTCCATGTAGGAATGAATCGGCTTAAAGATAGCTTTAAAGGAAAAGGTTTCAAATGTTATTTCTCTTAACACAAGGCTTTGTAATATGATAAATTCTTCACTGCACCATATTAAATGTTTTTATGGAAAGTAATTACAGATTTTTTTTAAATAAGAGTTCCTTACAGCTGCACAGTGCATCATTAGCAGTAATTGTGAACCAGCAGTGCTATTTAAGACAAGGTAAATTAACTTCATTGATTGTTTTTTTGACTATTTATGCCTTATGTGGCACCATTAATCAAGTAAATAAGTTGGGAGGCCATTCATACTGTCCTCTTAAAAATCAACACATCTGCACCCAAAGAATCTTTTTCCCTTATTTCTGTTACACTGGCAGTGATTGACCTCCAGAATATATTTAGAGTTTAGAATAATTATTGTTTCTTTAACAAAACATTTACTTTCCCATTTACTTTTTAAACTTATTCATGAGAGAAATATGCTTGAAACAGAGCAAAAACTATATTATATGGTCAGTATTATTATTTGTCTATTTATGGGTCTGTTGTCATTATGGTCCTGGTGTGGTATCAATTTTTTTTTTTTGAGTCCTCAGAGGGGCAGTATCCCTCACTGCCAACATATTTTGCTTTTGAATATGATCTTAATAATCTTTTTCCATGTGATTCAATGATTCTATAATAAGAATCCATTGTGCACTGATATCTATGTTGCATGTCCAGTACTAATCACTAAGACGTGTATTCAGCCGAAAAGATCAGCTGTTACAAATTCCAGGGATGATTGAAAGTAGCCTGCAAATAAAATAGTCCTGCTGCTGCAGTGTTGGAGAACACAAAGCCTCCACATGCAAGATGGTGGATAAAAAGGTCTATCAGCATTACTGGCTGTACACTTACAAATGATGTTCACATAGAGACATGTTATATTACATTAAATTTTAATTCTCTGCATTTTATTAAAAAAAAAATCTCACATTTTTTTGTAATAACCTGTGTGCATTACATTAATACATGTTATACCCTATATATTACTTAGTACATGCAGATTTTAAAACTGTAGGTTGAAAATGTTATGCTGTTTATTTCAGTAAGCATATACTGAAGTACTTTTTCACTTTCTTTTCTGTAGATGCGGTGATGCTGCCTCTTTGACAGAAGTACCTCAAGTTTGTCTACAAGAATACCCACATGTATTTGAGCAAGTGTGAATGCTCTGAAAAGCAGTAGTCTGAGGTTTTCCTGTGTTTTGTACCTGCAGTGCCCTTGAATTGCATACACGAAAGCAACCATCTGTACCTCATTATTTGAGCTGATGTGCCTTTAAACCTGATGTAAACTACAAATAATATATGTACATGTAAATACTGACATTGTTTTGGAGACAATGAAGCTGCTTAGTGCAGAATTTCATGTCTGTGTCATTTTCCCTCCAAAGAGCAGATGAAAACAAGGGTTCTTGTATCAGCATCCAAATGATTCTTATTTTTGTACCTTAGAAAACATCCTGAGACAAAATTATCATGTAATTCATTACATTGTCAACCATATATTTTATAATGTAATGAAAGAAAATACCTGTTGTCTTATTCAAAATTGCAGCATCTTCTATTAGTCCTGAGAGTACAATCATTTTCTGATGTAACCAGTTTGGGTATTAAAAAGTTTGAGGACACTTAAAGCACCTGGCAGCTCCTGCTCTTGTTTAGAACTGCTGAGTGGGTGATATTTACCACTCTGTTCCAAGAGGATTTGGATTGCAAAATAAAATGCTAATAGCTTGTCAATGTTAAGAAATGAAGGTCATTGCAGCTGAAAGTTTCCTTTCATTTTCAAATAATAGACAAATCATTCAGGGTATTTAACTCATTAACCAGAATCAATGGCACAGTAGTTTTGAAATGGAAAAGTAGTTTTCAGAATGGAAAAAGCATGAAAACCAAAGGACAAGTGACAAAATGTTTTACAAGAGATACTGGTGGTACTAATGCTTATTCAGGGGACATAAAGATAAGGTTATGCATATGTTAGCTGGTGTCATATGTTCAGATAAATCTCTTATCTGTAATATTAAGGAAAAGTGTTTTCCAGGTAGATCATTTTATCAAAATAAAAATTAGCTACCAAAAATCTTTTTTTTTTTTTGCTTCTAGCACTATATGGTTCATCAGTCCTCTCCTTCTGATCCAGTAGCTGTGACATATATTGTGTTTTCTGTCTGAGTTTGTGTATCCAAAACGTTTGTGCACTATTCTCAGCATGTGGCTACTTTTTCAATGAATTTATGTAGAATTACAATAAACTGGAATTATATTGTTAACTGACACAGTAATCTAGTTATATAACACAATTTGTATTAAAAATATTGTATAATTCAGGTATGTCACAAAATAAAATAATCATGTGAATGATGTACAGTAAAAGTGATGCATTTTCCTTTATTTTTACTATATGGGAATGTCAAGATAATGAAAACATCAGCTAAAAGGTGCCACATTTTATGAATTAACTATAAATATAAGGATGCTTGATTTTGAGTCTGTCATAAATAACTGAAACATGCATTTTATCGTGTTGTAGTCTTCTGCATGGTTTATTTTAGGTCTTCAGCAGAAAGGTTACATATCTGATCATGTTTGTATTTATTTTTCTCTGGCACCTCTGGCTTCCAATTAGGAGTACCATTGGAATGAATATACTGATACTTATTTTTATCTCTTTGACTTGGGACATATTGATATAAATAACACTAACGTTAAGCAGTAAAGTAATACAAATACACTAAAGTTGTTTTTCTCTGCCTTTATATCAATCTTTCATTAATATAATGGATTATAGCTTTATAAATTTGCCAAGTATGTGCAATTGTGTTCTGGAGCTTAATTATATATTTAAAATGGTTTAGCAAATGGATTACTGGATGATTATCCCATATTTCTTTAATTACTTGTAGATTCAAAATTGTTACTGTCCTATAGTATATTTGATTATTTTATTTATAGTGAATGTGTTAATATTTATAACACTGTGGCAATTAATGTGTTTACGTTCACATAAATGACAAGCTGCTGTACTACCACACCAATGTTGTTATATACAATACATTAAATAGAATCAACCTTTGCTATTTTGAAATTTAAGAAAAGATAATTCTACCCCTTTGCCAATCATATACTTGTGCAACATCAAAATGAATCCAAATCTGTGGTTGTATGTTGATTAATCTGGTGATCTGTTCCACTGAAATTTTTGCTGTTCAAAACTGATGTCATGCATAGCCACAAGTAAAAAGCCATTCTGCTGTGTTGATGTTAATTTGCACTACTTACAGTGGGTTCAGAAAGTATTTAGACACCTTTCACTTTCTGCATACTTTGTGTTGTAGATTTATTTTAAAATTGAGCAATTTGCCATTTTGCTCGTCAATCTACACTCAATAGCCCATAAGGGACACAGTGAAAACATGCTTTTTTAAAAAAAAAAAAAAAAAAAACTAAAAAAAAATTTAAAAATCAAGATGACATCTCCTGTATAAACTATTCAGACCCTTAATTCAGTGTTTTATCGAAGCACCAATTACAGATTCAGGTTTTCTTAGGCAAGTTTCTACAAGCCTTGCACGGTCGGTCACATTTTGGCGGTTTATCCCATTCTTTGTGGTAGTATCTCTCAAGTTCTGTTAGACTGGATGAGAAGTGTCTGTAAACTGCCATCTTCAAGTCTCTGAATCCACTCGAGCATTGTCTGCATAATTAGGGTTCTGTTGTGTGGAAAGGTGAATAGTTGCCACAGTCACCAGTTGCACGCACTCTGGAGCAGGTTTGTGTGGGTGTGTGCGTCTCTGAAGGACCTCTTTATTTAGCTGTATTCATCCTTCGTCTACCTATTCCTGCTGCTGAGAAGCAGCTCCATTGAATAATGTTGCCTCCATTATGTTCCACTATAGGTGTTGATATTAGGCAACTGATGATCACATGATGTAATTGTCTTTGCCAGACAGTGCTTGGAGTTCTTCCCAAAGAGATGAATTCTTGTCTTACTAGTCCAGAGAATATTTTTCCTTGTGCTTGGAGTTCTTTAAATGCTATTTGGTAAACTTCAAGCTGGCTGTCTTTTAACTTATACTTCTGGGACTTTCATTTAACCTCTCTTTCATAAACTCCTGATTTGATAGTGTTACTGAGATGATCCCTTCTTCCAACAGGTTCTCCCATCTTAAGACTGCTGAAGCTCTTTGAGAGTGACCATTGGGTTCTTCGTCATCTTCCTGACCAAGGCCCATCTTGCCTGGTTACTCAGTTTTGTCAAGTGGCCAGCTCAAGGAAGAGTCCTGATGGTTCCAAACTTCCATTTCACAATTATTGAAGCCATTGTGCTACTGGAAACACTCAAAGCTTTAGTGTTGCTTTTTAAACCTTTTCCCCGATCTATGCCTCATCACAAATTTTATCCTGGATATCTGCAAATAGTTCCTTGACCTTCGTGGCTAGTTTTTTTTTTGTGTTGACATGAAGTTTGGATTGTGGGACCTTATATAAACTGGTCTGTGTCCTTCTAAACTTTTTCCAATTAATTCAGTTTGTCACAGGTGGGCTGCAGTTAAAATTGACACACGTGTCAACAATAACTAAAGTAAACAACACTCGCCCAACCACATTTTTTTTTTTTTTTGGAGTACCACAGCAAAGGGTCAGAATAATCATCACTATTGCACTCCACCTCTGTTTCCAACTAGCATTTATAGGGGCTGCTTAAATTTCACAAGTTAGGGATAATTTTGGCTTGCCTAACTCCATCTTTAGTGAATGTGAAACACTTTGTGTCCGTGGTACCGATTCATCCTTCATTGTGAAACAAGGCACATTCAAGTCAGACTTAGCTAAGTCTGGATTTCGGAAACGTACTCTGGAGAATATCTCTTTGGTTCACTGTGAATTTAGCTGCTCACTGTTGCAGGAGATTAAACTGAGAATTGCACAGGGACAAGTTGTCTGTTTACATGTAAGAAATTATTTGGTAGGCACTTCATAGGCCAGTTATTAATGTCAAGAAACATTCTGCCTATTATGCAAAGAGTTTCAGAGAGTAAACAAGTGGAAAGACGTATTTTCGTACGTGGATTACTCGTTTAGCCGGACGTAATTGTTGGCGATTTGGCATGATCCTGGATCTGTCGGTTTTTCGAAACTCTTGCTGGATATGTCGTCATAGCAGCACATCCTAATCCTCAAACCTGCTCAGAGCAGGTTTGTTTTATGTAAACAAGGATTAGCTCATACACTTAATCAGTGTCCATGCATGGAATTCATTCAGTCATGGCTTCGCCGTTCATGAATGAGCGACCAATTGATATCGGTGCGTAAATTATAAGAAGAGAATTTCATGTAGGGAGGGTTTTGCACGATCAGCAAGATCCTTTATTGCTCCCGGAGAAAATTCTTTCCGAAAGGTACCGCTTTAGCTGGAGGGGAGGGGGGAAATTGTACCTCAAAGATTAGCACCTTATATTCAAAGTCAAACTAGGCGACGTCAGGGTCTCACAACCACACAGACAGTATGCGTTGCTTTGAGGTGTTTTGCAAGCGGTACTTTTTTATTTATATACTAGCAAAATACCCGCGCTTCGCAGCGGAGAAGTAGTGTGTTAAAGAAGCAATGAAAAAGAAAAGGAAACATTTTGAAAATAACGTAACATGATTGTCAATGTAATTGTTTTGTCACTGTTGTAAGTGATGAGTGTTGCTGTCATATATATATATATATATATATATATATATATATATATATATATATACACACACATATATATATATACATATCTATACATATACATATATATATATATATATACACACACATATACATACATATATATATATCTCTACATATACACATACATATACTGTACATACACACATACATACACACACATATATACACAAATACATATATATACATATACATACATATCTACATATATACACACACAGCTATTTCGTATCAGTGCAATACGCTGCTTGTTAAAACGGATAACTCCCGCTCTTACGTGCAAGTCTGCGTGGATATTATGAACTATCGTATTTGTTCAAGTTCTATTTAAATTTTAAATAGAAGGAATTTTTATTTAGTCGACAGAAATATCTTTGGTAGGAATGGTAAAAACAGACAAGAATATTATTCCTGAATAAATCAAGTCAAACCTTAAACAACTTATAATATTTTGCTCTCCATAAAAATATATCCTGTCTAAATTATACAAGTTAGAAATAAAGTAAACTTTAAAAGAACAAACATTCAAATTTCTTTACTCTTATGTAATTTTATATAAAAAATAAACTTA
>JANRMT010062822.1:13514228-13601840 GCA_026402145.1 Polypterus bichir lapradei
TATATATATATATATATATATATATATATATATATATATATATATACTCTGTTGGCAATGCGGAAAATCTATCTAAAAGTGCAGTGTGCCAGGCAATTCGTAAAGTCTGTTTGGCTCTAAAATATTTCCTTCAGGTTTTCATAGTGTTTCCTGGTCACCTGCGTGTGCAGACAATAAAAGAGGTGTTTCATGCCATTGCAGGTCGGTGATACACAGGCAAAAACACCCACAGTTCCATTAAGAATCTCACAATCAGCCTAACATTCTTATTACCCAGGATTTCCAAATGTGATTGGGGCACATGGAACTATCAGAGTGGAGTTTGATCAAACATTATTTGGAAAATTTACCAGTCCTCCTGATGAATAATCAGACGCAGTGTCTTCATCAAATATTTGACCTTCGTCAATATCTCGTTGGTCAGGCACAAGTTCTAGGGATATGACATTCCCTGCAACTGACCCAACAAAAAAAGAGGGCTATATGGAACATACCTGTGGCACACATTGAGGACAAATATATGCAATGACCATCCTTTACCTAAAATAAAGTAACCATCCTGCCACTGGTTCTGAGGAGGAGCTTCCCCCTTACAATGCCCTCAGAAACAGGGCGATGTGCATTTTGCTGGACAGCCAACTCTTCTGCAGCGGTTAGGTTTGGACTGCGTGGACCTCCACCTGTGTTTTGCTTGTCTGCCTTCTTATTAGCTTTAAAATTAATGTTTTTTATATTATATATGATTCTTTATGTCAACAATTCTTTAAATAGTTACATGCCAATATTTACCAGTTTGAAGTATATTCTTGTACTTCACTTTAACCTGTCCCCACGTTCTCCTTGTGCTCACGTTTGATCCGGAATTATGACATTAATTAATAATAATTAATCTGACACATAAGAAATGAAACGCTGCTTTCAGTCAGTACAATGCACACGCGTTTAATTTGTCGGTCACTTTTTGCTAAGCATCTTTTCTGGTTTGGGCTGCTTTTGCAGTGTTACCCCTTGTGCATATTAAATCTTGAAATCCTTCGAGTAACACACACACACACACAGCTTGTGTGGAAAAAAAATGCGCCCGTTCTTTCGTCATTTTGTTGCAGCCTATCAAAGACTTGCTGATTGTGTTTTCTAGAAGACTCAATATATATGGGCTTTACACTCAGCGCGGGTGGGCGCATTCATCTCAGATGATTAGATCCAGCTAAACTAATCTACTTCACAGCTGCATTAGAAAAACCGACTTATCCAGGATGAGTTTCACCGGCATTCACTCATCCAAGATGAGGCATCTGATCTCGGATGATTTAAGCGACATACGAAAAATACCCCCATGGACTTTAAAAGAGCTCTGAACTTTTAAAACTAGAGAAACAAACAGCAAGCTAAAATGGCAGTCATTAACACTTTGCAGAGCATCTCAAAGAAATAGTCACATTTTAATCCAGAAGGTGTAGAGTGTTTTAATCCTTATACTGTTTTTATTTCCCAGTCCTTATAGACTTCTCATCTGAAGTGAAGAATGCAAAAAATGGTTTTCTGAAATACTGAAGGATATATTAATTTAATGACCCATATACTGTATAAATGTTGAATTTTTTCATCTCGAAACCTTAACCAGGGGTGCATAAAGTAGAGAAAAAGCTGTCTATGCTCTTTTCCCAATATACTCTATATGGCATGGGAGAATGTTTTTTATATATACTGTATGTTATGCATTTAATCTAACCTACTTTTTTTGGGTCATGGGAAGTGGGTACTACATTATTTAGATATTAAATATTTTCACAATTGAAGCAAAGGCTTTGAAATTGACTTGCTTATTTAAAGCATTTAAGTATTCTGCAGTGATAAAGGTTACATCTGAACGGAAGAACATTTTAGTATTATGAGATTATATCTTTTAGGAAGTTACAAGAAATTTTTTTATGCATTGTTCTCCTAAACATGTAGTATATTGAACTTTGAGCTGTGTGGCTAGCCTGATTCAGTTAATTCTTATGAAGACTGGTATTTTTTTTTTTTTTTTCGATATAGCTGTACCTTTGTATATTCTGTACATTTGTTCCCCTGTGGCTAAATAATGTTCTATCTATGTATGTATCTACCTTGTCATCTGTACCGGGAAATATATTTTCTAGGAAAGTGATTTAGAGAATATGTTTGATAGGAGTCTTTGATTTGCTGCTCCATACTTCACTTCAGATCACATTTGTTTGGTGTTTACAAGACATGGTCCAGAAAACCGTTTTCATTTACCTACTAATTTTTCAGTAACCTGTTATTGCAGATGATTCTTGTATCATGAGAATCAAAGGTTTTAGTCTATATTAACAAATAAATTTCAAAGCCCTGTTTTAATTTTAAAAATTACTATCAAGATCAGCATTTTCAGATTGTTTTTCTAATTGTTTATTATCCACACTGAGATGTCACAAACGTGTCAGTCTTTCTTATTGAGCATGTGTGGTCTGTCAGCCAAGAGTGACTCTCTTTTTACATTCTTTTACACGTAGTATACAGAAAGTGCACGAATCATGAAAAAATTCGACCAAGATTTTGATGAATCGTGACGTTTTAGATCATCCTGAGTCCGAAAGTACCATTTTTTAAATTGTCTGTGTGTCAGTGTGTTAAAAACGATAACTCAAATGCTTTGGCCTAGGTCACTGAGATTTTGTACACCTGCTTTATATCAAAAATAAGGAATCCTATCAACTTTTGGCCAGAAAAAGGCAGCCGGAAGTGGAACTTTAACTGAATACTTTCGTGAATTGTCAAGTAAACTATGGATATAATTACAGATAGATGATTCAAATTTCATATAGATACTTATGAGAAAAAGCAAACAAATGAAATTTGAGAAAAAATACTTCCGGTTGAGTAATTTATTTTCACAACCATCCAAATTTTTTGTATCATGGAAATATAAATATGTACACGCTATTACTTAAATTTCAGTTGTTTAATGTCATATTTAATTAGGTTATTTGTCTACTTAGGGCAGGTTGCATTAAGATTACAAACAATGCATGCATTGAAAATGATCTACAGTACTCTTCATCATTTGGGTCCCCACTTTAATTACAATGCTGACAAAAATAAAAACCCAGTGTAAGCCCTGTGGAATGGAGATCACAGAAAAGAACACCACAAACCTGAAGAAGCATCTTGAGGTGCGCCATCCTGAGAGTCATGCCAAGGTACGTAACATTTTCTAGGTGGCAGCTTGCCCAACGCCAATACCGTTATCTATAGCTCTCGTTCACCCTGCTAATACTAATGCGTCAAATGTGACGGTTTATTTTAGGTGTGCTGCTACTGGGGATGTCACACCATAGTAAGATTGATACTGTGACCACAAATATACAAATAACTTCAGATGGCACAATAATATGTGAGAAAAGTGTGAGTAAAAACCGCATATTTAAAGGGCTTACAGTAGTGATGATACAGCACCACATCAACACATGTCGAAAAGAATAACAGCAGAAATCATGTCTGGCAATGCTTTGTGTTTGAGAATGTTAGCATGTGATTGGGGAAAACGTGCTTATTAATAGGAAAAAAGGCCAACATACAGACAAATACAGGATTTTGTCATTGCCTGTTTTATGCCTCATGATTTACTTAAACAGATTTGTGTAGCTTTTTGAGAGCAATCAGATGCGCTCACCCTCAGATGTGAGTTGCAACTGTTTAGCTTGTAGAGTCACGCATCTGTTACAGCAGATGAAATGAGGGCGTGGGGGATTAATCGCTTTCAATACAGTGTCCTACACAGTCCCTATAAAGGAACGGAAGTTTCCCATTTGTTCTTACTGTAGATTGTAATGAACACACCTACCCATGTTCGTCCACTTATCCATCCATTTTGTAACTGGTGGATATAATTCAGGGTTGCAGATGAAACCGCATTGTATGAATCCACTTACACATACGGGTACAGTGGCAGTGATAGATTAAATGATCGATCAATTAAAAATTGAGCCAAGTTTCAAACAATATGGCTAATTGGCTTGTCTAAATTATTGATGAGATGAGCTGCTCCATTTCTTAATGATAACATAAAATGTACTCAGGTTTTTAGTGCTTGAATTACATCTCACAATTAATATAATATGTACAGTACAGCAAAACTACATTGCTTCATTGCTGAATATGAAATGAATTAGAAATGAGTACATTAGAAGGTCAGCTCAGGTTAGACGGTTTGGAGACAAAGTCAGAGAGGTGAGATTGCTTTAGTTTGGACATGTGCAGAGGAGAGATGCTGAGTATATTGGGAAAATGATGTTAACGATAGAGCTGCCAGGAAAGAGGAAAAGAGGAAGGCCTAAGAGGATGTGGTGGGAGAGGACATGCAGGTGATGGGTGTAACAGAACAAGATGCAGAGGAGAGGAAGATATGGAAAAAGATGATCCGCTGTGGCAACCCCTAACAGGAGCAGCCGAAAGAAGAAGAAACAAGATATCCACCTAATTTTGATTAATTTCCTTATAGTTGACTAAAACCGATTTAGTTTTTCTTGACTAAAATTAATTTACCTTTTGTCATTTAAAACCAGACTAAAAATTACAATAGTTAACTGACTAAAATGTGAATAAAACTAAAATGCACTTTAGTCAGAAGACAATAAGACTAAATATATTGTCAAAATTAATACTGTACTGGTACACTTCTCTTCATTGAAGATGGAACTGCTGACATCTGAGATGTGTAGAAACATCTTAACTGCTCAAGTTCCAGTAAATGCCTCCAAACTGTATAGTACTTCATCCTACAACAAAATAACAATGTCAAATATTGCTATAGCAACACAAGAGTTTTTCAAAGCTGAAAAATGGTAAATTCTTAAGTGGCCAAGCCAGTAACCGATTTACATCTGAGAGAGAATATACTTTCACTCTAAGGTGTCTTACAAATGAGGAATATTGATTTCACTGTGGCGAAAAAAAGTTTACGACTTTGTACAAGCTCATCTGGGTGGTGCTCCAACTCTTTCTTCATTGTTTTATTTCCCCTTTACAATGTCTGGTGCCTTTATTTCCTTATTTTACATTATAGGGACATGGGGAGCCAAGATCTATTACAACAGCATTTATACTAGGCAGAAAGCAACCCTGGATGAGGGAACAGTGTGCCACAGTCACACACAGACACACAGTTACTCATCAGTCAACCTAACTCGCATGTGGAGTGACACCAAAATTGGAGGCATGGCAGAAACTGACAAGGCAGCAAAAAGAATTGAAAAAGAGCTGGACAACCATCAGAACTCGGTGAACACCAGAAAAATGCAGTTTAATGTAGAAAAGTGCTAAGTGCTACATGTAGGGAAAAAGGAACATAAATTATCATTATATGATGTTCAGACACTGTTATACAGGAAGCAACCTCTGAAAAAGATTTAGGGGTTTATGATGATGCAACATTTTAATCAACTAAGCAATGCACAGAAGCAATTAAAAAGTCAAATAAAATGTTATGTTATATCATTTAAACTGTTGAATTTAAATCAAGGGATATTATTCACAGACTATATAACACACTAGTAAGACTGTATCTAGAGTATTGTTGGCAATTCTGGTTACCACGGTACAAGAAAGACAGAGCAGCACTTGAAGCTATGCAGAGGAGAGCAACCAAGTGCATCCCAGGATGTAAGGACATATCCTACTCTGACAGACTCAGAGAATTAAACTTACTTAGTCTCGAGCAGAAGAGACTGTGTGGTCTTCTCAAAGGCATTGATAAAGTAGATCCAGCCACATTCTTTCAGCTTAGCAGTGAATCACATACTTGAGGACATCAGTGAAAATTAAGGAGAAGTGCATTTAAAACTCAAGCCTGGAAGCTCTTCTTTTCATAAAGAGTTGTGAGACTATGGAACAAACTAAATGAGACATGGACTGTAGTTGAAGCAGAAACCTTGAGAACCTTTAAGAGGAATCTCGTTAAGATACTGGGGCAGCTTAGCTATTAGCTAAACAAACGGGATTGATGGACTTAATGGTCTCTTTTGTCAAATTTCTTATGTTCTATGCTCTTATGTTCTAAGGCAGGATTGAACTGGACGGCTTACCAGTCTATCATAAGGCACACTTACACACATTCATCGGTCAACCCAATAAAAAGGGTAAAATGTGCAAAGCCTACACACATTGCGACCACATAAGAATCAAAACTGAGGTCCTGAAACTTCAAGTGTTATTCTCTGCATCCAGAAATTTGCCTAAGGTTCAAATCGTTAGGGGGAGGAAACCCAGCCGCATGGGTTAGCTACCAAACGGTCAGTTAGTGCACTAAGGGGTGCAAAAAAACCTAGCACCGGCACTGCCTACACCACCCATTTTCCCCAATTTAAGAAACATTATCCATAGTACAATGATTAGAAGTATTTTTTTTTCAAAAATTATGCACATTTTATGCTACCCTCTGCATGCATGCAAGCATGAATAATTCTGTTTTTGAGTGTAAGTAATAGGTGTCTGTACAAACAAGCCATCATATTAAATCATTATGTAGGATTATAAAAAGTGATGTAGTCCAAGTGCCTCTTCAGGTTTATCTTTGGAGTCAAATGCCATTTCCCTACTAACTCAAATGTTGTTACTTTCGATAAATAAGACACAACTTTTTTACCACGATGAGTAGAGTATAAAGCCATGAATACAGTACTACTACTAGCCAATACAGCATGTCTTACTAGGCATTGTCAAGTTTACACATTGAGCTTCTAAATAGTTTATACTTTGTCACAACAGATGCATTCACATTCCTCCTTTATTTTATGCTACAGGGCAAGAACTCATTTGGCACTGCAACAGCCTTCAGATAATTAAGAATACATACCTGTCAGACTTCAGATAATCATTTTTGTAAAACTGCGTACCACAAATTCTTTCCCAAAGTTCTTCAATTTTGGAGTTTACGTCTAAATTAAGCACTACAACCCTTAGGTTCAAAGAATCTGAATTACCAAAGGGCAACAGGCAGGCACATGACTTTATCTGTTTTCAAATTCTGCATATGAATTCTGTGCCACTTCGTTCAGATGCCTGTTTTATTGTAAATAACCTCACAATCAGGATTTGTTTCAGGTGTCATCTTTCGCAAAATCCTTTCCTACAGGCTTCCAAGCAAAGTTGATATGCCATTTAAACAAAATCCACAAAATGTACCGAATATTTCACTTGAATGTAGCCAAGTTTCTGTTTCGCAAATTGTATAAACTGTGTTCCAGATGTATGTTTATAACAATGAGAAAAGACAGTGGAACAAAATTAGAAATAATTAACTTTATCACAGCTTTGCATTGGAAGGATATTTGGACTCTCTTCTGAGTTCCCAGTATGGTGGCCACAAAGGGCAAGTGACAAAAAATGTAAAGATGTGATGCGCACAATTAAACGCATTAGCGTACAATTAAATGTGGTGCGCACAATTAAACAAGGGGGTGATGCACAGAATTAAATGTGATGCTGCCTGCAAAATTAGTTGTGCTCACAATCAGAGGGGTGACGACAGAAAGGGGAGGTACCATGGCAATGCAAAAGGAAAACACCGATTGGTGGCAAGGTTTGTCTGTCAGTCCACAGAGAAATTTCCCAGTTAAGTGGGGTGCTGAGTGAAAGCTACTATAGCATTCCTTTTTCAAATAAATTGTTGGCAATCAAACTTCCTGGTGCAAGTTCATGAGTACGAATCTAAACAGGCATGATGTTAACATCCATCCATTATCCAACACGCTATATCCTAAATACAGGTTCACAGGGGTCTGCTGTGAATCCCAGCCAACACAGGGCACAAGGCAGGAAACAAACCCCGGGCTGGGTGCCAGCCCACCGCAGGGCACACACACCCACACACACACTAGGGACAATTTAGAATCGCCAATACACCTAACCTGCATGTGTTTGGACTGTGGGAGGAAACCCACATAGACACGGGGAGAACATGCAAGCTCCATGCAGGGAGAACCCGGGAAGCGATCCCGGGTCTCCTAACTGCGAGGCAGCAGCACTACCCACCGTGCCACTGTGCCACCCCATGTTAACATGTAAGAGTTAATTATTCATAAAATTCAAAAAAAAAAATGACCAAAGTAAGCCAGGGTGCTCCCTCTTCCCCTTTTTTTTTTTTTTTTTTTTTTGCCGGCAGTGCGGTGCTTGATAGTGTGTTATGGTTGGATTAATTAGGGGGAGTTACTTTGAACAATACCGCTTTATTATAACAGCAGGCCCGAGAAGAGGGAGGTGCAGCCGGTACATCCCTCTGGGGCCTATGAAGCTCAAGGGGGCTCATAAAGCCCAACGTGTCCCATAATTTTTATTATAATTTAAACATTTGTTTATTTACTTTGTAATTCATTTAATTTTTATTGTATTTTTTAAAATTTTGCAATTCTGTTTAGTTTCAAAATTAAAAAGGCACGTGGGTCACAGGGTACTTAGCAGCGGTCAACAGTTTACGACGTAAGGGACATTCATGAAGGCCGCCCTGGAAGAAAAGTCACATGGTGTACAAGGGTATTCCCCACTCGGTGGGAAGTGACAAGGAGGAGGGGGTTCCGGGCGCAGTGACAAAAAAGTCATCAGCCGGCAAACAAGTACATCACGTAGACACCGCGTTCTGAGACACGAGGGCCCACACACCTTCTTTGGACCGGGGCCCAGATTTTCTCTCAGCGGCCCTGAATAACAATCACTAAAATAATTTATTTGTAATCTAACATGGTGTTTCGTGGTGACTGTACATTCGATCAGGTGCTGTATCAATAAGGAGGTATAGTAAGAAAAGCGACAAAAAATGAACCCTCACGTTCATGATTTCTATATGCTCCGAGTGTCCATATGTTTGTCAGTTCTGGATATTGCACAGTATTGTTTGTTCGAGATAACAAGGCATTCCTTTAAGTGGTGCAGTGACATATAACAAAAATGCAATGCAAAGTAAACCCTAATTATTTTAAAAAAATCTGATCTTTATGAGATACTCATCTTTACAATTCTCTTTACAATTGTTGCTTTCAGTCCTGTAACCGGATGTACCCTAAATGATATCCTTTCAAACAAGAGAAGCTAAAATGCTAATAATAATATTACTATTGAAAGATTAAGTAACACACTGGCAATGTTTTGTTTTTTTAAAGTATTTTTCCCACTTAAGTTCAAGCAAAAGAAAAATAAATCCTAGCTAATATAAATAAATAACATGTATTTTGTCTTCCATTTCAGATATTATGTATTGCATATTTTGCGGTGAACATCTGCAAGATTTGCATACCTGTTCATCTTGTGGAAGGCATAATCCAGAGATTACTGAAGGAAATGAAAACACATCAACATCCTGAAAGTTCTCCTGAGTGCAATCAGTTTCCAAGAACTGCTGATAACGATTTCATTATTCAGCATTTTCACCAGAAGCACACATATGATATTATATTGCACTTACATTAGTGAATGTGTTCAGACTAAAGTCCAGATGTTGTTTTCAAATAAAGATGTTTTCTTGGATGAATGCGTGTTGTGCACAAGAGAGACAGAGTCGGATTTGATGTCACTCAAGTGGTTACTGGAATATAAAATAAACACTTTTAAAAGAGATATAATGAAACAAGTGTGTTTTTATTCAAGAATAAAACTGGATTAAAAAATGTGTTCAAATGAAATGTTGCTGTGAACGTGTGTAGACTGTAGGGTGTTTAGGGAAAACAAAATTTTCTTGCAGGCTTTTAGGAAAACTTGTTAAGGCCATGTCCTACTCTGACAGATTTGGTGAATTAAACCTGTTTAGTCTCGAGCAGAGGAGCCTGTGTGGGGACCTAATCCAGGTCTTTAAAATCCTCAAAGGCTGTGATAAAGTAGATCCAGCAATATTATTTCAGCTTCAGGGTGAATCGCATCCTCAAGGACGTCGTTTAAAACTGAATCCAGGAAGCACTATGTGACATAAATATTTGTGGGACTCTGGAACAAACTACCATGATTCATGTACAGTAACTGAAGCAGAAACCCTAACAACCTTTAAGAAAAATCTGGATGAACTATTGGGACAGCGTAGCTATTAGCTAAACAAATTAGCTTGATGGACTAAATGGTCTCCTCTCATTTGTCAGATTTCTTATCTTAAAATGGTGATGGAAATGGTGTAAAATATTTTCCACTAACATAAAACAAATTCAAAGTGGAAAATAAATACAGGAACTGAATTCAGCGACCCAAAAAAAAATAATATTAGGAAAGAACAATTAGAAAACAAACTAAGACAAAACCTAAAAAGTGCCAGATGTTCACAAATCAGAACAGCCATGACCTTGCACATTTGTGTGACCAGCGAGCAGGGCCGGATTAAGGTGGGTGCTATTGATGCTGCAGCATTAGGCCCATTCCTGAAATGGGCCCAGATGAAAACAGATGAGAATTTTCCAGAAGCTTAACAGTTTTCCTTTGCTATATTAGCCTCGAAATAATTCTTAGAATGAAATTTGGAGTCCGACTTTTGGATGCCTAGACACAGCATTACTTATAATATTATATTATTGTTCTTTGCGCTGTGATGTAACTGTAACGTCGTTGTGTTAATTGTTAACCGAAGATTTCAAGTTAATGCTATCAATTTTACGTTAAACAGTTTACTTAGTAATTTAGCTGTGTTTTTTGCAATATCTTGGGGATTTTTGCCACTTTATTATTGTTCGGTAAGTACCATGTAGTAAATTTTTCATCTTGAAAGTTAGTTGTACAGTAAAAATCGATGGCTATTTAAATGGTTATCTGTAAAGGTAAAACTAAAAGCTGGCCCATTAGGCCCAGCATGGATGTTTAGAATTTTTAAAATCGTCGACAGGATTCTGGTCTATTATGAAATTTAAATTGTGGACAAATTTTTACCCTCAAGAGCCTGAACTGAGTCACTTTGACCCAATGTTTCTACAAATTAATTTTTTCTTACTCTGTTTCGTAAGAGAATTGCGAAATTTTATGTATTTCATTATTAGGTTTTCTGCATTAAGTGCACTTTTCAGACAATTGCTATTGAATGTTGATGTTACATAGTTTGATGTTAATCTCGAGTTGTTACGATACTTCATTGTCATTATTATTCATGTTCAATAAAGGCTGGCTGGTTGCATCACAAGCAATTAAGGCCCCTTGGTCGGTCTGAGTGCGCATGTACGCTGAGTGTCGAATGCACATGCACCAATGCCGAGAAAAAAACAGGCCTTTTTTGTGCTGCAACATCAGGCCCAATTTCATCTTAATCCGGCCGTGCCAGCGAGAACATCTTCTTAAACAAGAGGACATCGCTGGTAGATTTTTTAGCTACTTACTGAGTGGCAGAGGTTTGTTCACAAAACAGAAATGATAACCACGAGACAGGTTAACAGACTGGATGTCTGACAGTACTAGAACTCCTAGTCCAGGGGTCCCTAACTCACTTCCTGGAGGACCACAGTGACTGCAGGTTTTCATTCTAACCCTTTTCTTAATCAGTGACCTGTTTTTGCTGCTAATTAACTTTTTTGAATTAATTGACTTGCCCTTGAAGACTCAAACATCTTAAGTCAGGGGTGTTGAACTCCAGGCCTGGTGGGCCACAGTGGCTGCTGGTTTTCATTCTAACCCTTTTCCTAATCAGTAACCAGTTTTCACTGCTAGTTAACTTTTTTTTCCCTTCATTTTAATAGCTCTGTTTTTAAGGATTCAGTTCTCTCAATTGATTAATTTCTTCATTAAATGACAGCCAAACAGAAATGAGATATGAAATGAGCCAACAGATGAGCAGATAAACTGGGACTGCAAATTCCAACCAATTTCACTCCAATCACATTCTTAAGGAGAAGCCGATTCTTGCTGTTAATTAAACTCGTTATTTAATTCCATGGTTTGTTGCTGCTCTCATTCTGCCACAGCACCATCAAAATATTTTGGTGACCAGAGAGATCAGCCTTACTGAGACTTTTACTTTACTTTCAGATATTGTGTGATGGGCATAGGTGAACTGGTCATGTAGCGGTTTGTTTTGTGTCTCACTATTATTTGGCTGCTAATTAAGGAAAAAAAAAACAACAACAAGTCAACTTAATTAAAATTAAGACAAAAGACATTAATTAGCAGCAAAAACTGTTCACTAATGAAGAAGATGGTTAGAATGAAAACCTGCAGCCACTGCAGCCCTCCAGGACTGGAGTTCGACATCCGTGCCTTAAGTGTTTCTTTTTCCCTAATTAGCAGTCAAACAATAATGAGATACAAAATGAGCCAAAGCAAGACCAGCAAACTGTGACCATCGTACAATATCTGAAAATAAAGAAAGATGAAGGTCTCAGGATTGTTGATCTGCTCATGTCCCCAAAACATTTTAACGGTGCTCACGTTTCATTTCTGTTTGGGTGCCATTTAAGGAAAGAAATGAAGCAATTCAGAGGAACGATAATGAAATTCAGGAGAACAATTCTTAAAAAACAAGTGAATTAAAATGAAAAGAAAAGGAGTTAATTAGCAGCAAAAACATCACTAATTAAGAAAAGGGCTAGAACAGTGGTTCTCAACCTGTGGGGCAGGCCCCCGTAGGGGGGGCTCGAAGATGTGAAAAAAAGAAAACAAGGATCAAAAATATGAAAAAAACAGCTGTTGAAAGCAAAACAAATTAACTTAAACTACATTCTGATACTAGAACAATAAATATAGAGTTAGATAAATGTCGATAAAAGTTAAGTAGGTATAATAAAATATGCATCTACATTTCAAAAAAATGTTAGGAGGGCTGCAATTAAAACTGTCATGAAAACTCGGGTCTCAAATAGTTAAAGGCTGAGAAACGCTGGGCTAGAATGAAAACTGCAGCAACTGTGGCCCTCAAGGACCGGAGCTGGGGACCCCTGTCATAGTCAGTAAAGCTCGATCATGAACCTGTACCTTATCTTACTTTATTTATTTTTTTATTTTTGTCTTCAGGTAAGGATGATTTTCCATTTCCGTGGCACCATTGTGCATACATCAGACACGTTCTTCATCGACACCCATTGGGATCACACTAAAGGGAAATCATCCTTAGATTTGAAGCAACACAAACAAATAAAATAAATCTAAAAAGAAGTAAAACAATTCAAACTAATCCAAAATGACTATCTCAGCAAATATTACACTAGAAATGGTGCAATTGATTAATTTTGACAAAATCAGAAGAATATAACATACTAATCTTAGAATTTAAACAAAACAATAAAAACTGACTAAATAAAGAGGAACCACTGTTGGGATTTTAGTAAATCTGGATACAACTGGAACCAGTTCCCTTTTGTCATTTGCCACAAAGTTTTAAAGTAGTTAAATAGTGCCTAAAAAATAGCAGACAAAATGTTGAAACTCATAATTTCACAAATAAGCCAGTCTTCATAAATGCTGTGAGACCTTGCAGTTTTCTTGAAATTGCCCTTTTTCTTTCTCCACTTTGAAATTGTTTTTGACAGTATTTAATTTATGGAATTGGTGCCAACCTGCCACCCACTTGAGTTTTAATGCAATTCCACTGTAGTGCAACTTGGGCTAGTTTTAACAGTTATTAATTTAGTGGGAGAAGGCTGAAAAAGAACCACAACTAAATGTAATTTACGGTTCCAGAAGACATCAGGAGGGCACTATTGTTTTTTATTTTTTTCTTGCCAAGCTGTGAAAACAATTCACGTATCCAGCAAGTGCCAGGAATAATTTGCTTCATTATTAGTCATTAAGATTACTTAAAATGCATCACAATTTAAATCTAGCAAACCAAGAAAAATGCGCTGGTGAGACAATAACTGAGATGGACTGACTTTGTTATTGTCATTATGGTATCTGAGTACACTTGTTTACTTCCGGTTTAAGAAAATGTTTTTAAATCTAATTTTTCTTGGTTCCCAACTTGCCAAGGGCTATTTTTAAGCACTAGTCTTTTAACAAGGTGTGCCGTCTATTTACAGCTAATAAACGTGTAGAGGCATATTACAAATATTCCCGTTGAGCAATGCCTTTGATCTTGTTTACTGAAACCTTAGCATAATTGTAACTTACAGTACATGGAATTTCTGAATATGACAATAAATGTGAGACAGTTAAAAGAAGATCAGTTCTCTATGGCTGAATTTCCCTCACTTGTGCCTTTTCCTCCATCAACCTTCTCACTCCTAGCAGGTTATGAATGAAAAGACCATTTAAGAGGGTTGGTCTATTTTTAACCTTAAAATACATTGCAAATCATAAACGAGATGCAAACCCAGGCTATGCATTACTTACATTAGAAACTATAAAGAATGGGTGCCACTTCCATAAGAAATACGTGTTTCTGAAGTTATTGTTAAAGATTGACGTTGCCTGTTGAGTGTTTATCAAGTTCTCCTATCTTCTGGTGACCATTTCCACGACTCGCCACCTTACTGTCGACTCCAGTGGTCTCTGGCTGTGAGGAATCTTTAAAACTCTTGCTGGGGTCACTTTCATCAAAGCTCTGCTGTCCGTAGTCACAATCTCATATTGGTGTGCAATCAGTCTTTCTCATTTATGTGCGTGTCTATGGCAGTTTTATCGTAATAATTGTTTTTAATGACATTACCACAATGCCATTTTTCTTCCCAGACACCACTGTATTGTTTACCATATGTATGCCCATTGCTGGTCATATGAAAAGCAAGTCATGTAACATGTTATGTCATCACAGTCCACCCCTATAACAAAGAAAACATTACAGAATGTAGTGTAAGTTAGGGGTAATTAATTCAAGTTAGGACATTGCTTGTGTTGTGCCTTTTTGTTTCTGTCCCTGACGAGGTCTAAGCCTACTTTCATGTAAATTACCAATCTCCTGGACTTTATTTTTTCTTTGTCTTTTTGCTCGTTGTGCCATTTAAAATTCATAACTCCAGCTGTCACTTGCATTGTAAGGGACAGCTTTGCATTTGCCACAGGAACACCAGACTGCAGCTGTATCTGTCAAGGTGGTCAATTTGAAGTGATTGAAGAGTTGCCAGCCTTATATTCAATTCATGGAAAGCCTATAGCTGAAGATATACTTCAAGAGCTATGTTATGCACGAGGAACGTTCAAAAAGTTTCTGCACTTTTATATTTTCGTTGGAAACGGTAAAGGTGGTAGTAATTGGTCATATCTGAGAGTGTCATGTCACTAGTTCTGTCAGGCAAGCTGGCAGCACTTTCAGTTTAGTATAAGACTTGTCACCCTGTGGTGAAGATGGCTGTGAAACTTACAAATTGCACCAAAGAGGAACAGCGTTCTGTCATACACTTTTTTGGGCAGAAGGTATGCTGGGAGCACAAATTAATCTCCGCATGTGTGCTCAGTATGGGGATAAAGTTCTCTTTCTTGTAGAGTAGTCTATGAGTGGATTGAGGATGGAGGGCCACTGCCTGAAAAAAAACTACTTGTGGGTTATATGGAAGTCCCATTTTAGGAAGCGCATCTCCCTGCAGTGCCCCCTTGTGGCACCCACAAACCCCAGCAGGGCTGTGTTACCGGACTACATTTCCCAGCATGCCCCGCTGGCTCCCTACTGGGCGCTACATCATTGCCGCTGCTATCTAGCATATTGGGGGAGTAACAAGTTCCCAGTGACCTCTTCCACATCCGGTGGGCTGTCTGTCCATCCTTTCTGGCCATCTCTTCCAGGTCTGATCCCCTTCTCCACCCTGGCCGAGATGCCTGTCTGCCTGCTAGGAGCCTCCCGTCAGGGTAAGGTAACATCCCCTCTTCTGGTCAGGATGCCTATCCAGCCCATGTGGTATTTACACAGGATTATAATAAAAGAAACCCTGCCACTGGAAGCTAATTCATTCATTTTGGAAGCAGACTTCACTGGAGAAGGACCACTCTGAGCTCAACTCTGGGACACCACTTTGCTGAAGATGAAATATCTTTGTTTTCTTATATCAAAACTTCACCATAAATGGGAACTCGCAACCCTTTTAATGTTTGATTTTTCTTTTATTTCATTATTTAAAATAATAGCAGATTACTCTGCCGGGAAAGATGTGGGCTAAAGTCTTGAATGATAAAGACGATCATACATCAGAGGTGAGTGTTCTTCTGAGAATGTTTTTTTAGGATATGGAAAGGTGGAAGACGACACATAGAGAGCATAAGGAGGAAACAATGTGGGGGTCAGGGTGTACTGGAGTGATAGCAGTTCAGAGGAGAGAGAGAGAGAGACACTGAATGAGAATACAGTAAGCAAGCCTGATTAACAGTTATGGAGTGTGAACACCAGGGGGTGCTCCAGCTCCCCAAGAAAACAACACAAAAGGGCTCAGACAAAAGTATAAATGTAGAAAGAGTTTTTAAAAGTGGGAAATTCTTCTTGGGCTAGCTGTTCCCACCACCACAGCCACAAGTACAATAAAGCACAGTACAGCACAACTCTTTTCTTCCTTTCTATCACCGGTCACTGCCCCCTCCTCCTCCCAACTCTGGCTCCCTGAACTGAGGCAGGCAGCTCCTTATATCTACCACAAGGGAAGTACTTTCAGTGTTCCATATATGTGGTCTGAAAGCAAGTAGGGCTCCCCAGTCCCACAAGGGCCTTCTTCAACCACTCAAGGAACCCAAAAGGGCTGAGCCAAGAAACACCAAGCCCCATGATGCCCTGTAGGAATCCATGGTGCTGCTGCAACCCTACGGAGGCTGCCATCTAATGTTCCAGGGGAGTTAATGTCCTGTGCATGCTTTCTCCCTCTGTCCTTCCATCTTGAGGGGTTCCTAGACAGGTAAGGACGCCGGCCTTCACTCAGAGGAGGAATACATTTGAAGTACCCTTATATTGTTTCCTGCTCATGTTTGTTGTTTTAGCATGTGTTTCCTGTGAACTCCATTTTGTGTGTGTATGTGTGCATCATCTTAGTGCTCTTTACAATATTTTTGTGAATGCAGTAAAATCTGAATTTGTTTTATTGTTAGTTTTGGAGTGGATCAACACTTTTGTAGAGCTCTTTAGGTTTATCATTACAAGGTCATGATTTTATTTTAATTAACTAGATTGAGTTGTTCAGCCAACTGTCTCTTACTGAAGTTGCCCTATAATGAGAAATGTATCTTATGTAACAAAGAGGCTGCAGGAGATGCATTTAATGTATGTTTTTTCCACAATGTCTACTTATGAGAAGATTTCACACACAATTGACGGTAAATGTCTGTAAAATCTGCTGTCTGAAGCAGTTCTGTAAATTGCCTCTCTGCTGCTGGGAAAGAAACACCATTTTCCACTTCATCCACAGAAAAGAAAAGGTAAGTCTTTCTTCACTATTAATTAGCTTCTTGCTTCTGGGTTCTGTACAAATCCAGTGCTATTTAAACATGAAAGGAGGAAAAATAAAACACATTTCCATCAACTAATGTACACTTTTGAGGTCAGAGTGAATACATTGGCTGTGAAGTGCTTCTTAAAAAGGCCACAGTGGAATGAAGATTTCAATTGAAGTATTTTATTCTGTTTCTTACTCATAAAGCTGAAAAAAAGTAAAGAAATGTGTTACCAGACAAAGGCTTGCCATCTTCATCACTCACGGACCTCCTACTCTGAGTACTTAAAGCCTGTGATTATCTACATTGTTGCACACAAACTGCCAGGAAAGGCACTGCGTGTGCGTATGTACATTCTACTGGTTGGTGGTGAAGTGTGAAGTTAGTCATAACCACAGCATTCCAACTCCAGTCTGACTAGTGTCTACAAGAAAGAACTTCTGGTGCTATTTTTCATTGCAAACAATGAGCTGGTGGCATTATGTTTTTATTAATGTTCCTACTTTACAATAACAGTATTACCCAATCTTGCTCCCAGGGGAACACCAAGATTGTTGGTTTTAAACCCAACAAATTTCATAATCGGAAGTCGCTTCCTGCCTCACTCTTAATTCGCTCTAGTCTTAATAGTGAAAGAGCTCAGAATCACCAAATAAGGTATTTGAATTTTGTAAATAATTTTGAAAAAGGCGCAGTTCCATCCCAGATTTGTATATGTTCAGATTTATTAGTTGTTTTTCTTAATTTTGACATTTTCTTGAACATATTAATTTCCAAATTAAATTAAGTTTGTTGATTGTTTAACTTACTTGGAAATGAGCTGTGTTTGGACTCAAGTTGCAAGTTTACCTCAGCTGCAGTGGTTGTTCAGTGATATCTTGTCATGGTCTTATCATTATGTGGTCCATTCATTTTCTGCATGCGCTTGTTCTAGTTTATTGGCATATAGAAGCTAGACTCTATCCTTGCAACATTCAAGGGCAAGGCAAAAGCCAACCCTAGGTGGGATGCCAGTTTATTACAGGGCACACTAACACAACCTTTCCACTCACATCAGGCCAATATAGAAATATCAGTGCACTTAAGCTATGGCATTGGATTGTGGGGGATTAACTGCATGCACTTAGAAGAGGAGAAGGGCACAACGTGCAAATTCCACACAGGTGTCAAAAAATTCAGCCTTGGCCCCTGAAGTTGTGCTGACCATGATGCCACCATACTGTTCCATCGGTTACTCTGAAATAATCTTCACTCATTCAGAATGTTAAACGTATATTTATGTGTTTGAAATTATATATTTTTCCCTGAATAATTTGAAAAGTAGAATATAGAATCCCTAAAAGAAGAACTAGAAAATGTAAAGTTTCATTAAAATAACACTGTTGGTAGAAATAAAAATGACAGTTGCTGTTAAATTTACATAGTTTCTCATTCTGTGTGCATTTTTCTCGATGTTTTACCCCACATTGTTACCTTTGTATGGTCCACTTTTTGGTCCTGGTCCATAAACCTTTATTGTTTTTGGTGCAGGGACATACCTAACGTAAGGGAATTCTGGGTGTGTGCCTTAATCCGGTTTAATCTGGCTTTGTTTGGGT
The DNA here is from genome assembly GCA_026402145.1 of Polypterus bichir lapradei. NCBI lineage: Eukaryota > Metazoa > Chordata > Cladistia > Polypteriformes > Polypteridae > Polypterus > Polypterus bichir. Next base: position 13,533,122 of record JANRMT010062822.1, read on the forward strand.
GCTTGCATTACTGTTCTTAGGTGCTGTGTCATTAGTGCAGTAGTTAACCTGAGAGGCTTATTTAAGTGTTCTGCAAAGCAGAGAGGATTATTATTGGGACAGGAAGAAGAAAAGTAAGCCAGTAATCATGCCAAGTTCATAATCACAAAATGAATTTGACCTTTTGCCAAACCAAAAACAAAACTGTAAATTGTAGTCAAAGTTTAAAGTCAACCAAAATGCACTTGCAATTTTCACTATCCTTGTCCAAATCTTGGATAATCCACAAATGCACAAGGCTGACTTCTAAGCCATTATAATAGTGATGGCAAACATTGTGAATTTCAGTCATACTCCTTATTAATGTAATATAACACAAAATGGCAGCACCCATGAAAAGCAAAATGGCAACAGGAAATAATGCAAATTAAGGCTGTCAAATGATTAGAAGTTTTAATTACTATCAGTCGCAAAATGTCACTTGATTTGTGTCAATTAATCACATGTTCAACCAAGGTAGTTCAGCAATGCCCAGGGATCCACCTTGAATGCCACTGCTGTCCAATTTCTTAGCTGTTCAAAATGTGAAGACTCATATCTTTAATATAAATACTTGATGCCTTAATGCTGTAGCTTTTGTTTCATTTATGAAGTAGAGTTGTACATTCATGGATTGTAGTCTGCTGCTGGTTTTGCGACCTGACATTAGAGTTGTTTTGCTCTTAAGTGATAAGCCACTGTACTTCTGTGATATTTAAATCTTCCCACATAAAGTTTAGAGGTATCAATACTTTTATCAGTTGAACTTTCTGTGAGAATTTAAAATCAAAAGCAAGCATTATAAATTTAGTCTTTCTCAGCGATCATTAATGTAAATTTTAAGTCTCTAACTTTAAGGCCAGGCCCCCAAAATGTTGTACCATTTGGTCAAGGCCTCCAGGAAGGAGTAGCCAATGCTGTGAAGCGGAGTATGACCTTGGATCTCAGTTACTGCTAACAGTAGTCACACTGCATGGTTTTGTAAAATAGGAGACCTAATAAAAGCAACTGTTTAACTACTGCTGACTATTGCTGCATATGTGATTAAATATCAAATCTCCAGGCCAGGTGTTTTCAGACTTTGTATATGGAATATCTCCAGGAATTGGCATATTTTGAGGTAACACCATTTTCTTTCAGTATTATGCTGTTAAGTGCTGAACTCTTACCAGACAGAATTAAATGTGAGATTTCTTAACTCCAGATTTCTTAACTCCTGTCCTCCCCCTAATATTGCATTTTACAAATTTTAAAATGTGATTACGGTGAGGCTTTTGTGTGGTTCTGTATTTCTTTTAGTTTTTCTTACCTTCTTCTTCTTTTGGCTGCCCCCTTTAGGGGTCACCACAGCAGATCATCTTCTTCCATATCTTTCTGTCAGATCAGATTTTCCATATCTTTCTTACAGATCACAATGTCATCAGCAAACATCATAGTCCATGGGGACTCCTATCTAATCTTGTCTGTCAACCAGTCCATCACCATTGCAAATAAGAAATGGCTCAGAGCTGATCCCTGATGTAATCCCACCTCCACCTTGAATGCATCCGTCACTCCTATCGCAGACCTCACCATGGTCACACTTCCCTCGTACATATCCTGTAAACCTCTTACATACTGCTCTGCCACTCTCGACTTCCTCATTCAATACTCCTCTCGAGGCACCGTGTCATATGCTTTCTCCAGGTCCACAAAGACGCAATGCAACTCCTTCTGGTCTTCTCTATACTTCTCCATCAACATCCTCAGAGCAAGCATCGCATCTGCGGTGCTCTTTCTTGGCATGAAACCATACTGATGCTCACTAATCATCACCTCACTTCTTAACCGAGCTTCCACTATTACTGCACATCCCACTTATTCCTAAATATCGGCATCAGTACACTTCTCAACTCCTCAGGCATCCTCTCACTTTCCAAGATTCCATTAAACAATCTGGTTAAAAACTCCACTGCCATCTCTCCTAAACACCTCCATGTTTCCACAGGTATGTCATCTGGACCAACGGCTTTTCCATTCTTCATCCTCTTCATAGCTGTCCTTACTTCCTCCTTGCTAATCCGTTGCACTTCCTGATTCACTATCTTCACATCATCCAACCTCTTCTCTCTCTCGTTCTCTTTATTCATCAGCCTCTCAAAGTACTCTCTCCATCTGCTCCACACATTCTCTTCGGTTGTGAGTACGTTTCCATCTTTATCCTTTATGACCCTAACCTGCTGCACATCTTTCCCAACTCGGTCCGTCTGTCTAGCCAATCGGTACAGGTCCTTTTCTCCCTCCTTAGTGTCCAACCTCTTATACAACCCACCATACGCCTTTTTTTAGCCTTCGCCACCTCTCTCTTCACCTTGCGCCTCATCTCCTTGTACTCTTGTCTACTTTTGCATCTCTCTGACTATCCCACTTCTTCATCGCAATCCTCTTCCTCTGTATACTGTCCTGTACTTCCCCATTCCACCACCAGGTTTCCTTTTCCTCCTTCCTCTTTCCAGATGTCACACCAAGCACCTATCTTGCTGTCACCCTTACTACATCTGCTGTAGTTTCCTAGCTGTCTGGTAACTCTTCACTGCCACCCAGTGCCTGTCTCACCTTCTCCCTAAACTCAACCTTGCAGTCTTCCTTTTTCAACTTCCACCAATTGATCCTTGGCTCTGCCCTCACTCTCTTCCTCTTCTTGACCTCCAACGTCATCCTACAGACCACCATCCTATGCTGCTTAACTACACTTTTCCCTCCCACCACTTTGCAGTCTTCAATCTCCTTCAGATTGACCCTTCTGCATAGGATTTAATCTACCTGTGTGCATCTTCCTCCACTCTTGTACGTAACCCTATGGTCGTACCTCTTCTTAAAATACGTATTCACCACAGCCATGTCTATCCTTTTGGCAAAATCCACTATCCTCTGACCTTCTTCATTCCTCTCCTTGACACCATACCTACCCATCACCTCCTCGTCTCCTCTGTTCCCTTCACCAACATGTCCATTGAAATCTGCTCCAATCACCATTTTCTGTCCCTTAGGTACACTGTTCATCACTTCATCCAAATCACTCCAAAAATCTTTTTTCTCATCCATTGCACACCCAGCTTGCGGGGCATATGCACCAACAACATTCATCATCACACCTCCAACTTAAGCTTCATAATCATTACTCTGCCTGACACTCTTTTCACCTCCAAAACACTCTTGACATACTGTACCTTCAGAATAACTCCTACTCCATTTCTCCTCCTATCCACACCATGATAGAACAATTTGAATCCACCTCTGATCCACCTGGCCTTACTCCCCCTCCATTTAGTCTCTAGCAAACAATATATCAACCTTCCTCCTCTCCATCATATCTGCTAACTCTCTCCCCTTACCAGTCATACTGCCAACATTCAAAGTTCCCACCCTCAGTTCCACTCTCTTTACCTTCCTCCTCTCCTCCTACCTCCGGACACATCTCCACCCTCTTCTTCTCCTTCTTCTTCTTCAGCCAACGGTAGCCCAATTTCCCCCAGCACTCTGTTGGCTAACAGTACTGGTGGCGGTCCTTGTTAACCTGGGGCTCGACCGATCCTGTACGGAAATTTTTATTGTTGTCCACATATTGATTTGGCAAAATTTTATACCGGATAACCTTCCTGATGTAACACTCCTCATTTATCTGGGCTTGGGACTGGCACAAAGAAAAACACTGGTTTGTGCATCCCCTGTGGCTGGGTTTTTAGTTTTTCTTACCTATACCTTTTAAAAAAATTAAAGTCAATTTTTAAAATAAGAAGTGATTTTTTTTAAGAATTCCAACCTTGTCAGGGCTGCCATAGCTTTCCAAATGTAGTAAAGTTGTCCCCAGCTTGAAAGTCATTGCCTAATAATGCATTATAACTTTGAAATTAATCACACACGTTAACGCTTTAACTTTGTCAACCCTAATGCAAATACATTTTAAGTACCTGAAAATTAATCCAAAACAAAAAAGTAATATTGGATTAAGTAGCCTAAAAAACCATAACAGCCATAACATCATTTGCAGAAATTTGTTTTAATAAAAAGAAAAAAATTAGAAACATAACAAAATCAGAACATTAAGACACCTCCTGCAACAGCCACTTTGCAGTTGCATTAGTTTACATCTTTTCTCTTTGGCTTACATTTGTCATTTCCCTTTAATTGTAAGAGCTGCAATCTCTCTGACCTTTTGTTTTGAATTATTTGGTTTAAAATTGTGCTTTTTTACATAAAGATTTTGAGTTTTGAATTTTTTCTTTTGAAAAATTTAATTTTGAGCTTACATTTACCACATTCTTCTCTATTTTTCCTTTTATGATACATTTTCATTTAGTATTTACTTTTCCTATAAATTTTGCTTTTAGCATTTTGTTCCTGGCTTAGTCTTTAATTGAAGTTTTTAGGATCTGTAATTGAATTTTTTAATGGCTATTTTCAATTTTGAATTCTTTATTAATTAATAAATCAAATAAATGTAAATATTGCATTGTTTAAGTATTTTTGGAGGTGATGGCTTTCCCATTTACAAATATTTCATAACAGTAGCATGCTAAATTGAAATTTAATAGCTATAGTGATCCTCCAAAGATAAGATAAGAAATGTATATATAGTCATGCAGGTGTACCAGAGGATCTCATTCCGAGCTCTTTTAAGGAATGAAGGGTGTTCAATAATTTATCTACCTCAGTAGGGAAGAAAAGAGTTTAAAAAAAATTGTTTTATTTACTTTCTTGTATAGGTATAGTATTGCAATCATCCATAGATTCAGTGTCGAGATTTTGATAAATCTTAATGTTTTAGACCTCCCTGACTTTCTCGCATACGAAATATATGGAAAGTACTGGAATCGTCCAAAATTTCCATTTCAAGATTTTGATGATTCTCAACGTTTTAGACCTTCCTGAGTCCAAAAATACAATTTTTGGAATTATGTCTGTGTGTCTGTCTGTGTGTGTGTGTGTGTATGTAAACACAATAACTTTAGTACACTTTCACTTAGGTCAACCAAATTTTGCATACAAATATCTATACTAATAAAAGGCAAAGCCCTCACTGACTGACTCACTCATCATTAATTCTCCAACTACCCGTGTAGGTAGAAGGCTGAAATTTGGCAGGCTCATTCCTTACAGCTTACTTACAAAAGTTAAGCAGGTTTCATTTCGAAATTCCATGCATAATGGCCATAACTGAATCCTACCTACATACATATATACGTCCATAGCCTGCAGCTCGGTCACCGTGTGAGGCGGGGTTGCGTCCTGCGTCCTGCGTGCCATGTAGTTTGCTGCCTGCCTATATTGCGTCCCCCATTCCCATGTAGTTGGCAGCCTGCCTTATATAGATTTAAATGCTTAAACGAGCAGAGCAGACACGCTGGCAAACAACACTGAAAACTCTCTTTTGTTGATTTCATTATACAGGTATTTTGCTCTTTCTCTGTGCAGTTTTCCCCCTTTGTTGTATCTTAATAATGACAATTTAAAACAAGCAGAGCAGACACGCTGGCAAACAACACTGAATAATCAACGGATGCAAGTACTTTACCACAGTGACCAGATGTCCCAGTTTACCCGGGACAGTCCCTATTTTTGGATCACCCGTCCCGGCGTCCCCGAAAGATCAGGAAATGTCCTGGCCTGTGGCGTTTTCCGACAAAATGCGTACTTTTCCCTAGAGGCCTAGACCCCATTTAAGTCTTTCTGATTCCAAATCATACTTTCTACCCATCATGACGTCAGATGGTTAGTCGACCTTCTTCTGAGTCTGACGCCTGCTGGTGGCCATTGTTTGCAGCATGGAAATGCACAGAAGGTGAGAAGGCGGAAGCGGACGCATTGTTGGATGGTATCGGCCGTGCCTTGTGATACGACACGTTTTGGCTATGCTACGCACTGAGCCAGGAATTATCTTATTATTTCTGCTCTGAGCCTGATATAAGAGCTCATGCCTGATTCAGTCATTCACTCGTCAATACGCCGTTCGAGGTGAGCCGTTTTCACTGAAGTTAAAGCTTAAACTTAAAAGAGTTAAACTTGCCAATTTATTTTGTGGGACAAAATTGAAAGTGCTGACAAAGTTTATTTTTTTTTTAACTTTAATTTTAGCTCTTTATTCTTTAAGTAAGTACTGCTGTACACACTTTACTGTATAGTCTCAAGTCTGCAGACTGTACTCTCTGTAAATTTTGTCGTAGTTGTGAATCTGATAATATTAATTTATATATTAATAATGAATGAATATTTGACACAAGACACAACAACATTTGCGGATGCTTGCCTGTTCCTTACACTTACAGCTGTATTTTACTTTGTTTTCCTTTAGTTTAGAGTGCAGAGTGACATTGCTTCTTCCCTTGCCTCTTTGGAATTAGGTTTGCTGTTTCTTCTTTTGAAGTCGGGACATGCACTAGCAGTAGCACATGTACGTGGGATGCAATATTGTGAATGAAGCAAGAATCCTGCAAGTGTAACTGACCTAATAATGTACACTAATAAGTTTATTTGCTCTTCAGGATAGCATGTCTTTCAGTCAATTTTCACAAACTGTTTTTGGCAAGATCTAGCCTGTAATTTCACGAAAAATAGCATACAATGGTATAGAACCCTACTTTGAAAATGGGTATATGTTTGTGGTTTAATAATGTAATTGTTTCAAATGGAAGAAACTCGTACAGAATAAGATGCAGGTAACACGAAAATAAGCATTTCCATTATTAAAGTCTATCTGGCTACTGGGTGCTCCGCCCCCCCCGGCCCCCTGCCTGGTGTCCCAGGTTGCCCCCAGAAAAATCTGATCACTGAACTTTAGCTAAATAATACATTAATTAAACAATTAGAAGACCTGCAAAAGAACCTAATTGAGGCAACTATTTTTACTGGCAGTGGCTCAGGGGAGAGAGTTTTTATTCCTCGCATCCCCGTTATACCCTCTGATCTCTCATTTCAATTCAAATGCCTCCAATTTCCAGTAAGGCTCTGCTTCGCAATGACTATTAATAAGTCTCAGGGACAGACCCTACAAAAGGTTGGCATTGATTTGAGGCAAGATTACTTTTCACATGGCCAACTGTACGTTGCATGCTCAAGAGTAAGCTCAGCGCACAGCTTGGTCATATTACAACCGGAGGGCCAAACTGACAACGTGGTATAGAAAGAGATCCTTAACAAATAATTATTGGTATATTTTCCCTCAGTTTAAAAAGGTTTACTTTTCTTCTTAATAAAAATTTAAAAGCAGTACTTCACCGCTGCGAAGCACGGGTATTTTGCTAGTTAGCTATAAAATGAAGATTTCTATCAACTTTAGGGCTATTTCTGTTAACCGGAAGTGGTCCCCTGATATAGTCCCCTGATAGCTCCATACACTTCATCCACTTTTCCTGCAATGACTTTAATCCCTTGCGCATGCCAGTTGGATCATTGTAAGAATCTGACACCCCCAAATGTCAGAGTCTTATTTGGACCCTGAATTGCTAAGGCATAGAGCTCCTACTGACTGACCCGCTCTTAAGAGCCATCACCTTCAGAAAGCCAAGAAGGCTATTTATGTTTTGTTTTGTTTAAGTAATTTCCTTTGCAATTTAAAGGGGCAACCCACCTGGCACCCCAAAATATATATATATATATATATATATAAATTAAATATATTAAATATATATATTTTATTTAAGCAAGACAGGATTGTGACAATGCGGGTGCTGCTCCATGCTCCCACCTTACTTCTGGGAGCCTTTCAAACCCAACACCATTGGTAATGTAACTGGATGAGTTGTGCAATGAGGACAAATCACACTGGGAGCAAGGGGATGGTGAAAAAAGTGAACAAGTGCTTTTATTAAAACAAACAAACAAAACCAAAAGTGTCCAAAGTGCAGTGCTTCAAAATGTTTCAATAAATAAATAATCCATAAAAACAAGGTGATAAAAGTAGGGGTTAAAAATCCAAAATAAATCCTTTAAAGCCACATTAAAAACAACAGGCTGGAAGCTGTCCTTTATTTAAAAGCCTGGTGTCTTCTTTTAGCTGGTGACTCCCCTGCTTCTACCATATGGGCCGTGCAACAGGGAAATCGCCATACCTGCAGCTGCAGCTGACTCTCATCCTGGTCAGGTAGCCTTCTGTCCCCTGGCTACGTACCACTCCCACTAGACTGAGTCTCTGGATCCCCAACGGCCAAGGCGCTCATGCTGGGGCTCAACTCTCCCAAGCCTCCCTGACTCCTGCTGCGTTCCTGGCCTTATGCAACGAGCCAACCACCTTCTTGGTCACTCCAGTTCCTTGAGATCGCTCAGCTGGAGTGACAGATTCCTACTGCCCCACCAAGTGTTGGCCAAACACTCCTGCTGAGTGACTCTCTTCCCGTAGGCATGCATTCCAGCGAGCCTGCTCTTGCTCTGTCACTTCCACACCGACTTTTTTCTTTTTTCTTCCCAGCTTCCTTTTCTCTCCACTAACCTCCGGTCTTTTTTTCTTTTTACTCACTCGCACTTCTCCTATTTACGTATAATGGGGTGTAGCACAGGTGTGGCGATTAGCAGCTCCCGGCATCAATGACGGATATGTGCGATCCCGTACCTGTGCACTTCAGTGAGGAAACACCTGTGCCTGCATCGTGCCTGGGAACCACCCCCTCCTTAGGCTGGGAGTGCGGCGATTATTTATTTAAAAAACTGGCCGTTCTTTTGGGGGACCACGGACCCACTATATCACAAAGATACCATTAGCAGAAAGATGGACATTTGGCTCCCACAACACGGATTGTTCTTGTAGGTAAGGAGCTAAGATAATAATCAATAGGAGAGATCCTTCATTTCTATGATCATAAAAGAGACAAAAGTAAGAATAAAATGAAATACCATTGTTCTTAAAAATGCTGGAAGTTAATAATAATAATTATTCAGTATTTTATTATGCAACCAATGTTTTTACAAAGTGGGGCAAGTATACATAGATCAAGGAGATTATAACTGAAGCCTTGCAGGGCAGGATTTAATATCCATCCAAATACACATGAGGAATCTGTAACCCTCCTGCCAGCAGCTTTTGTAATCGTATGTTGGGGCAAAAAATTGAAAAATATTAATATTTTTAATTTTGCCTAAACTTTGGTAAGGCATCATCAACAGCAAGTGTGATATGCATTTTTTGATTTACACAATATATTACATTTAACAACAAACATTACAATCACATAGAACTACATTCAGTTCTGCTAAATTGCTCTGTGCATGTATGTGGGCCCTACAATAGACTGCTGCTCTGTTCTCAGTGTTCCCTTTGTTCCCCCTGTCCCCAATACACCTAGTGTTACTGGGATTGTCTCTGGCTCCCCAGAACTTTGAATTTGCAGAGGAGGGATCAGGCAATGGGCAGATGGATATAAAATAACATTATTAGCATAAAATAGCATTGTCAAGCCTGCTTAATCCACTTCAGGTTTGTGAGGGCCAGACTCTATCCTGGTGGTATCAGGAGTGAAGCCAGCTCTGGATAAGACGCCAGGTCTTTGCAGGTCATAATCTTGGATGGAGGACACACTTGCACTCACATAAAACCTGTTTAGAGTTGCAGTAATTCTAACCTGCATGTTTTTGGGATGTCGATGGAAAAGTAAAGTACTAGCATGAAAACCCATGCAGGGAGATTGTGCAAACTCTCAGACTCTATAGACTAAAATCCACAACCTTGGAGCTATTAGATGTGAGGAGAGCTCCATGGCGCAATGCAGTTTTTAAAGAAATAGTCATGTCTCAAGAAGTGCTGGCTCTGATAGGCTGTGGGAATAGGCAAGTGGGTTGATTGGGGTGCTTGGCTGGTCAGGCATTCACGTGTAAATGGGAGTGGATCAGTCACGTGCCTCGTTCACACCTTAGAGTGGGCAAAGCACCCCACCTGTGCCTGATCACGCAGGTTAAAAAGGAGTCTGAATGGCAGAGGGGGGATATACAGAAGAAAGAAATGGAAAAGAAAAACTCAGAGGTTAAAGGAATGGAGAGAAGGGCAGGAACAGACAGGAGCTGGTGGAATATGGAGGGGAAGCAGGTGGACGGCTAAGTGAGCCCCAGTGAAGGAGCATGTGGCCAAAACTTGAGGGGGCTAAGCGTTGCTCCTGCTGAGCAACCTGGGAGCGGGAATGACCAAAACCACTCCAGGAGGACTCCCCCGCAAGGCTGGAGAATGGCAGCAGGAGTCAGAGGGAGTAAAGCTCAGTACAACACCCTGTACACAGCGGTAGACTGGTAAAAGGGGCCCGAGCTGGATCAAAGGGATATCTACGCTTGCTGATTGACGTCTTCTCGTGCTTCAGAATCCTAAGAGGGTAAGCCAGGGAGATGTTGGATTTTAGAAAGCAGCAACAAGGCTTGTGGGTTTTTTAAAAAAATGTTCGGCCCTTGTGTTTTAATCTCATTTTATGGAAGTATTTATTTAGATATTTTAACCTTGAACAATTTTCACTGATTTTATGGATTATTTATTTATTGGAATGGCTTGAACCACTGCACTTCTGGACAATGTTTTTTGTTGGGTTTTAAAAAAAGCATTGGCACATTTTTCACCAAGCCCTTGTGAATGTGTGTGTCCTCATTTGCCCGGCTCATCTCATTACATGACTATCAATGGTTACAGGTTGAGGAGGCTCCCAGATGCGAGAAGGTATTGTGGAGGCAACCTGGACCCTCACATAAGGCAGCAGCTCTAGCCACTGCACTATCATGCCACCTTATGTGCCATCCCATGTATATAACAACAGCATTTATTTATGTAGCACATTTTCACACAAATGGTGTAGCTCAAAGTGCTCCACAAAGAAGAAAACTTTATATGAAACAAAAAGAAGATAAGGCAATACTAAGTAACAAAGAATAAAGTAAGGCCAGATGGGGGACACGAAAAAAAAAACAAAAAAAGCTCCAGATGGGCTGGAGAAAAAAAAAAGAAATTAGCAGGGGTTTCAAGGCCAAGAGACCATCCAGCCCCCACTGGGCATTCTATCCAACATCAAGTCAAGTTGGGGAGCATACACTGGTACAGTGTATTGCCGCACCCACCACACAACGAAACAACTCGGGAACCCGGTTGGCAACACTCCAGGCAGACATGTGGTCCAGTCCCACCCTTCGGAAATCACCCTCTATCTGCCGCAGGCAGGTGTTACGTGGGCGACCCCTTGGCCTGGTCCAGCTAAGCGGGTGCCCAACAAAGAGGATATTACGAGGCGGATCACCCTCTGGGAAACGTGCAACATGGCAGTTGTGCTATAACTGACGCTCCTTCACCATGCAGGTAATGTGCCTCAAAGTCAAACCAGCAGTACCCAAGGATTCTCCGGAGAGACACAGTACCAAAGGAGTCCAGTCTTCGTCTCAGGTCACTGGATAGTGCCCATGTCTCGCAACCATATAGCAAGACAGGAAGCACCAGGACTCTAAAGACTTGGACCTTCATCCTTTTGCATATATATTGGGGGCACCACACACCCCTTTCCAGCAACCTCATGACCCCCCATGCTCTCCCAATCCATCTGCTGACTTCATAGGAAGAGTCACCAGAGACATGAATGTCACTGCCAAGGTAAGTAAACCTCTCGACTAGGTCGACACTCTCTCCGCAGACAGACACACTGCTGATGGCTGTGCCAAAGAGATCATTAAAGGCCTGGATCTTGGTTTTTATCGCAAACACTCAGACACTCAATCTCCTCGCTCAGTCTCTTGAGACATAAATGATCAAAATCAGTCCTTATGGCTTTCAAGCTTCAATACTTCAGTCTGAGTTTCAGTTGAGAAATTATTCTACATAGATCTGTTAAATCTATCCTAGTGAACAAATCTAATTTGCTTAAAAAGGAATACCAGGATTTAATAGTATCAGCATTGGAGGTATGTACTATATTATTTCTGATCATTCTTCTTCTTCTTCTGGCTGTTCCCGTTAGGGGTTGCCACAATGAATCATCTTCTTCCATACCTTTCTGTCCTTGTCATCTTGTTCTGTTACACCCATGACCTGCATGTCCTCTCCCACCACATCCATAAATCTTCACTTAGGCTTCCCCTTTTCCTCTTCCCTGGCAGCTCTATCCTTAGTATCCTTCTCCCAATATGCTCAGCATCTCTCCTCTGCACATGTCCAAACCAGCGCAATCTCACCTCTTTGACTTTGTCTCCAAACTGTCCAACCTGAGCTCACCCTCTAATATACTCATTTCTAATCCTATCCATCCACATCACACCAAATGCAAATCTTAGTATCTTTGTTATTTCTGATCATTAATTTTGTCTTTAAAAAATATATAGCGAAAACCTCAGCAAGTTTCACTGGTAGTTTTTTGGAGGCATTCTATTGACTGACTTGGGTTTAGCAGATGATCAATAGTAGAGAATAAAACTCTTTGATTATAATTCTAATATAAATTTATAATACTTTGATTAATGTACAGTATACTGTGATTGTGCAGTGTCTTATCCTATGTTGGTTCCTGCCTTGTAGTTATCAGGATAGAGTTTGTCTTTCTCTTTGTAATGGAGACAATGGATTTAAAATTATATAATGCATGTGTGAGAGCATTTGTCCACATATATATATAGTATGTAGTAATGTCTGTAATATATATAGCACATATAATGTATGCAATATAGGTTTTAATCTTTAAGAAAGCTGCACCCAGAATAAACAATTCAAAATATCAACATGCCTGTACAAAATCACTTTTAAATCTGTATAGGGCACTGTACTACACTATAAAGCAATATAATATACAACAAATTTAAATCTGAGAATAGAGACTGATAAAGTTGACCAGTAATAAGACACTAATGCAATACTCAACTGTCAGGTAAAAAAAAATATCAATGAGCATTGAACACTGTTGGAGAAGGATGTCTGCAAAAAAAAACCAAACGTATCATCCTCAGCAGCAAGTCTGGTTATGGATTCCAATCCATTTTAAAGTATACGCACATTCATACTAAAATTTGCTGGTGTCTCTTTGTTGATGCTTTTCAGGATTTTTAGCAGACAGATTAAGTCCTGCCAGGCTGTTCATTCCTCACCTAAGAGACTGAGTCTTACCAGCATGTTGCATCTCTTGTAATATTCACCATTCCAACATGCCAGCTATGTAGTTTTTGCAGAATGTAACCTAAAATGTATCCATACTGGGAAGGCGTATGTTGTAAAAACTGAGCTTAATACACAAACTGGAGTTATGACAACTTAAGGATCTTAAGGTTCTGACTAAACAAACAGTGAAAGGAAACTTGAAAAATGGGCTGATCGCCAATTTCATGTTTTCACTGTTCATTCACAGTTACCTGTCAGACATCTTAGATGAATAGCACTACGAGAAAATGAGGAGTGGCAGGAAGTTCAGTTTGACTATTCAATGGCAACTGTCAAAACAATTCATCTTACATACTTGAAAGTCAAGTTGCAACTATATACTGTATTTGAACTTTTTTGTAGCTATACAGTAAACATGGCCATCTGATAGCTGTTGGTTAAAAATTTAAACTTCTTAATTAGTATATGATGTTATCTATCTATCTATCTATCTATCTATCTATCTATCTATCTATCTATCTATCTATCTATCTATTATATAGTGCATTTCATATCATCTATTTATCGGCTTTAAATTAATTGTAACATAAACAGAGGATTAAACAATTTCATGATGGTTATTGTACACTTAGTGACCCGTAGGCATTCTGACCCTGAGAAGATGACAGAGAATTGTTAACTAAAGAACCAGAAGAACAGTCGAGACTCAGAAAATAAAGCAACGAATCATAACTAGGTAATCAATGAAGCACATTTGTCAAGCCAAAATCAAAAACCCCTAATTGTGCTCAAACTACATTGAACACAAGTCAAAAGAATTAACTAAATGTTTCATCGTTCCTCAACAAATTCAGACACATAATGGCCGTCAAGATGATCTTTTGGCATTTAAAAGACAATCAGTCTGTATTAAGAGGTTTAATGTGTGCCAAATACCATTCCTCACACCATCACGCTACCACCACCAGCCTTTCAGTTAACAGAAAGCAAAATGAATCAATGGCTTCATGCTGTTTACATCAGATTTAGACTTTAAAATCTACATGTTGCAGCACAAATTAAGATTCATCCGGCAAAGGAATATTTTTTTCTTATTCTTCATTCATCTAATTTTATTAATCATATGCCCACTGCAACCTGACGATCCTGTTCTTACTAGACAGAAGTTGAACCCTTCATGATGTTCTGCTGAGGTTGCCATCCATTTCAACGTCCAACACATTGTGCATTCACAGATGCTCTTCTGCACACCCCTGTCCTAAAGCACTGCTGCTTGATTACTTGTGGTCTTCCTCTTTGTTTCAATTAGTTTAACTTTTCTTTCCTGACTTCAACCATCAACAAGTCAAATCCCAGCTGGGTTTCCAGCTCCAATGTAGTTTATAAGCTAAAGAATTATTTAATTCACTGCTAACTATATACATATTTTGTGTTGTGATTGCTTTTTTGTTGTTGTTATTCTGTCATTGTTGTGACTTTGAGGCAGTACTTTTTATAGAAATACCTTTCCACAGATAAGTTTCCAACAGTAAAACTGGTCCATTTGTCGAACTAATTGCTCCTTCTTGGACATAGAGATATGATAAACCTTTACTATCATCCATCAATCCATTTATTTTCCACTTTTCTATTATAGAGTGTCAGCCTATCCCACTTAACAAACTCTGAGATGAACCTTTTCCAACTTTAATAATCCCCTGAGGCTCAGAAGATGCAATCATATCAATTATCCTGTTTTTCACACCAAATAAAGACTTTTGTACTAATGATGTTATAATGTCAGGTCTACCCAGTGAGTGCATTATGAAAACTGTGCAGAAAGATCTTTGTTTCATGATCTTCTTGTTTAGGAAGGGTGGCTGTTCCTCCAAAAATCTGCAGATATTTTCTGTTTTATGTAGTCTTTTATTGTTTAAAATATCTTGAATGAGAAACTTGATACTATTAAATAAGCCAAAAGGATTTTATTACTTAGTTATTATTTATAATAAAGACTGAAGTCACATAAGAGCAGGATGCCAGTCCATCCAAGAGACTCTCTGTGCATTTGCTCATCTTAATTCTTTAACT
Source organism: Polypterus bichir lapradei (assembly GCA_026402145.1). Taxonomy (NCBI): domain Eukaryota; kingdom Metazoa; phylum Chordata; class Cladistia; order Polypteriformes; family Polypteridae; genus Polypterus; species Polypterus bichir. Next base: position 13,548,282 of record JANRMT010062822.1, read on the forward strand.
TGTGCTTTATTTAGTATAAGATGCAACTTCTTCCTTTTGGCCAGCAGGTGGTACTGTAAAACAAATGCTTAACAGTTATCTGTGTGGCTTTTGGCATTTGAATTTAAGTACACTTAAATATGAAAACAATGCAAGGCTTCTTTTATTACATACTGTACTAGCAGTGTTATATGCAATAAACCTTGTAAGAAAATGGGCCACATTTTATAGTGCCTTCGGTTAATCGGGTGTCAGGTGTATCAGAAGTACTATGTAACTAACTAAGTGATTTTTGTACACAGTAGTTGCTAGTGTGTTTGCAAAGAGTTCATTTTTTTGGCACGCATTGTAGTGATTAAGGCTTTGGACCTAGGACTTCAGACTTTGAGGTTGTGTGTTCAAATCCTCCTACTGTGTGACAAGGAGAAAGACACTTAGAAAAAGCAAAAGAAATATAACAAATTGTATCTCAAATGTTGTAAGCCACCTTGCATAAAGGCATGAGTCAAACAATAATAATATTATTAGGTCACTAGAGCTGCTTGCTCTTGAACGTGCTACACACAATTGTCCATTTCTAAAACATTCTGCATTAGATCAGTTCCTGCTTTTTCTAGTGACTTGGTGTTTGGCCGAGTTTATATTTCACGCGACATGACATTCCTGCAGACACTTCTGCTACACAAGCATTGTACTGTTTATATTTGCATGTATATACAGGGTGGGCCATTTATATGGATACACCTTAATAAAATGGGAATGGTTGGTGATATTAACTTCCTGTTTGTGGCACATTAGTATATGTGAGGGGGGAAACTTTTCAAGATGGGTGGTGACCATGGTGGCCATTTTGAAGTCGGCCATTTTGGATCCAACTTTTGTTTTTTCAATAGGAAGAGGGTCATGTGACACATCAAACTTATTTTTAATTTCTCAAGAAAAACAATGGTGTGCTTGGTTTTAACGTAACTTTATTCTTTCATGAGTTATTTACAAGTTTCTGACCACTTATAAAATGTGTTCAATGTGCTGCCCATTGTGTTGGATTATCAATGCAACCCTCTTCTCCCACTCTTCACACACTGATAGCAACACCGCAGGAGAAATGCTAGCACAGGCTTCCAGTATCCGTAGTTTCAGGTGCTGCACATCTCGTATCTTCACAGCATAGACAATTGCCTTCAGATGACCCCAAAGATAAAAGTCTAAGGGGGTCAGATCGGGAGACCTTGGGGGCCATTCAACTGGCCCACGATGACCAATCCACTTTCCAGGAAACTGTTCATCTAGGAATGCTCGGACCTGACACCCATAATGTGGTGGTGCACCATCTTGCTGGAAAAACTCAGGGAAAGTGCCAGCTTCAGTGCATAAAGAGGGAAATACATCATCATGTAGCAATTTTGCATATCCAGTGGCCTTGAGGTTTCCATTGATGAAGAATGGCCCCAGTATCTTTGTACCCCATATACCACACCATACCATCAATTTTTTTGTTCCAACAGTCTTGGAGGGATCTATCCAATGTGGGTTAGTGTCAGACCAATAGCGGTGGTTTTGTTTGTTAACACAAACACAATGGGGCAGCACATTGAACACATTTTATAAGTGGTCAGAAACTTGTAAATAACTCATGAAAGAATAAAGTTATGTTAAAACCATGCACACCATTGTTTTTCTTGTGAAATTCCCAATATGTTTGATGTGTCACATGACCCTCTTCCTATTGAAAAAACAAAAGTTGGATCCAAAATGGCCGACTTCAAAATGGCCACTATGGTCACCACCCATCTTGAAAAGTTTCCCCCCTCACATATACTAATGTGCCACAAACAGGAAGTTAATATCACCAACCATTCCCATTTTATTAAGGTGTATCCATATAAATGGCCCACCCTGTATTTGTACTTTACGTAAATCTGGAAGATTCCACCAGGTGGCAGTGCGAGATATGATCAGAAAACATGAGAAAACATTTGGCTTCCCTGTGTTGTGAATTGCCTTAAACATCCATTAAATTCCGAGTACACCTTGCCAGCATGGATGCTTAATGATTACATCTATCAATCCACGGATGCACCCAATTCAGTATGCATCGGGTGCGATGCAGAAACAGTCCCTGGACGGGGCATCAGCTCATCACAGGGTGAATACAAGCACACACATACAGTACACTAGCATCATTTTAGCGTCACCAAATCTTCAAACCTGCATGTCCTTGTAAGGAAACTGGAACACACTGTGGAAACCCACCAGGAAAACATGCAAACTGCAGGCAGGGAACACCAGTGAAGTGACTCCCTGCGAGACAACAGTGCTACCGCTTTGCCACCGTGCCACCCCCACATGTGTAATTATTAACAGTATTCATTATTTAAGTGAAGTTAACGATTTAGGTGTAAAATTTAATATACATACTGTATTTCATCATGAAAATTATATCAAGTATAAATATAAGGATTCTAAATGTGCAGAACACTTAATGTGTTCTGTGTGGCGATTGCTGCTTGCCGCTGCTGTCAGTTCAGGAGGAAGCCCCAGAACCACATAGTGATTAACAACTGGGTCAGTTTTAAGATGACGTTTATGACGGTCTACTTTAATGACAAAATACTCTACGGGATTCAAGTGGAAATTTCAAGATTAAAGCCGAAGTTTCCTCTTTAATCACAAAATAGATCTTTTCACTGTATCACTAATTTTTGTGAAACCTTTAAAATGTATCATGTCATTACGATGGGGAATATGCGAAGCTTGAATATAAAAGCACCATGAACACATTTGTATGTCAGCATTTTACTTCACAACATTAAACCATTCATCAAACATCGAAGCAAGCACATCGATCCTGTAGGATCTGTAAAGTGATTTGCTGTCACATGTTGACAGTAAACAGAGATTCTGACGTCACGTTCTGGCTTGAACACCCTGCGACCTCCCAATTTTTAGCTGGTACTGCAACTCGCGTACATGTCACGTTACTTTCTCAGGACGTACTCAGAGGACATGTCATGAAGCATGCACGTACGTGTTCTGAGCGTGAAGTATATAAACTGGCCTTTACAATGATGTATTAACATGAAGAGAGAGGAGCATGAAGCAAATACACTCAAGCATTGCAGTACAATTTCTGTGGCTTCCCAATTAGAAATTAAAAGAGCCACTATTTAAGATGAATGCTGATGAAATGCACGACTTAAGCACTAAAAGAGCATTGGGCAAGGTGCATCTCCCTTGTAGTTCGCTATAGAATGTGATATTGAATATTGATATATCAAAGTGTTTTTTTAGTGGACACCTACTGCCCTAGATGTACCATCCTGCCAAAGTTCAGCTTTTTAACTAAATGGAAAATAGTGTTTGGGACAAAGACATTTTTCCTTGATTTACCCTTCTACTCCACAGTTTTCAACTACAAATCAAACACTTCAGACTTGATTAAAGAGCACTTTGCAGACTTTCATTTAAGGGAATTTGCACATACTTCAGTCACACCATGTAGACATGACAACACTTTTAAACATAGTCCTCCCGTTTCAGGGCACCATAATGTTTGGGACAATTGGCATCACAGGTGTTTGAGATCATTTACTTGTGTTTCATTGCTTCATTAGTGCAGGCATAAGACACCGAGGCTTTCTTCTATCCTTTGGAGTCTGTAATTACCATTGTTCAACATGAGGACAAGAGCTGTGCCAGTTAAAGTGAAAAAAGCTATTATGAGTCTGAAAACCAAGAATAAAACCAATAGAAACATCAGTAAAACCTTAGTGTTACATAGATCAACTGTCTGTAATATCATTAAGTAGAAAGAACACACTGGTGACCTCAGTAATTATAAAGGGACTGGTAGGCCAAGGAAGACCTCCACTGCTGATGACTGAGGAATCCTCACTATGGTAAAGAACCTGCTTCAGAGTGATGGTGAGAGCAATGTGTGAAAACAAAAAGGAACTGCCCAAGATCTAAAGTAGACTACCTCATTGGTTAAACATGTTGGTCTGTAACCACCTTGTATTGGCATAATTCACAGTCCTGAGGCTAGCACTGTAGCTCTGTGGGTGTCATGGACCCAGTGTCCAGTGTTTGAATCCCATGTCCAGTCCTTTTGTATATGAAAGTTGCTCTTTCTATTTGTGCCTGTGCGGGTTTTTGTTTCGTTGTCCACATACTCAACAAAGTGTTGTTTTAATTGATTGGCCATTCCAAATCGTCTCTGTGTGAGTGTGACGGTGCCCTGTCCAGGTCAATTTCCAGCCCTTCACATACTTTCATTTTAACATTATTTAATTCAAAGGCTTCAATAAGGTTTTAGACATTTCATGAATTTATGTATTTACAATGCAAAGTAATAAGAATTATTTATTAAAATAAAAATGTCTGAAAGAGGACAGATTTTCATTGTACACCTATTGCGATAGGTTGCCCAGTTGGTAAAGAAGTGAAAATGGCAGAATGTTCACTAAAAGGATAAATGTCAGAAGACTCCTACTAAAATGAAACACCCACATGATTGAAGAATGAATCCCTCTACGTACCTCAATGGAAAGACAAGGCCCAGTTAGGGGTGCTACGTTAGTTGAAGAGATTGTCCTGAAAGCAAATACTTCAAGGCACCAGTGCTTCACTCATCTTTACTGAAGATGCTCCATATAGGCTGAGTTACTTTTTCTGTGGTCTCTCCTCTGTCTCTGCTTTGCTGTATGTGCACATGTCTGCCGCAGTTTTTATGTTGCTTGTGCTGAACATACATGTGTTGTCTGCATTGAGATACTCAATGTTGTTGTTGACTACTTCAGTCTACAGTTTTCTGAACCTCTTCAATCTTTACTGGCAGGGGTACCAGTCCAAGCCACTACAGATGATTCCAAATGCAACAGCACGTCTACTGTTCAACCAGCTGGAAAGGTGCGTGTCACTCCTTTTCACATCACTCCACTGGCTCTTGGTAGCAGCATGCATTAAGTTCAAATTCTTGATGCGTGCCTACAGAGTAGTCATAGGATCAGCTCATATGTATATGGAGGCACGTTTGAGGTCCTAGGCTTCTTCTCACCCACTCAGGTCACGGTCAGCTAATGATTAATATGCTCTTAAATTATGCATACAGTGTCTGCTGTGGTGTATAAAGCCTTCAAGCAATTTTGGCTCGCTGCTTTTTTGTTTGAGCTAACTGGCTTAAGGCTGTTCTTTTGTTAAGTCTTGTTTGATATCTGAGCAGAACGTTTTTCTTTTATTGAATTTATTAAGAGCACATAACATTCCATACAATCAAGTCAAACTTAACAAAACTAAATTCAATTCAGCTCCCACCCACGAGAAAGAGAAGAAGGCGAAACAACCAGAGCAAAACTGTTAAGAGTATTATAGAGAGAAAGGAGTCTTCTCCCCCAATATAAATGCTTAATCTAAAATGTTATTGATGAGGTACTGCCAGGTTTTTAAAAAGTTTTAAACAGATCCGTCTAAGTGAGAATTTGATGTTCTCCAATTTCAAATAGTATATAACATCAGTTACCCACTGACTTAAAAGAGATGGGTTAGGATTCTTCCAGTTCAGCAAGATATGTCTACATGGTAACAGTGAAGTAAAGGCAATTACAGTTTGTTTGTCCTTCTCCACTTTAAGCACATCTGGAAGTCCACCAAACACAGCTGTTAATGTGTTAGGAGGGACTGTGACACCAAAGCTGTCTGATAGGCATTTAAAGACTTCAGAATGATGTTAATTTGGTGCAGGCCCACAACATGTGGCCTAGTGAGGCTGGAACTTGATTGCAGCGTTCGCAGTTTGGATCTTGGACAATTTTAAATGAGATAGATGTGCTTGATAAAAGATTTTAAGTTGAATAAATGAATGTTTTGCGCATATGCAGCTAAAGTAAATTCTGTGCATGGCTGCCTTCCACTCCTTTTCTGAAATGTTGAGTAAGAGATCCTTTTCTCACTGAACTCTGGGATCTTTAAAGGAAGGGACTTTAAAATGGTTTTATATATTATAGAAATGCTGTCTGAGTCCCCAAGACTGATCAATATCTCTTCTGGAATAGAAATAGGTGGGAGGTGAGGAAAATTGGGCAGATTTAGTTTAGCAAAGTTTCTAATTTGGAGATAGTGGAAAAATTATGTTGATGGAAGATTAAATTTGGATTGTAATTGTTCATAGGATGCAAAGACATTATTTATATACAAATCTCTAAATGATTTAATCCCATACATTTTCCAAACATTAAAAACTGTGCAAGTTTGAGAGGTTGGAAAAAGTGAATTCTGTCTTGTTATTGCATCCGGGTGAGATGTCTGTTCATAGTGGCTCTGATCTCTTCCTACAATCCACCTCCTTAACCTACGGATTGATCAATTAGTGCATCAGCATTGCTGCCATTTGCCTAATTTAAATTCTTTTGACATCATTGCTTTATTTAAAAAGGCCTTTGAGCCAAGACTGGGATTAATTTGACTTTTTTTTTTGGAAATTCATAATGACTAATGCTCACCCACAGCTATCCAAATGCCCTGCTGAAGATCTGGTCTCAGTGATGGGTCTGACTTGGGTCAGTGATAAAGAGATTTAGTAAGCCAGAACATTAAAATCTAAAGAGCAAGCCAGAAGTCACAAGTTAAAAATAGAAAAAGCTCGATAATATGATGAAATTCTCTACGCAAGTTTGTTTTTTAATTTGATTCTGCAACATTAATTTCTTAATATTTGTGTGCTTGCTTAATTCAAGCACCCTTCGTACATATCATGATTACCAAGACTTGACAGTTGACAAGGCACATGCATCACATACTCTACCTAACATCATACAGCATCATAGCAATCAGAAACACAACATGACACAAATCTGAAAAAATCAATGCACATGGATGGATGGATACTTTTAAAAAATCGAGAGTATTGCATGTCCATCCATCCATCCTTCCATCATCCAACCCTCTATATCCTAACTACAGGGTCACAGGGGTCTGCTGGAGCCAATCCCAGCCAACACAGGGCGCAAGGCAGGAAACAAACCCCGTGCAGGGTGCCAGCCCACCGCAGGGCACACACACACACACAATAAGGACAATTTAGGATCGCCAATGCACCTAACCTGCATGTCTTTGGACTGTGGGAGGAAACCAGAGCACCCAGAGGAAACCCATGCATACACGGGGAGAACATGCAAACTCCACACAGGGAGGACCCTTGAAGCAAACCTGGGTTTCCTAACTGCGAAACAGCAGTGCTATCCACTGCGCCACTGTGCCGCCCCGAGTATTGCATGTGTGAAATCAAATCGTGTTCAAATACAATCAAACTTTTGAAATGAAGGCAGGATTTGTGACCATTTGCATGGCCTTCATTTCAAAAGTTGAAATGGATCAAATTGTGTCATTCATGAATGATGAAAAACAAAAAGTGTATTGGTACACACTAAACATATGCAGTAGGGCAATGCTGCATATATTGGCCAGGAAATACTGTAACCACTTATTTAAAAAGAACATCAAAAAGTCAATTAATGATTCTTTGGGCTCTAAAGCATTGCAGCCATTCTAGTAAAATATTCCGAGTACAAAACTGCAGAGGCCCATGACATCACAGTAGATTAGAAGCAGCTTTCTGGCCACAAATATGAGAGACTAATAGACATCCATTGCTCTCTTCAAAGGCGAGATGCCTGAAGCTAACAAACTTGTCTGAATTAACACTGGCAAGTTTAACTTCAATGGCTACAAGTGATCTGCTGGTGAACACACTTGCTCCTAGATGACTCAGTAATTTAATTTGGTTGCCTGAGCTGAACTTCTCATTTCATAACACCTCATTCAAGTAAATTATACCTAGACAGAAATGCATGTTTCAAATATCTATTTTATTATTTTATGTAAACAAAATGTGAAGTGCATTATTCAAAATTCAAAATTGACGTAATTTAAAAATCCACTAGAATAAACAACTTGGCAAATTTGCCTTTCCCAGTAGTTTTTTTTTTTCCTTTGCCATTACATATTTGTGTTTTTTATAACTTTTCCAGGAACATAAGTAGCAACATGCCTTACTGAAAAATTCTCTCAATGACCAGTTTAGACAAAAATCTGAATATCTGTGTTAGCAATATAGTACCTAATTTGGTTACTACCATATTAATTTCATACTTCAGTTTACCCTGACATACAACCTTCTAGTCTAATAATCAGCATACACTCACATTCAGATTTACAGGCAAATTAAAGTACAGCTTCTGGCTGCAACTATTTTTGTCAATGAAAGTATTTTGAATTGCTGAACATTAATAAGCGCCTATTGCAGCTAGAATTTTGACATAAAATTATTTTTCAAAACTCTACTGTGTGATGCCTATAGACACTTTGTCTCCACATCTTTCAGTTGTAAATATTCTCACTGTATTGAATAGTGATAAACACACCCTATGGTTTTCATTGGTATTCACAATTCAAAGAATTAAAAGAAATCCTGGAAATATCATTTATAAAGGGGAAAAATTTATAGAGAAGGAACATTTTAGTGACCGGACTGTTTGAAAGGCTCAGATACCAAATATATCATCCAGGGTATACGAATGTTTAATGGATTTCATTACATTCTTCTTTATATAAAATCTTAATCAAAAGACACAAAAAGACCAACATGTTACTGAAACCAAAAGGAAATATTACATATAATAGAATATCTTTAAACCTGGCACGTTATCTCTTTTCTTCTAGAATATCCCAAACTGTCCTGCGGAATGCAAAGTCCAAAATGGCAGCAAAAGACAATCCTGAGTGAACCCAGACAAGTGAGGGGATCCACTGCACTTATTCTGCCAAAGAAGTAAAACTCAAAGGGTTAGAACTGTGACAAAGGCCAAGGGGCTCCCTCTCATAAAGTAAATGCCCCAGAGTTAACCAATGATCAATATTTGATCCTGACCACAGAGATTTCCAAAAGGGTCCAATTGAAAACGGAAGATATTTAGGCAGAAAGAGAAAGGCCACTGGAAGATTTCCAGCAAGAGATAAAGGACAACTTTTACAGTAATTGTCCATAAGGCAAATAGATTGTTCTGGATAGTGAAAAGATGAAGCAGAGAGAAACTGAATTGAACTGAAAACAATGTGAGGAAGATGAGGGATTCTAGTGGCAAGAATGGGTGCAAGAAAATTTGACACACTAGACCAAAAACTGTACAAAACTTGTGTGTTAAGGTACTAAGGGAGAAACATGGCAGTCAGGATCAGATATCAGTCCCCAGGCATATTGATTATATGAGGTAAATATAAATGATGAACAAACTTGAACTGTGTCTGTGGATAATTTGGATTTCTTAACACCAAAAACATATACAAAAAAAAAAAAAAGGACAGAGGAGATGATCCTGTTGCCATAAAATAGAAAATGGTTTCTAACTAGGAGACTGTGCGAGTGAGAATTTTCACAAAGAGTAGGATGCAAGAGTACTTTAAAAACAGGTCAATGTTATGGACAAAGGTGGATAAAAGGAAGAATAATTTATAGAGAAGGAAGATTTTAGTGACTGGACTGTTTGGAAGGCTCAGATACCAAATATATCATCCAGGGTATAATTACCCATACAACCCCAGGGATGAAAAGCATTGGGATTTCTTCCAATACACCATGTAGGGTTATGGAAAATAGTGGTAAAAGTGTGCTATGTTCAGCAAGTGCCAAGTTGCCTCTCCACCTTACACCATATTTCTTGCATGTCTATGATGTCAGAGACTATTTTTGAGGATCAAGACCTGAGTTTAACTGTCAAAGATGGAAGCATGGAGGATAATTTGTGCATTCACTATTTAACTCCAGCAATAACCATAAAGAAGGATCGTGGAAGTGGGGTATTACTTTTTTGGAGAAATTCATTGCAATACTGGACACAGGGTATAAGCCCAATGGTACTGTGTGGTTCTAGATCTGACAGAGAAACTTCATCCTCAACCCTGTAGTGAATCAGTGTACAGTGTTTAATAGTGGGTCTTCTTTGTCCCAAAGGTGTTTAGGTAGAACTGAGATAACATTATACCAATACTTAACAGAAGGAGGAGGAGGAAGAGGAAGAATAGCACCAACAATACTTAGATAGGGAATAATACTCATTTTTATGATAATCAGTCTGGACCAGAAACACAGAGACAAGGATGACTGAGGTAGCTAAAGGAATGAAAGGAAGGAAGGAACTGAGAGACTTTAGGGGTAGAAGAGCAGATTTTGACCAGTGTACCTTATAAATGGAGAGATTTTCATAGGCATCAAATAATTCTTAGAATATGAAACAACTCAGAGCATTATTCAAGAAAAGTACTGTGATCTGTGCACAGAGATATTTAGTGACTAGTCCCATTCAAGACAGTTGTGATAAGCTCATATTTCCTGAAAGCAATGGCTAAGGGCTCAGAGAGGAAAGGGGGCAATTTGGACGTAGAGAGAGCTATTCAAGTTAGCAAGAAATGAATATAATGTCTTGACCATATGAATGAAATTTGGCCAAAATCCTATTAAATACATGACCTGCAACTGAAAATCCCAACTCGGATCGAGGCCTTTTCCACGCAGGCAAAATGTGTCAGACATCGTCTTTAGCCTGTGTTATAGTCTGATAAAACCGATCTGGTCAGGGTGCATTGATTTACAAATAACAGACTGTTGGCATTTCACTAGTAGCTTAGCCTGCAATTTTGAATAAGTTTTCTTCTGGGAAATTAGATAGTAATTCACACAATCATCAGAATATTTCCCTTTTTTAGATGGAGAGTAATTTAGGTTGAATTTAATTAGATATTCAGTTTGTTTAGGGCGAGTTTAAGATATGCAGTTACAATGGCTCCAGATGACTCCAAAAAGCAGATAAAAATGCAGAGAACAGTCCATCTGGACCGGGAGGTTTACCTCTCCTCAGACATGCCTGTGTCTGAAGCTTCTTTCAGCTTCGCCTTGATTAGTGGAGAATCTCTTATTTAACCTGAGAAGGTATAGATTCTTGAGGAAAGAGCAACATTCAGCAGGGTGGGAGACTAGTGTTTTTAAGAAATAATACTCAAAAATGGTATTGTTAAATTGTAAAGGGTTATGCATCATGATACCACATTTATTTTAATAGACAAAATGGATATAAGTGCAAAACAATGACTTAGTTTAAGTGACAGAAAAATTCTTTGTTTGACACCTCAAACATAGTACATGGTCTGGTAATAAAAGAATCTCAAACTTGGTCTTTTGTAACAACAGGAAATTTAACTCAGATCTTGTAGTTGAGATCAAAACTTCAAGTTCAAGGTCCAGCATTCACAGGCATTTTTCTTCAAAAGTAGGCAGTTGTGCTTGTAATTCATAAATTAATTGATGTCTGGACTAAACCAGCAAAGTAATCAAAAGTAAAAATTCCTAATAGCATCTTTAATGGCAATTTTTGGCCATGTATGTGGGGTCATCAACAAATTCAGAATCAGAGGCCAAAAATACACTTCAACGTGGAAGAAAATTTATCTCAAAAAGCAGCATTCCTAAGCAATGATTTATTAAAGTGCCACCTTGCAGCACGCTTGGGAAGAAAACAGAAATACAAGTAAGACAAAACACAGATGTTATGCCAGTTATGAAAATATAATGCAGCCCAGCAGCTCCAGAGCTCGGACATTAACCAACTTTATTTTTTTTCCAAACTCACCACTCTGTATAATCTTCTGACAATGTGTTATTAAAAGCAGATGTTAAGAAGTTTAAAGGATTTAACCAGGAGATAATGTGTACATTTTGAGAAGAGAATTGAAATCAAGAAAAAATGTGTTTCTGAAGACTGTGATTTGCTGTGAAAACTAGAATATCAGAACGAAGGTATTAAACCCCACTGGTTCACTAGTCAAATCCATTAACACTAGAATCCCTGAAGCCTACAAAAAACGTGTAATCCCGGGCAACCTTAAATTCCTTTGTACCTCTCCGTCAGCGTCTTTTGTTTTGTAAATGTGTTGATGGCAGCCTGCTATCCCACCCACCCACAACCGACAGAGCTGAGTCCGCTGCAAAATTCTCAGAGCTCCAGTCTCTTTATTTGGCAGTGAGGTGCCTGGAGTTGTATAGGGTAAATAATATATCATTATTTGGAATACATACATTTCATGTGTGTTCCTTGTCTACAAAGATCTGTGTATGCTTAGGATGGCAGGAAATGCGAGGCAAGAAATGCTGAACTGCATACCTGAAGTAGAATCTTCTTCCATGTTATACTAATAATAATGTGAAGTGTGCAATGTGTGAAGACTTTAATCCAAATATCAAATAAACATGCGTTTTTATTCAAGAATATAACCGAAGGAAAAAATCATTCGATTTACATGTTACTGTCAATGAGTTAAAAACCCAAGCTCAAATGTTAATTGATGGGAAGTTGATATGTATTCTTGAATGGTGCAGAGATAAGAACTGCTGCCTTATAACCCAAAGGTGCTGGGTTCAAGGCTGGACACTCCGCATAGTGAGTTACTATTATTATTACTATAATATAAAAACATACATTTGATTTGAGTCTGCAACTCCTGGTGTAAATTTTGGCTACTTGTAAAAGTTAGCGCTTGTTTTTTTATTATTCAGTTTTATTCCATCATGTTCACGTGGTCCAGCAAATTTGACTCTCCCTCTTTGGCATTTATCTCCATTCTTTTCACAAGAGCAGCGATGACCACAGTTGGTGCTGTGCTTGATGCCTGCTCAGAACTATTTGTTGTACCAACAATCAAAGATAAAATGTTCCGTGACCGCTATCAGACTAACATGTGGCATTTGCACTTTGACAACAAAGACACCCATGCAGAATGTGAAAAACGGCAGATTTGCTGTGATCTTGGACATCTGGCAACATTTTGTTGAGAACTGTGTTTTGAGTTACAATGCAGGGCAAAGACTTACCAGGTTTGTGGTCAAAAAGCTTACGGAGTCGTTTCTGGACAAAGGCAGAACCGCAACAACAGACAGCTTCTTCACAGCTCTTTCGCTTGTTAATAGGCTGATGCACGGTGACACAACTCTGCTTGGCACCGTAAGTAAAATGGGACTTCCACCTGTAGCTAAAGTCACTTTAGTACACAAGCAACTCTCTACACTAGTGTTTAGATCTGGCAGTGCCATGCTGACGGTGTATGCGCCCAAAAAGAAGAAGCCTTTGATTTCAGTCTGTAACAGCCAGTGTAAAGTTTTGGTACCTGTAAAAGATATCACTGAAGGGATATAAACAGACACACAAACTCTGGTGAATCATGTCTTCTTGGTATCTTCTTGTCACTTGATTTTTTTTGTTATTCAGTTTTATTGTTGAATAAAATCACAGTTGTTTTATTTTGACTTTGCAAAAGTGTTTATTTTATATTCCAGTAACCACTTGAATGAGAATTTTCAGTAGCATGCACCATAATGCAGAGTACGGGCAAGATCAAAAAAAACAAAACAAAACATGTTCAAATGACAACTCATGTTCAAATGGCATAGTGTTTTCAAATAGTGAAGTTTTCATGTATGAATGTGTGTGCATCTGCAAGAGAGGCATAGACAGATTCGATCTTTAGGTATGTGCTCAGCAGGTCCTGTCATCCTACACTTACACAGATTGTTGTAGACAAGGGACACAAATGAAATGTATGTATTCCAAATAATGATATACTATTTACCCTATATAACTCCATTCACCTCATTCCCAGATAAAGAGACCTGGGGCCTCATGTATAAATGGTGCGTACGCACAGGCATGTTGCGTAAGAACATTTCCACGTTCAAATCACAATGTATAAAACCTAAGCTTGGCATAAAGCCACACACATTTCCATGGTAGCTCATACCCTGTCGTACACAAGTTCTCCGCTCGGTTTTGCAGACTGGTGGCACCCAGCGTCAAAGCAGTGCTACTGTTCCTGTGTGGATTACCTTTCTTTTTCAGATCCACATCCTTGACGTGGCTTTATAAATACACTGAAATTAACCGCATATTGTTTATTAGTTTAATGCATCTGATTGTAATTAACCTGTAACAATATAATGGTCCACATAATGGTCAAACTATTAAAAATACCATAGCTGCTTTAGCGTTGTTACTCTCACTGCACCTTCTTTTTCTTCTTACAACTGCTCCCGTTAAGGGTTGTCACAGCGGATCATCTTTTTCCATATTACTCTTACTGCACCACTCGGAGAAGCTGATCGAAAAGAGAATTATCGGTATACAGCATCAAGCACACTCTGCCTCAGCCATGCTTCCTATTTGGACTGCTCTCACATGGCAAACACTTCAGGGCCTTTCCTGTACGGACCTTGCGGTTCAGAAACAGTTTCATCCCAAGAGCTCTAAACGCACTCAATCAGTCCATCAACTGCTCCTTGTAGAACTGTTTGTACTTATTTGTACAATCACCTCACTGTAAACTTGCACTACAGTTATAATATTGCACAACCTGAACCACTTTATAAAGCGCGTATTTACATATGATGACGATATCATTTTTAAGATGAAATGCAGCAAAATATGTTTATTATATTATACAGATAAAACTTTAACTTCATTTAAATAATCTATATTGTTAATAATTAAAGGACACGGTGTTGCTACGCTAGCAAGGATCTGTCGCTCCGTTTACAGATTGTTCCTGCCTCACGCTGTATGCTTCACTGGGACTGGCATGTAGGATAGAATAATTAAACATGTACTATGAAGATATATCAATGTTTCTTAAAAGTTTTAAAGAATCTGCGTTATAAGCTTACAGATGGCTTAACGTCTATTACAAAGCTGATTGTGTGGTGATTGATCACTTGGAGAAAGAAAAGGAAGGACAGGAATTTGGGGTTAGTACGTTTGAAAGAGACAGTATTGCTGCAATAAATTATTTCATTGAAGGTCGCGCACAATCACTGCGCCACCGTGTTCCCATGTTTAATAACACGCTTTAACTCCTATTATCATGAAAATTATATCAAGTATACATCTCAATATTTTAATTATTCAGAGAGCTGTAATATTACGAATGTAATGGATTCTGTGTCCTGTTGGAGGAAGACAAAGCACGGAAGCACATAGTGATTCACACACATAGAGCACATAGAAGATCAAATACAAAACAAAACATTTAACGTGCTACTTTAATTGCGATGTGATTTAAGAAATTGGTTAATTAAATGATTTTAAGATGAAGTTTATGATGTTCTACTTTAAAGACAAAATAAACTATGTGATTAAAGTGGAAATTTCGAGATTAAAGTTGACATTTTGTGCTTTCTTCCCACTGTGTGCCTATTTTTTTTTTCTCTGTACCCTAATAAGCTTTCATATGAAACTCAGAAGGTGGGCTACGACTCAGCTTTTCACGGCGAATTTGAAATCTGACAACTTCTTTTTTTATTTTCAGGCACTGTGCGACTTTGTGAACTTGAGCTTTCGAGTTTCTTCGACACGCTATGTCACTCGATCAACTTCCTTTTCTTGTTTATACCATTGTTTAAACCAACAAATAGTACATTTTTCCTTGCCTCCACTTGGTATTCGCTGAAATTGTTCTATTTTTCCTCGTGATTTTGCCATTGTCATTTCACAGAACACTGAGCTTAAGGGCTGTTTATATTGATTTACATATTTAAAGAAGCGTAATTCTGGGAGGAGATGGGACGGGACAGCCGGTGCTTGCATGTGCGTTAATTTCCACGCTGACCAGGATTTATGTACCGGAAGAACGTGGAAGTAGGCGAACGCGCAGATTTATGCATCTGTATTTTTTTGTGCGTAAGTACATTTCCACTTTTGTGCTTACGTCATGTTATAGTGCAAATTCTACGCACGGCATTATGCATGAGGCCCCTGGGCTCTGAGAATTTTGCAACAGACTCAGCTCCATCGGTGGGGGGATCAGGTAGCAGGCTGTTGGCTGCTTGACACATTTACAGATTCTAGTGTTAAAGAAAACCAAGGCAAACTGCCACAAGGCATAAACTCTAAAATTAGAGACAAAGTGTTACCATATACAGTAAACATTTCAAACTTGAAATTGCACTTTACTATAAAGGTATGCCATCACAAAATTCAAGACCTGAAAATGTATTTGTTGAAAATACATCTGGGATAAACCAGCATCTCTCTATATATAAAATACAACGTCTATCTGTTTGTATGTATGTTTGTTTGCTTTTCACGAGTTAATTACTTAACGGATTTAGATCAGGTTTTTTTCTATAATTTGCTTTAACATTCCAGTTGATTTTGCGAATTCTCTCATCGCACTATGAATCATAGTTTGCTTGCAGGAGCGAAATATTTGCATTATTCTAAGACAGAGGCTGCGGGCTGAGGGGAAGGGGAAGCATGACGTCAGGAGTAGGGAACTGGGCAGGGCCCTCCTCAATCACGCGCCAGCCTCCGTTTAAGTTGATCTACTACTGGCCACGTTTTGGATTGTACCTTGCCTAGCTAGCAATACCTGTTTGTTTATTGATTTTTAAATTTTGTCCTGTTTTATTACTATGTGGGAGGAATCGTTGGGGATGGTTAGTAATAACCAAAAGTAAAATATCCAATAGCACCTTTAGTGGCCGTCTTGATTTATGTGGAGACCCGCCTCCCCCACCTCATGCATTTGTCAAGAATTCTGTCTCTAATTCAAAAATGTGACCATGTGAAGGTGCTTCCTGTTTGTGAACTACTTTCATTTTCCTTGGGTATTTATTTGACAATATTCTAGCAAAAATTTCATGTGTTTTGTACATTGTGAGCATATGACTAGATGACTTTTTTTTTTATTAATTTTATTGCAATCCATACAAAGCAATCAAGTTTTACAAAAAGAAAAATTGAGTTAAGAACAGATCGATCCCCACCCTTGAGAGAGAGAGCAAGCCAAACGGCGTAAAAAGTTTTACGGCTTTTAAACATACCTAAATTAATTAATTCTCAGAGCTTCATGAACTTATTTTAAAATATTACTGATTAGATCCTGCCATGTTTTGAAAAAAGTCTGTATGGATCCTCTAACTGAGTATTTGATTTTTTCCAATTTCAAATAATATAACACATCGGTTTCCCACTGACTTAAAAGAAGAGAGTTTGGGTTCTTTCAGTTTATCAGAATAAGTCTGCATGCCAAAAGTGTAGTGAATGCAATCACAATTTGTTTGTCTTTCTCCACTTTAAGCCCCTCTGGAAGAACCCCAAACACAGCTGTTAATGGGTTAGGAGGGATTGTGAGTCCAAGGCTGTCTGAGAGGTAATCAAACATTTTTGTCCAGAATAATGTTAATTTGGTGCAGGCCCAGAACATGTGACCCAGTGAGGCTGGGACTTGGTTGCAGCGTTCGCAGGTTGGATCTGGAAACATTTTGGAGAGTTTTATTCGAGACAGATGTACTCGATAAATAATTTTAAGTTGTATAATTATATGCTTTGCGCATATGGAGCTCGAGTGAATTCTCTGCATTGCTACTTTCCACTCCTTTTCTGATATATTAATTGAGAGATCTTTTTCCCAGTGTCCTCTTGGATCTTTGAAAGGGAGGGATTGTAAAATGATTTTATATATTGTAGAAATGGAGTCTAAGTCCTTGAGATTGAGCAATATTTTTTCCAGCATGGATAAGCGTGCAAGATGAGGAAAATCTGGAAGGTTCTGTTTAACAAAGTTCCTGATTTGAAGATAGTGAAAGAAATGTGTAGCTGGAATGTTAAATTTGGAATGTAATTGTTCATAGGATGCAAAGACGTTGTCTATATAAAAATCTCTAAGCAAGTTAATTCCAAATTTTTTCCAGATATTAAAAACTGCATATGTTTGTGAAGGTTGAAAGAGGTGGTTCTCTTGCCGAGGTGCCACAGATAGAAGCTTCTCCGTCTTAAAATGCTTTCTACATTGGTTCCAGATTCTAAGTGAGTGGAGCACAATTGGGTTATTTGTATATTGCCAATAACGTGTATTTATTGGAGCACAGAGCAAGGAATACAAAGACGTACTGCAGGATTTTACTTCTATTGTGGTCCGTGCCTGTGTATGTTCTTCTATTTGTGTCCAGGTTCTTATCGCCTGTATATTTGCTGCCCAGTAATAAAACTGGAAGTTAGGTAGAGCCATGCCGCCTTCTGCCTTTTGTCTTTGTAGGGTCGCTCTTTTGATGTGTGGATGTTTTGAATTCCAAATAAATGAGGTTATTGTTGAATCTAATTGCCTAAAAAATGAATTATTAATGTATATTGGAATGTTTTGAAATAAAAAAAAGGAGCTTAGGAAGAATATTCATCTTAACAGTGTTAATTCTTCCAGCTAGAGTGAGATGAAGGGTTGACCATCTATGCAAGTCTTGTTTAATTTTTGTCCATGCAGACAGCGAAGTTTTGTTGATATAGAGCTTTATGTTTACTTGTGATGTTTACCCCTAGGTATTTAAACTGTTCTGCAATGATAAAAGGTAGGGTATCAAATCTAATATTATATGCTTGAGAATTCACTGGAAAGAGTACACTTTTATTCAGATTAATTCTGAGACCAGATATCTTTTGAAATTCTGTGAGTGCTGTTAAGACTGCAGCACAGAATTTTCTGGGTCCGATATACAGTATACAATACCATATCATCTGCATATAATGAGATTTTCTGTTCCAGTCCTTCTCTGCTAATCCCCTTTATCTGATCAGTATTTCGACAATGTATTGCCAGTGGTTCAATGGCAATCGCAAACAGCAGCGGTGACAAGGGGCATCCTTGTCTAGTGCCACGTTCTAGTTTAAAGTAGTCTGAGCAAATGTTGTTGATGCAAACTTAAGCTTCTGGGTTAGTATACAGTAATTTAATCCATGCACAAATGTTCGGGCCAAACCCAAACTTCTCCAATATAGTAAAAAGGTATTTCCATTCAATCATGTCGAATGCTTTTTCTGCATCCAATGATAATAATATTTCTGGGGTGTTTGATTTAGTTGGTGAGTATATTACATTAAACAGGCGTCGAAGATTTGAAGATAAGTGTCGGCCCCTAATAAATCCAGTTTGGTCTTGTGATATTACCGAGGGGAGCACTTTCTTCAACCTTCTAGCTATGATTTTAGAGAGTATTTTAACATCGTTATTCAGAAGTGAAAATGGTCTGTATGATGCACATTGTGATAAGTCCTTATTTTGTTTTGGAAAAACAGTGATTAGTGCTTGGCGAAAGGTTTGAGGAAGAGATTGGTTATCTCTGGCTTCTGTAAATGTTGCTAATAAGAGGGGAGCTAGCTGAGCGGAGAATTTCTTGTAAAATTCTGCAAGGTAGCCATCAGGGCCTGCTGCTTTCCCACCTTGGAGTGACTTTATAGCATCTAGTAATTCTGATAACGCCAGAGGTTTATCAAGTTCCTCCGCACTAAAAGCGTCTATTTGTGGTATCTGTAATGTATCCAGAAATGTATTATATTGTGTATTGTCTTCTTTAAACTCAGTAGTATATAGGAATTTATAATAGTCTTTGAAAGTGTGCATTATATTTTTGTGTTCGACGATTTTATCTCCGTTCGTGTTGGTGATTACTGAGATTGCGTTGCGCACTTCTTGCTTGTGAATTTGTTGAGCTAAAAGCTTATTAGCTTTCTCTCCATGTTCATAATAATGATGTCTGGATTTGTAGATTAGTTGTTCAGTTTCTTTAGTTGTCAAGAGGTTTAATTCTGAATGTAGAGCCTGCCTCCTCCTATGTAGAGTCTCGCTTGGTAGTCTGGCGTGTTCTTCATTTATTTTAGTAATTTCGCTTTTTATCTTTGCTACTTTCTTGGCTTCGGATTTATTTCTATGGGAAAGATATGAGATAATCTGTCCTCTTAAAAAGGCCTTAAGAGTTTCCCAGAGTATTCCTGCAGAGATCTCGGGTGATGTATTTGTCTCTAGAAAGAATTTGATTTGTTTGGATATAAATTCAGTACAATTCTCATCAGCTAATAGAGGCGCCATCTGCGGGGTGAGTGTATGGGGCTTAGTAATTTTAGCTCCAAGATCATAGGTGCATGGTCAGAAATAGCAATAGCATCGTATTTGCAAGATTTAATCATAGGCAATCAGTTATTGTCTATAAAGAAGTAATCAATCCTTGAGTAGCAATGATGTACTGGTGAGTAGAAAGAATATGTTCTTGAATTTGGGTTTAAAAACCTCCAGGGGTCTGATAAGTTGTGATCAGTTATAAACTTTGTAATTATCTTTGCGGTGTTAGATGCCGTTCCCCCTGTGGAGGAAGTCCTATCTAAAAGTGGATTTAGAACACAATTAAAGTCCCCAGCCATTATAACTTTATAAGTGTTCAGATTGGGAATGGATGCAAATAAATTTTGTATAAATTCCTTATCATCAACATTAGGTGCATAAACATTTATCAAAATCATTTTACAGTTAGATAAGTCTCCCATGACCATTACATATCTCCCTTCAGGATCAAATACTACATCTGATGCTACAAATGGTACTGTTCTATGTATAAGAATTCTCACACCTCTAGTTTTCTTCGTAAAACTAGAATGAAACATTTGGCCAGTTCAGTCTTTTTGCAGCCGGAACTGATCCTTCCTTAGTAAGTGGGTTTCCTGTAAAAATACTATTTTAGCATTTAGACCTGTTAGGTGAGAGAGTACTTTCTTTCTCTTTAATTAGTGATTCGGGCCTTTAACATTCCAGGTTACGAAGTTAACTGTCCCATCAAGGAGACACTGATTCTGAGTTTTTGATGTCATTTTATAGTCTTAACTGGAAGTGAGACAGCTTCGGCCTTAATTTCCTATTTCCCCTAGAGTTGTTGCCATGCAGCTTATTATTACATTGGTAGTTTTAATTATAAAGATTAATAGGATAGATTAGGTATAGATCAAGCCTGCCCTCTTTCTCTCCCCCCCTTAACCCCCCACCCTCCCTTTTTGCCTCCCCAAGTGAGGCTAAAACCCACTTCACGCAGTCCCAGTCCTCTGACATACCCAGAGACAGAGCACGTCCAAAGCAAAACAAGCCCCAATGCAGCGGCGTTTTAGGGTTAAAAGATAGAGATATCTATTACCAATATAGTCTTTAAAAAAGAAAAAAAAAAGAAAAAAAGAGGGTAGAGATGAAATAATTAGGAAAAAAAAAAGAAAGAAAGAAAAAGTAATTAAGCACAATAAAACATAAACAGGTAGCACCCTAGTAATACTAAGTAATAATGAGAATATATGAGAATATATGCTGATATAAACCCGTATTTTAAAATGTATAGATCAGACAGTAGATTATTAATCCTTGCTTTATCATTAACCGCCATGACTCACTATTATGTATCAGAATACTCCCGGGATCAGCTTTCTTAATTCCTTTTCTGCTTCTTCCTTGCTAGCGAAGACATAGAATTGACCCTGCCATTCCACTTTAAGTTTTGCTGGATACATGAGGCTGTATTTGACGCTGGCTTGCCGTAACTGCTGTTTGATGTTGTAGAAGGCTGCGCGTTTAGTAGCTGTTGCTGGAGAGAAGTCAGGGAAGATACGAATGTGGTTATTTTCAAATGTAATATCTTCCTTGTTTCTGAGGAGTGCCATCACCTCTAGCTTAAATGATAATCTTTCAAAGCGGACTATAAAATACCTTGGTCTGGGTCTAACGGTGTTTGATCCGCGTATGCGGTAAGCCGCTGCTATCTCAGATTCTGCTTTAAAGTCGTCCCCGATTATTTTAGAAAAAAGTTCTGCTGCGAATTTCACCGGGTTTGAACTTTCTCGATTCTCAGGCAGACCTTCAATTCTGACATTATACCTTCTACTACCATCTTCCAAAGCAGCCAGTCTGTCTCCGAGTTTTTTGCATTCGGAGCTGACATTTTCTGCTTTTTCTTCAGCACTGGTAGCTAAATTTTCGGCTAATTCAATCCTAGTCGTAAATGTCTCCTTGAAAACCTCCAATTGATCAGTAAGCGTTTCAATTTTACCCAGCACCTGTTGCATTCCCACTTGGATTTCTTGTTGCAGCCTTTCATTTGCCTGTTGCAGCATCAGCCACTGCGTTTCGTTTGCTTGCTGCCATTCCTGCTTCAATTCCAGCAACTCTTGTTTCAGTCTCTCATGTGCCTTTGCCCTTGCTTTCTCATTTGCCTTCTCGGTTTTCTTTATATCTTGTATGAGCTCAGCGAGCATCACCTCCAGTTTAGACATTTCAATTGTGCTTTCTTGTACCATAGGTATAGCGTCAGGATCTACTGTAGCCGGTGCCCCCGCTATTCCCGGCTCGCATGGAGTAATTGAGATCGTGGACTGTAAGGCCTTTTCCAGTTTCAGGTTTTCTTCTCCGATCGGCAAGCTATCGAGATCTGCACTCACGATCATACATTCGCTCCCCTTTTCACTCTCAGCCGGCGACGATGTAGCGGACCTTGGTCCCGAAGAGTCTGTACTTTCGCCCAGCTGATCCAGGTCTCTCTCTGAAAGGCCGTATCTTGAGCTAGGGCCTGCTGACCTTAACTTGGGTGCAGCTTTAGTTTTCGATTCTTTCGGACCCCCTTTCTTGCTGGCCATGTTTATATATGCTTACATATATACTGTAGCAGTCTCCTTGTGTTGAATAGATACAGGATATCTCAGGATAATAAGCAAATAATATGAGAAATAACACCGCTGCTAGTGGAGCTCCACTTCAGACGTCCATCTCTTGCATCGGACGAGACCAATTCCTAGGTGACTTGACATGTGGATTATGCAACAAAAACAAAATATATATATATTTTTTTTTTTATGAACATTTTTGATACTGTTTGCTATTGCCCAGTGTTGGTCATCATCTTTGTTCTCCATGAAATCAGTATTGTTGTCTGCATATTTATCTGGCAAACTTTTATACAGGATGACATAACCCCCTGCTGGGTATATTGGGATAAGGATATTAAGGGTGGAGCTGCCAGATAAGAGGAAACCAGGAAGGCGTAAGAGGAGGTTTATGGATGTGGTGAGAGAGGACTTGAAGGTGGTCGGGGTAATGGAGCAAGATGCACAGGACAGGAAGATGTGGAAAAAAATAATCCATGTAGCAACCCCTAACAGGTGCAGCCAAAAGTAGAAGAAGAAGCAGATCCATGTCCAAGTAAATAGATATGTTTCAAATCATTTTGCAAGTGCTTTTTCTTTTGATCATTAAGAATTTTCACCCTGACATTTTGTTTGCATATTGGACTTTCATGCATGTTAGTTTGTTTGCCTGATTTTGGTCCCTGTTAGTTCTTTCTTCCTGCTCTTGACCTTTTTTAATGCTGTCAGCAATTCTTTACTTTCAGTACACCAATGAGGCATCTCTCATAAGTAGGGTCTTCATCCGGGTAAATTTAAACAGTCTGAGTCAAATGTATGTGATTTACAATTTTGAGTTGAGTTAGATCCTGCTTTACACAGAATGAGGAACAGTGTATTTTAAGTGGAGATGACTTCCATTTCTTATGTAAAAATCTATTTGAATAACTGTGTCCCTAAAGTTTTCTCACATTAGCTAGAAGTGCATTTTTTAAGGCACTGGTTATAGTTTTATATATAGTGAAACAACATTAGCTGTTAATTCTTTATTGGTCCAGTTAGGTGTGTAGGAGTTAGCAAGCATTAGTCTGGGTTCCTTCTGATTCCCCACTATTAGGATCTAAAAGCCTTCTAACTCAGAAATGTTTAATAGAAGCAACAGCAGAGATCGCTTGATAAAGTGATATTCCTACTAATTTTGTCTTATTGCAATAACTATCATGAAATACATGCTCTGTCCAACACATCCTTTTTCAACTAAAGTTGATCTTTGATATTTAAACGTGTCCCCTATTTGAAGGTCATATCTGGCTTCAGTGAACTAAGAAGCAAATAAATATTGTTTTCAATTCATGATTGGGACATTTGACATGTCATGTGAGAGTTTAACAGATGATTGCAGGAATCTGGTGTTAAGATTTTGCCTTTTTGCTTTGGTGTTTTCTTTTTTTTTGTCCTTTCTGTAATTTCCCCATTACGTTAATTTCTCTCTGGCTTTGTTTTTTGTATTTGTGATCTTCCTAGGGTCGCTTTCCTCATAATAACAAAAAGGGCCTTCAGGAGTTACCATACTTATACCAACTGTTGCATCTGTTGCTTAATGTGGTATTAGTGTTTTTGCTATACCCTTCATTAGGAGACCTGGGTTCGCTTCTCGGGTCCTCCCTGCGTGGAGTTTGCATGTTCTCCCCATGTCTGCTTGGATTTCCTCCGGGTACTCCGGTTTCCTCCCACAGTCCAAAGACATGCAGGTTAGGTGCATTGGCGATCCTACAGTAAATTGTCCCTAGTGTGTGCTGGCGCCCTGTCTGGGGTTTGTTTCCTGCCTTGAACCCTGTGTTGGCTGGGATTGGTTCCAGCAGACCCCCATGACCCTGTAGTTAGGATATAGTGGGTTGGATAATGGATGGATGGATGTACAGGCCTGGGGCTTTTGTTTAGATATAACAGAAAGGAGCAATACATGTGTATGTTGTTTAATTTAGGGACAATTATTTTGCAATTTGGAAAGGTTTGGAAACTGGTTAAGGTTTTACATTGAAAAAAGACTACATCCAGAGAACAATTCATCTTCCATGTATATTTTACTTTGTTCCTGAAATGTATGGTTTAGACTAGAGTGATCCGTTATGAAAATCTGTTCCATCACCTTTTATAAAAGTTCACACCCCTTTTGAATTTTAAGCACATCCCTACTCTTCCCTTAGGTTTGCCAGACCTCCGTCTTTGATTTGCTGCTGCTCACCTCGAAACGTCATAGACAGCAAGAATGTTCTGTTATAAGCTTACAGCCTCTTTGCACTTCTTCGACATTACTTTAGGTAAATGCAAGGTCTTCCTGATATAAAACTGATGAATGCTGAACTACTAAATCTACTTAATGAAATATTGGATTTTTTTTTATTATTTTATCCATTTGCTGTCATTAGCATTTGAGGTTACACAAAAACCCAACCAAATGACATCATCATCTTGTGTTACGTCGCTCACATTTTTCACTCATTGAAATGTTACATGTTACCGTGAAGTCTTCCAGGCAGTTGCTGATGTTCCTTTTGTCTTTATTTTTTTTATAGCTGCCAAATGGCATTAGTTACCTAAATATGCTGGGGCCATGCTAAAGTCTAATAAATTATTTTAAAATTATATTATCTTGAAACAAACATGCCTGGTAACCATCATATCTTTCCTCTGAATAAGCCCCAGACCACAGTAATGAATTTAACCCGTCCCACTCACTGACTTATTATTGCTCATTAAAACGAGAGAAAGGAATCTAGATGGTCTGTAGATAATGTGAACAAATAAAGACAAATAATGAATGGCTGGATTCCTTTTGGAGGTCTGACTATTTGCCCATGCTGCTGAAATAATTGCTGAGACTATATCTTAATAACTTTTCAAATTAAATGATTGTGCTGCTTCAGAGGTTATCAATAATACATTCTGCTTAAATCCCAGAGCTTGCATGAGACGTACAAAAAAGCACAACTATTTTCCACTTTTCTTTGTATTTTGTGCCATTTATATTTTTTTGTAAGTCCTAACAAGTTTACTTGGATGCTATCAAATCAAATCAAAATTTATTTATAAAGCACATTTTAAAAAACACCATAAGTGTAAACCAATGTGCTGTACTAAAAAATTAAAAAATAAAATCAATAGTAAATCAATAAACAAACAAAAAACAAAAAATTATATAAATACTAAAATAAGTTAAAGGAACCAATTAGCGGATAAGCAATTAAGAGAAAAACAATGAATATGAAAGATTAATAGATTGATTCCAGAGTTACTCATATACAGTTAAAGGCAATCGAAAACAGGTGTGTTTTAAGTCTTGATTTAAACATTTGGGTTGATGATGCTGACTTAATTTCAATTGGCAGAGCATTCCATAACTTTGGTGCTAGAACTACAAAGGCACGATCACCCCTAGTCTTCATCTTAGACTTTGGCACGACCAACAATTGCTGTTGAGAGGAACGTAGGAAGTGGACTGGTATGTACAGGACCAGCAACTCGGCCAGATAGGATGGGTCAGCATCATTCAGTGACTTAAAAACCAAAAGTAAAATTTTAAACTGAATTTTAAATTCAAATGGGAGCCAATGAAGTGAGGCCAGAACTCGGGTAATGGAGACATCTTTCTGAGAACTAGTAAGAAAACGAGCAGCAGCATTCTGAACTATCTGCAGCCGAGAAAAATGATATTTACTGTTTCCAGAATAAAGTAAATTACAATAGTCAAGGCACAATATGAGGTGTGGCAGAAAAGTAATGAGACTGATTTTTTATTTACCAAAGTTTTTATTTTTTCAAACATCAATGTTATCCCCTTCAAAGTAGTTCCCTTGGGCAGCTATACACCGATGGAGACGTTGTTCCCAATGTTGGTAGCAGCGCTGGAAGTCTTCAACCGGTATGGTCTTCAGCATGTCCGTTACACTCTTTTGGATGTTTTCTAAAGTCCCGAAATGACGTCCTTTGAGGACATTTTTCAGTTTAGGAAAAAGGAAAAAGTCACACAGACTGAGGTCAGGTGAATAAGGGGGCTGGGGAAGCACAGGAATGCCTTTTGAGGTCAAAAATTCTGTTATGGAGAGGGCAGTGTGACATGGGGCATTGTCATGATGGAGCATCCATTTGTCTGCAATGTCTGGTCTCACGCCAATGACCCTTTTTTTGAGCCTTTCAAGGACGTCTTTATAAAAAACTTGGTTGACAGTTTGTCCTGGAGGAACAAATTCTTTGTGGACGATTCCCCTTTTGTCAAAAAAACAAATCAGCATTGATTTGATCTTCGATTTGCTCATTCGAGCTTTCTTTGGTCGAGGAGAGTTTGCAGTGTGCCACTCCTGACTTTGCCTCTTGGTCTCAGGATCGTAGTCAAAAATCCATGATTCATCACCTGTGATCACACGACTAATGAAATCTTGCTCATTAGCGATTCTGTCAAGAAGATCAAGACACTTGTTTTTTCGATTGTCCTTCTGCTCAATTGTGAGGTTTTTCGGCACCATTTTGGCACAGACCTTTCGCATGTGCAAATGTTCAGTCAAAATTTGATGAACGGTAAATCTGTTCAAATTTAATTGTTCACTCAACATTCTTAATGTTAAACGACGGTCTGATCTCACAAGAGTGTTCACACGTTCAATGTTTTCATTGGTTTTCGAAGTTGAAGGCCTCCCTGAACGGTGTTCATCTTCAACGTGTTTTCTACCTTCCAAAAATGATTTGTGCCAGCGAAAAACTTGAGCTCGGGATAAAGAATGTACCCCATAGGCCTGTTTTAACTTTTCAAACGTCACACTTACCGATTCTCCAAGCTTAACACAAAATTTAATGGCACAACGTTGCTCCAAATTCCGCTGTTCCATTTTGCGTGACGCACAACCAAAAACACAACTTCGCTAATAGCAGTCACAAAAATCACGTAGTTAACGGAAGGAGTTGAAACTCGCACTGAGCTATGGGAGGGTACTGATACACGTGCTCTATCAAGGACAACAGCGCAGCGTTGCCAGATCGCTTGCAGTGTTGCCAGTCTCATTACTTTTCTGCCACACGTATAATCAAAGCATGGCATACCTCCTTCAAATATGAGGGCCCTAGGAACGGTTTGACTCAAGCAAGAAGTCTAAGCTGGAAAAAGCAGCTCTTGACAATGGATGAGATCTGTTTATTAAAATAAAGATTGGAATCAAGGATAACCCCAAGATTTTTGATATGGGGTTTGCAAAACCCAGCTAATGAGCCAAGCTGATCCCTAACAGCCCCATCAGAAGCCATGGGTCCAAATACAATAACCTCAGTCTTACTCTGATTGAGATTCAAAACATTCTGTCACTACAATTAATGCCTGTAACCTGTGCAGTGTTTCAGGACTAGATTTGTGTTACATGTGATGCTTAGCATTCAGGCCAGAAAGATCTGATTTAGCCTCATCTGACCACAACCACTTCTGCTACACATCTACAGTATTCTCTGGGAGGCCAAGGTTTATCTCTTGCCATTTTCCTTGTTGTAAAATATTGAAATAATATAATTTTATGTAAAAACAAAAATAAGGAAAAAACATTTACTAGGAATACACTGTTTAGGAGTATCCTGTAAGATAATTTAGGCCTTTGGTGCAATCAAACTGTTTATTAGGGTATATCAACCGAACTTGCTAAGCATAGATGTTATAATTTCTTCCTTTAAAACATCTGAAACATACCTGATTCCCTCAGATTCCACATCCCATAGAGACCATTCTTGGAAAAGTTTGATGTTTAAACATCATGCATAATTGTAGGCATCAATTGTCTAACTAATTCAGCGTCATGACTGGTCTTGCAGTAGCGTTCTGGATACATGGGCTTGTTGTTTGAAAGTCACATTATAGAGACAGCCAAATCTGTGCCCGTTGTTTTAGTATTTTTTTGACTTCTGTAAATTGGACTTTGTGAGATGTTAAATACCACAGGACTGATTTTTCACTCCTTTCCAGAATTAAGCTTTGTTTCAGTCACATCTCTCTCTTGTTTCTTGTGCTCTTCTGTGTTTATTTGGAATCTTCAGAACTTGGCTAACACTTGGAAAGTGTTACATGTGAGCAAATGGAACATCAATTATAAATACAAGGTGGGAGATACTGTCCTTCAGGAAGCAACCTTTGAAAAGGTTTTAGGGAATTATGTTCACACAATATAAAATGAGGTGTTTTTCCATCCAATACATTGGCTGCAACAGATCTGCAATGTCATTATGGGCTCACAGAGTATCATAGAGCAAAGAGAAAAAAACATTCCTCTAATGCAGCACAACAAATTTCCAAGAAAATATTCAGTTATCAAGGTGTCCAGTAAAAGTCAGCATATTCGCTGCAAAAAATGCTTTTGCCAATTAACACTGGTTTTATTTAACATTAGTATCTGCAGCTTTGCTTTTAAAAATTAATGCCAATGCAGGATAGACTAACATTGTCCATTCTGATGCTATAGATAGATGCAGATCCTTGCTTAAAAGCCAGGGCCAAACAGGCTGCTACCAGCTACAAAGTCTAAGGACCAGTTTATACTTCACACTAAGAACACTTATGGCACACATATTGGCTGCCACACATTCACAGTGTTCTTTTGACGCATCATTCAGAAATGAACACAACGTGTGCGTGAATTGCAATACCAGCAAATGTGTGGGTGGTGTGTGTGCTCAAATTTTGGTATGTGACGTCAGCATCAGCATTGTTTACTATCAACATGTGATGGCAGGCCACATTGCAGCTCCAACAGGATGAATCTACATTCTTCAATATTTGATGAATGGTTCCATGCGGTGAAGCAAATCATCAGACTTAAATGCTGACATGCAAATGTGCTTTTCTTCATCCATTTCTTACATAGGCAATACAAGCGTTGCATATTTCCCATCAGAATGACGCAATATATTTAAAGGTCTCACATACAATCTTCTGTTTTGCTGTTGCCATCTTTTTATTTATTTTTTTTTTGCACCTTTGCAAAATTTTTATTTTTAACATTTTTGTCCCTCAACTCACAACACAATGAAACTGGACGTTGTTTTCTCACCATGATGATGTTACTCAATGCCACCTAGTGGAATTTTCCAGATTTACATAAAGTATACGCACAAGCATAGACAGGCTCGCGTAGCAGCAGCATCCTCAAGCGCACACGTCGCATAGTGTTAAGTATATCCCCGGCCTAAGTCTTCATAGCTTTGTGCCTTATTTGATAAGATTATCAATAACAGATGTTGTAACATTGCAGGGATGTCTCTTGGAGCTGCAAGCTGGATGCCAAAGTTCTGAACAAAGACCTATAACTAAAAAGCTGAAAACCTTGAGGGACAGTACTTTGCATCAATGGTCAGCCCAAAGGATGGACTAATGTGCACCCAAGAAGCAAATGACAAGACCTCTAATCCTTGCTTCAAAAACATCAACCACACCCTAATTAACTGTTTTTCTCACAAAGCTACAGCTGATCCTGGTCAACTCTAGCTGCCCACAGCCAGAACCCATTGCTGACACGGTGAGGCTGCAACAGAGGTTGAAGCAGTTACTTTACTCTGGAGGGCACCTATGCTTTACTGGAAGGGTGGAATTATTTGTCCATATTGGAGTTTGGATGAGAATACTATTCGTACAAATCTGCTTAGAAACAGCAAGTGCACAAGCACTTCACCGAAGGATAAAACTGATAATTAACTGGAGTGATCATACATCCCACATTGCATTATTTTGCCATCTCTGGGGTGGACAAGGCAACATTTCCTCTCTTCCTACAATAACTAAGTGACAATGGAGTCATTACTCCATCTTAAGCTCTGTTGCATTCTCGGAATATCATTATATTCTTCTTTGTTTTAATGGTCGTTTTTGTTCTGCCTCCTTAATTTTCAGTTTCCAGCAACCCCGGAAATGACCAAGTTAATTTGCATAATATCAATTCCTTTATGTGACAGCTTTACTAGGTAGGTAAAAATGAGGTGTGACAAATTAATTCCCGGAATGAACCTGTAGAAAATATGTGTGCATATCTGTGCACTAGCAGCTACTGTCACCTTCAAAGTAATCTCCTACCGCAGCTATGCATTTAGTTAGATGATGTTGTCATTGTTGGAAATATTCTCTGTACTCTACTCAGTTTCTAGAATACCCTAGAGTTCCTTTGTCACATTATGCTGGATGTCAGAAATGTCTGAAAATCTTTGTCCTTTCATGACAGTTTTGATTTTTGAGAAGAGCCAGAAATCACAAGGGAGTGTAGATGGCACATGGGATGGACGGGCATCCCAGCAAGGAGTTGGGAAAATACCTTACCCGGATCCTGAGAGGACAGAAAGGCATCCTGCCTGAGAGAGAGAGGAATGCCACACCCAGACAAGGTTTCCCTAATTGACGGACGGACATCCTACCCAGAAAAGAAGATGGTTCCTTACCCGGGTGGGAAGCCGCAGACAAATAGACAGGCATCCTGACTGGACACGTAGCACCTTCCCTGGCCGGGATAAAAGAGGAGGACAGGGAAGGACTGTCTCTTTTGTGTTCATTCCCCCCAATCACCAGATGGCAGCAGCCCTTGATATCAGCACCCATTCTGGAACCAGCAGGGAATGCTGCGAGTTGTAGTCCGGCAACACAGCCCTGCTGCGGTCTGTGGGTACCGCAAGAGAGCACTGCAGGGAAATATACTCCATGATGTGTGGGACCTGGAAGTGTTTCCAATATGCAACAACCCTGAAAATGAAAATGAAAAGGACTGCACTCCCTTGTCCTGGAGAGTCGAAGCTGGGAGGAGGACGAGCAACACCTAACTGAAGGAGGGCAGTGTGGTGGACAGAGGGGAGGTGTTTGGAGGAGAAATAACTTGTGCTTGGTGCTTTTTTGTAAAGTATTTATATTATAAGCGCCCATTTATTTGAACCTGCAACTGTCTTGGTGTGTTCATGTTGGTGTTTGGGTTCTGTGGGACACCCAAGCTTTCATAACGGTAAGTAAGGCGAATAGTGTGGATGATCCCATTTGGTAAGTGATGTCTTAGCCAGGAAGTCCCAACACAGAGAACATCATGGGCATTATCCTGATAAATGATGCACTTGTCAGGTCACAGTTCAGGTCTTTTTTTATCGAACAGAACCCTGTAACTTTTTCAGCAATTCTAAATAGCATTGTTGGTTGACTGTTTGTCCCTGTTCAATACATCTGTGATGGACCATCCCCTTGCGATCAAAAAAAACTTGTGATTTTTACCCACACATGTGACACATTAAATTGTCACACCTTGTATGTCTGGTACCTCCATATTACATCAGTTGTGGTCTCTAAAGGGTGCTACTGAATCAATTTCAAATATTGCTTGTGAAGCAAGAATAAATAAAAAAGAAAAATATATTACTTTATGTGATAGTTTTAATGGGTCGGTAAGTAGCTATGTCCAGTACCTCCATATTAATCATATATTAAATATGTATTACATGCTAGCTTACTACTGCTTGCTGTGTATTAGTCACACTGAATGTTGGCTTAATACTTGCATTCAAACAGAGAAAGCTCTGTACAAGTGAATGCATTATACTGTATACTGTATGTGTGTGCACTGAAGTGAACGTCAGCATTTATATTAAGTCAACTTGGCTGCTACTAGCAATAAGCACAGCTCACAACAGTCAGTCAGTAGTACTAACACCACAACAATACATTCTGTAAGAAACAATAGTTTTTCTACTACTTCAGACCACATCCACTGTACTATGTAATTCTTTGAAACAGATAAATGCAATAAATGCTTCTAGAATCAGCATGCTTTTCATGTAATGGGGGCTTGACTGGTCTGGATGTGTGTTGCTGCAACCTCACCTCCAAGAGAGGAATCTGTAATGCTTACATTAAAAGAAATATCCTCACCACCCTCAAATAGTGCCCCTTTAGAGTTCATGCAAAAACAAATTCTTTCATTTTTTTCCTGGACATGGCCCAAGTGAAAGGTATATGAAAACTCAGAAAGAAGCGGCTGGCAGTTACTAACCTAGCAAGAAATACTGAGAAATTCTGTATGGGAGGAGGAGGAATTGTGTGACAGCTTTTCCGAAAAAAATAAACAAAAAGGAAATAGCTAACTAGAAGCCTTAAAAAATAAATACACTGGCTGCAAATGCCTTGTGAATTTGTGTGTTTTGCCATACCACTGTTTTAGCAACAGCTACAACCCTTTAACAAATGTGTGTTTGTGTGTGTGTGTATATTGCATACATATATATATATATACAGACGGACAACGCTTTGTCACCCGGCACACACATTTTATTTACAATGTTTACAAATTAAGTCCGTGCACAACCCAGTGCCTCCAGCACCGATCTCCCAAAGTCCAGGCCTCTCTTTCCAGTGCCTTCCTTCGGCTGCCTCCACTCCTCCCTCTCCAGGCTACCGTCCACTTCCACTCGACTCCAGTCCTCGAATGAAAGGAGGCGGCCCCTTTTATACAAGCCCGGATGGGCTCCAGCTGATCCCCGACACTCCTCCTCAGACACTACCCTGTGTGGCGGAAGTGCCGGCTGCGCACCCGGAAGCCCTCCAGGTGTCCCCAGACTTCTTCCCCCCAGCACTTTCTGGTGTGGTGGAAGTGCTGAGGTCCAGGGCTCTTCAGGCACCAGGGCGCCCCCTGGCGGTGACCACAGGTCCCTACAGGGTTGAGCTTCCAAGCTCTGCACCCGTGGTCCCAAGTGCAACCAGGGCAGTTGCCCCCTCGTGGTCTGGAGGAGGCGCAAGCCCTCCTCCGGTCCTCCTGGGCGTCTCGGCTGGTTACCACCCCCAGCCGTCCGCCACAATATATATACTCTCTATATATAAAATCTTAAGCCTAAAAGTGCAACGATTTTGGGCAACAATTTTATGTGACGTTTATATATCACGTTTTTTTTTTAAATTGTGCTTATTTTCTAACCTACATATATATGTTTGGTATCATTCTTATTCCGTTTTTAAATTATAAATTAAAATATCAAGAACTCACGTCCCGCGAGACGAGACTTTGTGCCAAGAGATTTAACCACACCTGGGGCTGGAAATAAAAGACAAAGAGTAGATGACAAAGACAGCTGCTGTACAGGCTTTTAAATGTTCGAAGCACCGTGCAAGATGCAGAGCAGCAAGCCAGCAGCTGATCAAGCAAAGAGGAGATAAAAAAACTGTATTTGTTTCCCATTGTATCACCATATAAGAGGGGGTTTCGGAGGAGCAACCGCTTCTCTTTGGGGTGCGCTCAGCCCCCCTCTTCACAATATGAGTGGCAGAGATGTGAAGTAGCTGGTGTGTACCGCAGGCCAGGGGGGTTGGTGAGTGAAGCGAGCAGAGGATAAGCTCCATAGTATATATATATGTATATATATTGTCACACACGTGCACATGGGGGACAGTTTACAGGCTCAAATAGTGCTATTCTTCAGCCACACCGGGGTTTGGGGGGTTGAGAAATAAACACACTCTTACTCGTCCTTTAACATGTAACGCATTCTCATTAGGTACCAACTGTTTAGTTTTCATTTCACATTTACTTTTAAGATTTTCTCCTGTTTTTTCCTGTTATTATTGGCAGCTATCATCACTATGCTTAGAAGTTTGGGCCAGAATGGTAAAAGTCAGATGTGAGATTGTGAGATTGATACCATTTAAAACATTTCTGGGAAAGTTTTCTGTTGTGCCCCCATGTACTTTCTCCCTGAGTCAAGTCCAGAGTAATGTGAAAAGGTGATGAATCCCCACTGTTTGTCACTCGGTATCTTTCTACAAAACATTCATGATCGCATCAACAACTGTCCCAGTCAATGACGTACAAGGGGTCAGTGAACAGCATATATTCCCTTTCCTTGTTCCCATGTCTGGATAAAAAGATGCCATGCTGTGTTACTGCCTCAGCAGCTCCTGAGAAATCAAAGTCATCTTAAAACAACTGATTTGATCAGAGACCACTGACACATGTTCAAAACTGGGCAGTACTAATGATAGGTTCAAACATTGAAGAACACTTGGTGATTTACCTCCTCTTTATTATTCTTTTTGTGTCCTGCAATAAAAGTTATACTGTTATTTATCTGTAGTTGTCTGTATTTTATGTACTTAACCAAATACACTTAAGTGATCCTGCAAACAATAATTCAGCTAAATCTCTGGAGTTAAACACTAATCTTTCAGACTTCACAATTTCCATTGTGTCATTTTTACCAGAAGGGTGGGGATCTTTATTTCTTTCTTTGCTTCTTTCTTGCCCCCATACAAATCACAAAGGGCACTAACTCAATTTGCCCAAAAATGCTAAAATTCACTACAATAATTAGGGAGAAGGAGAAGTAGAAGCAGAAGAAGAAAAAGCAGTCATGAGAGGTGCAGGTGAGACTTTCCTGGGTAGTGAGTAATGCTATGTGTTTCATTACTCTTTCCAAGCCAGTTTATTGGTCATCTTTTTTGCAGTGATTGTACATTTATTACATTGCTTTCTACATATCAATTTTAAAATTATTTAGGTGAGTGTATTGATAACAACCTCATGGTTAATTAATTACCTGCCCAAAAATGATGTTTTTTGCTTTGTGCCCTCACCCACCATAACCTATCATCTATGGGAGAGGAGCGAAATCTTTAGAATTGTCAAAAATTTCGATCTCTGGAGTCTCTTGATACTGAAAACATTGATGGGTGTGTGTATGCGTGTCACGGTTTCTTCAGGATAGTCTAGAGCTAAAACAGCTGGACTGAAAAATACCAAACTCGAAACTTAAGCCTGTTATGAGATGATGATGTGCTGATTAGTCTTTGAGCCAAATCAAGCAAAAGAAAGAGGCACTCTAGAGGAACCCTTAAATACCATAACTCTGCAATAATTTAATATTACCTATTTTTTGATGTTTTTAAGTGTATACATTTCTCTTGAGTACATATAAGTTTGAGCACATACCAACAGACCTGAATCCCGCAGTTTAGTATTTTCACGTTACGATCATTGTGAGGTATTCTTGAGTACAATTGTCTATTACTTTAAATGAAGAGGCATTGTTTGATAGCTTCTTAATGATCAAAAAATATTTGTGGTAGAGACAGAACTTTTATGTTGTAACACATTACCTTAGTTGCAACACAAACAAGCAATGGGATATATGCTTCATTGGAGCTACACAATGTCCATATTACACATCACACTATAATATTATTTATGTCATGCAGGTTTGACTCTGCTCTGTTTGTCTTGGCGCAGTCTGAAATTAAAATTTTTATTAGCTGTACCTCTTTTTCTCAGCAGCTGGAAGCTATTTGGGATTCTTTATTCATGCTATTTTTAAAAGGAAAAAGTAATGATGGGAAAGGCATAGGAAGTCTTGATAAAATACCATTTCACATAAGGATGTATAACTGAATTTCATTTTGTTTCGTCTGTGTGGAGTTTACATGTTTACTGCATGTTTATGTAGGTTTCCCAATGTCCAAATGCAGCAAACAGACCATGAATATATTAGTAGATATTATATGCTGACGTCTTTCTCCAACTGATGTGGATTAAGAAATGAAACGGTTATGGCTCAATAGAGGCAAATTGAGACTACAAGTCAAATGTCTGATCGGCCTGTACACAAGATGATTCAAAGCATTAATAAGCAAAAGCAGCAAAACGGATAAGTTCACATTCTATCACCCATAATTAGAAACTGACATCTTGTTGCAGGATGAGAGACAGTGATCGCAGAGAATTTGTATGGAGGAAACAACAAAGTTACCAGACTTCTCTGTTAGTAAGCTGTGCAAACTAAGCTCTGCAAAATACAAGCATCAGAGATGTTCTGAGACCATGCTGCAGAAACAACAACGAGTTATCTATTACATTGGACATATAAATTCCTAAAGTTCAGGGAATAATTAATACATATATCTTGTCTGCTTCACTTGGAGAGGCTAAACAGTGCAGCTTCTACATTTACATTTGCATTTATTTGCTTAGCAGATGCTTTTATCCAATGCAGCTTACAAAAAAAAGCCCAACATAATCATGTAACATCAGTCTGGGGGCTGTTTGGGGACAAGTGTAATAGGACAAGGGTGCAAAATTGATCATCCTAGTGGAAGTGCTCAGATCAAAATACTGCACAGGTGAGTTGCAAGTCCCAGATTTACAACATCTAACAACCAAAATCAGTTAGATAGAAATTTACCAAACAAGAGGGTCTTCAAATTCTTCTTGAATACATTGAAAGAGTCAGAGTTTCAAATGGTGGTAGGCAGCTTATTCCACCAGCTAGGAGCTACACATTAAAAGAGTATAGACTGAGACTTGATACTATGCAGAGGTGGCATCATTAGACGCTGTTCATCGGCAGATCTGAGTAGTGAAGAAGGAGCACCTCACAAGTGTCTCCATGTATATAGGTGCTGATCCATTGACTGCTCTGTAAGCCAGCATCAAGAATTTGAACTTAATACGTGGTGCTACAGGAAGCCACTGTAGTGATTTGAAGAGAGCAGTAACATGTGCCCATCAGGCCTGGTTGAACACCAGAAGTGCCCTGCATTTTTGAATGGTGACAAATTCTGGTACTTCTGCCAGGAGAGAGTTCCAGTAGTCCAACCCTGACAAAACCAGACCCTGGAGCTGCCCTGCATATTCTTGTCCGATGCAGTCTAATCTTGCAGATATTGTACAGAGTGAATCTGCAAGATTGAGAGACTATAACAACATGGTCCTTGATGGACAGTTGGTCATTGATCCCCACCCCAAGGTTGTGTAGCAACTTGGCAGTTGTTAGCGATAATGAACAAAACTGAATGGAGATATGGTGCTGAATAGATGGTTGAGAAGGAATAACAAGAAGATTGGTGAAATAACAAGAGATGGTGTTCCTTCGTCCAGGTTGCAATATCAGTGAGATATGCAGAGATTCTAGTTGATATAATATGGTTCTTTATAGTGAAACCACAGGGCTGGATGATAGAACTTAGTGTAGGGTATATAGAGAGAAAGAAGAGGAGAGCTTCTATTAGCAATGGCTTTTCAGTTGTTGCCCTTATACAAAACATAAGCTGATGGAAATTCCATTTAAAGAAATTACTAAAAAGATAACAGGACGTAGTTGGAAAGTGCAATAAATTTCTAGGTGCTAGATCTCCTGTTTCCCATAAGATACAAAACAGACTTCAGAAAAGGATTTTCTTTTAGCCGGTTCTCTCTTTGGGCTTTGTGAGGACTCAGATTGTGTCTGTCTGTCTGTCTCTCTCTCGACAATGTCTTTAAAATCTGCCGTGACCTGACTGAATGAAGAAGCCCTGCTTTGAGATGTGTGTGTTTTATAGTGGAAAGACTTTTAAAAATATAGCATCCTTTTCAAAAGTGAAGACTTTTTTTAATCTTTACTGAGAGTATACTGTTTAATTCTCTGCCATTACTGTAATTTGCCTATTCTTAAACTTACCAGGTTCTGGGATGTACAGATCACAGTTGCAATGCACTTGCATGAAGGACTACAGTCCACTACTTGCTATTAGTTGTTCTTTCAGACTTCATCCGTGTATGGCTATCACTGTAACCTTCTTGTCAGAGACACCTCTCCTCACCCCTGATTGACCCAGCTAAGGAAAGAATTTGGCTCCCACCCCCCAGCGATAAAATTGTGAAAATGAACAGGTGGGAAAGCAGGATTATCAAATTTTAATATTCAATCATATTCAAATAGTGCCATAAACAAAAACAAATATTGTGTAGCAGTTCCCCATATAGCCTGGCAGTGATGTTCTCATTCATCCAGGCAACTCTGTTCTTGTAGGTGCATGAAAACTTCAGATCATTACTTCCCCCTTCTTCTCCTCTATCCTCTCTCCTTTGTCTAACCTTATATAGCTCTTTGGCATTTTTCAAAGATCCATCCATCCATCCACTTTCCAACACGCTGAATCCGAACACAGGGTCATGGGGGTCTGCTGGAGCCAATCCCGGCCAACACAGGGCACAAGGCAGGAACCAATCCCGGGCAGGGTGCCAACCCACCACAAACCTAAAATCCTGTTTCCAAATTCAGCTGGTTTAGCTCACACTTCTGACTTCATCAATGGGAGCCAATAGCACACAGCATGCTTGTATACCTTAGAAACAACTTATGAAACCATATGTGCATTATGGTAGCAGTTGAGGATTATGCATTTGATTTAAACCAGTTTATTTCTCTTATCACCAAAAGCATGCATAGCAGGCAATGCCTTAGACGTAATATAGCCAAGCTTTTTACACTTTGTACTTAAACTAATTATTACAATGTTTTCTTAAGCAAACCCAAAGCATTAACAGACTTGTTTAGTCTAGAAAAGGAATAAAGTGTATCTGTAAAAGTGCACATTTTGAACTTTACAAGAAAAGTTCTGTTGCTTCCAAAAAAGTTCTGCTCTGTCCTCATACAAAGTGCCTAAGTGCAAAATCAAATAATATTCAGTGAGCAGCAGTTCTGCAGAACTAAAAGCCTTGTTAATAAGAGAGGTCTGAGAAGAATGAACTGACAGAAACACTAGAATAACTCAGATAACCTCTCTGTACAATTGTAGTAAGCAGAAAAGCATCTCAGAAGGAACAACACTTTGAACCTTGAGGCAGATGGGTTACAAAGCAGAAGGTCACGTCTAGTTCCACTCCCGTCAGTCAAGAACAGAAAGCTGGGGCTGCACTAGGCACAGCCACACCAAACCTGGACAGCTGAAGACTGGAAAAGAATAGTCTGGTCTGATTAATCTTGATCTCTGCAGAGGCAAAAAGATGGTAGAGTTAGAATTTGGACCAACAGCATGAATGCATACACTCAGCCTGCCTTGTGTTATCTTATATTTCGGAATGTCTTACACCTTACACTCTAAATCGTAACCTTAGATCTTCAAATGAGTGTCTGCTTAGAATTCCAAGAGCTAAACTTAAAAGAAGTGGTGAGGCGGCCTTCTGCTGTTATGCACCTAAAATTTGGAATAGCCTGCCAATAGGAATTCGCTAATACAGTGGAGCACTTTAAAAAACTGCTGAAAACACATTACTTTAACATGGCTTTCTCATAGCTTCATCTTAGTTTAATCCTGATGCTCTGTATATTCAATTAATTATCATGATTATCCATGGTGGCTCCAAAATCCATACTAACCCCTACTCTCTCTTCTGTTCTTTTTACGGTTTTCTGGGGTGGCGACCTGCGCCACCACCAGCTGATCAAAGCACTGTGATGTCCCTACATTGATGGATTAAAGGCCAGAAGTCCACATGACTGTCATCATCAAGTTCTTCCATGAGAACCCTGAATACCATGAGGACTGATTGAGATCATTTATATTAGGTAGAATGCTTAGAGGGGGCTGGGCGGTCTCGTGGCCTGGAACCCCTGCAGATTTTATTTTTTTCTCCAGCTGTCTGGAGTTTTTTTTTTGGCTTTTTCTGTCCTCCCTGGCCATCGGACCTTACATTTTTTTCTACGTTATTTAGTGTTTTTATTTATTTTGTCTTTTTTCTCTTTCTTCATCATGTAAAGCACTTTGAGCTGCATAATTTGTATGGAAATGTGCTATATAAATAAATGTTGTTGTTGTTGTGTTACAGTCCAGGCTAGTGGTGGAGTTGTAATGGTGTGAGTAATGTTTTCTTGGCACATTTTAAGGTTATTAGTACCAATCAATCATTGCTTGACTATCCCGGCCTATGTGAGAATTGTAGCTGACTATGTGCATCCCTTCATGGCCACAATTTGCCCATCTTCTAATGGCTACCTCCAGCATGATACTGCACCATGTCACAAATCAAAGGTCATCCTAAATATGACAATGAGTTCAGTGTTCTTCAGTGGCCTTGTAGTGACTGGATCTGATTCCAATAGAATAGGATGTGGGGGATATGTCAATGTGGAGCTAACCAATCTGCTGAAATTAAGTGATGCAGTCATGTTAACATGACCTAGAATCTTACAGGAATGTATCCAACATTTTGTGGAATTCATGCCAAAAAATTGAGACTGTTTTGACAGCTAAAGGAGGCCATACCTAGTATTATTGTAGTGTTTCTAATAATTTGCCAATAGAGTATATAATGTATATTTGTGGTAATGAGCAGTTGACATAGTGCAGAAATGAAAGA
Source organism: Polypterus bichir lapradei (assembly GCA_026402145.1). Classification (NCBI taxonomy): domain Eukaryota; kingdom Metazoa; phylum Chordata; class Cladistia; order Polypteriformes; family Polypteridae; genus Polypterus; species Polypterus bichir. The sequence goes on from JANRMT010062822.1 coordinate 13,588,912, forward strand.
AGTGTGTCATGAAAGGCTCCATCATGTCCAGAATAATAGCCAAGACTCAGTTTCAGGGGTTCAATAAGAAAGTGTGCAAATCATTATTGATGTGATTAGTGAAACATTTTAAAATATATTCCGGGGGTTCAAAACCTGAAATCTACCCTCAACCCTACCATCCACTACATCCATGCTAATGTGGTGGTAAAACCTGTCAGTATAGAGAGTATCTTGGCAAGACATTCTCTGTGAGCAGTCTGATGACCTCTCTCTAATAAAGAGAGAGGTCATCAGCCTACAAGACAGCAGCAAGCAGTTCAGGTACTAATGGCTAATTGCTCATGTAGGAAGTCAATCAAATCCTATATGGGCTCAGGACTGTAAAGGTCTCAGATGCTACCAATAGCAGCTCTGGACTGATGGAACCAAGACTGTGCAGACCTGCCTGTAAACCACATATGTATTTTGAGGTATAACTTGGAGCTCAGTCTCAGGTGGGAGTTAAACACTTAACTAGATGATATCAGACACAGATAAATGAGACAGACAGTGACTAGAGGTGACAGAGAAGCTGATACTGGGACAGGAAATTTGTAAAATCAGGCAAGATAATCCACCTTATAGTTAAGTCAAAGGCCTACTAAGCTAGGCATAATGTGACTACAGATCATTTGTTTGTCCATCGTTGTTTTCTCCCTGTGATTCTACATCTGTGAGACTCTTTAAATCTTTTTTAATTTTAAACAACATTGTGTTCCCAACTTTATGCTGAATGAAAAACAGCGCGCAAGAATAAACTTTAAAATTCTCGAGAGGCAAACAACTACTTGATCTCACAGCTTTCACATGGGTCTGTAATGAAAGATATTTTAGTGCGTGACAAGCAATGCAAGTTTAAAAAAAATGTGAAAAACCACATTTTGCAATCTCAAATATAAGGAAAAATACCATGGGGTGACAATATTACTGCTAACTTTTTTAGCTGCTGTATGCAGTTTCTTGGCAGAAAGCTGGATTACACTAATGTGTAGTTAAAATATATATTTAATGTTAATTTTCCTATTTTTCAGCTTAACTCTAAAGCTATATTTTTTGTTCAGTGTTATCCTAGCTTAAGAGGTTTTTAGTTTTAGTTTTTATTTAGATTTTTAAGCATTTAACTTTTTTCTTTTCTTTTTGTAACATTTTATTCATTTTGTTTTACTCAACAAAAAAATGATAGATTCCACACAACATTGTTCTACATTTCTAAAAGCATTTCTTCAGAAGTGTCAAATTGTTTATCACACATCTTGCACACCGGTCAACTTAACACATGAATACATGAGACCTACAATCTGTGGCTGAGTATACTTGTCTCATGGCAATGTGACAATCGAAGGCATCCAACATCTTCTACCGTGGCTGTCTGTTTGTCTGTCCAGGATTTTAAATCACCTGTAGCTCGCAAACCTTTTGACCTGAAATTTTGTACACATATACTACGTGACATCTACTATCCGCTTTCGGGGTGAAGATTGACTTCCAAGGTTATTCCTCTTTTTATTTTTATTTTATTTTATTGTAGAATCAACTCTTGGCAGCGGGCAGCAGGGCAGTCGTGCGGCACATGCGTACGGACGCCGTTCTCATTCCCTACCACCCTCACCGTCATGTCCCCTACCTCTTCATATCATAAATCATTCTTGAGGCAGATTGAAGACTTCAGTGCCAGCTTAAGTGAAAAATTAAGGAAAAAGTAATTGCAACACAAACATTGACTTAATCAGTTTTAACTCTAGAAGACGTCAAAGAAAGACGAGAAGAAGCGGGCCACTAGGGTGGAGAAAAGAAGAGCTGCTCAGGAAGCAGCAAGCACATCAACCTCTGAGCAAATGAATGCTAAACATACAGAGAAAGAGGATGAAAACTAGGACTGCTCAAGTCAAGAATATTCACTGCATGTTATCGTGCAGTGTGCTGTTACTTTTAATAAAATAATACAGGAATCAAATAACTAGCATTCTCTGTTGTCACTTATTATTTTAACCTACAATAAGTTTAAGGAAATGGCTGTTTCATTTTGCAAACTTTTTTATTTCCAGTTCTGCAATTCCTTTTGCAAGCAGAAACTTATCAATGGCCTGAAAATGATTTCTCAGCATATGCTTGTGTGATATTGTGTGTTGCTTTTTAGCACCAGAAAGCCTCAAAACCGGATGTGTTGCTGGTTCAGTGAAGGCAATTAATAGCGAATATGTGGTAGGGACTCTGACCTACGAAAAAACTTGCAGGTCTGTGGGGGGCTTCGGAGTGGCACCTACGGAGGGGCCATATGTGCATGGTAATGAAGATCTCTGCATGTATGTTAAATAATGAACTCCATTTGTAAAAGAACGCATTAGAAAGCAACAGTAACTCTGTCAAAAATGTAAAGAAATTGTTAATTACTTTATTTTGATTAGCAACATGACTAAACGTGTGTGTTTGAATGAGAATCCTTGTAGAGTGTAGGCTAAGAAGAACATGTGCTGCAGATATAACTCATTTCTTTGCACTGTCCACGCTTGTTGCATGTAACACTTTTGGTAGTCATTGACTGTTTGGGAGGCCAAGAGCGGAGTGGAGGAGAGTATCATCTCCTGAATATAACAAAAGCTAATAAACTGACTTTTCAAGGACTATTTAATGGATGATGGTGTGTGTGTGTGTCTGTGTATGTGCGTGTCAATAAATTTTCTGCCGTACTTTGGGTTGTTACAATAATTTCTTGGGCAGTTTGGTGGCATACAGTTTACATAATGTTTACATTTGTGTTGCTGTATTTTGTCAGATTGTGATGCTGGAGGGGATCAGTAATGAAGGGCATGATATAAAGGCACAGAGCAAGCAGGTCTGTCACACACTCACAGATCACTTTTTTATCAAAGCTAACTTTATTTCTGCAGAGTTTGAATGAATATAACAGAAAATATGCACACAGACGAGTGTTGTTAAAATTTAAAATTACAAAACATTGTCCAGTGTTGTTGTGCAAGACAGTACTAAATTGCATGCGTATCTTTGGTAAGGATGACTTCATCTTTCATTAAACTGTACAGTATTTGATGTTCTCAGGGCAACAATACAGGAGCATTCAATAAACAAATAGGCGCCTACAAAGAGCGTCTGGAAAGAAAAGAGGCCGAAAACACTGTTGATAATGTTGACATAATGTGAAATGGTAAATAAGCAAAATTAAACAAAGCAGTGTGTCAGTCTGTGTCATGTAACACACATAAGGCAGCCTGTTTAACATGGACAATTTCATTCAGAGCCGATCTGTTTTATTCCATTTTTGTTTTTTTAGTTCTTCTTGTCATCTTTTTTGCTGGTTTTTAGAAATTAAATTTTTACTTTAGCTAATGGCAATTGTTTAGGTAGTATTTACATTAGATAGCATCTACAACACATTTATTAGTCACATATAATTATGTCTTGTCATACATGTGTGCCGGAGGATCTCATCACAGGTTTGATCGAGGTATGTGATAACCCACCGGGACTAGAGGGGGTGCTGTCGCTAACATTCTCTTCTCCTTCCCCTCCAGTTCTGAAAAAACTGCCCAGTGAGGGCACTCAACTCTGCCCCTTCCCTGCTATAAGAAGCCCAGCTGCCTGGAAGTAGGAGTGGCCCACAGCACAGAGCTACTGTGGAGCTGTGTTTGGCTAAGAGCTGAATATCTGTGTTTATATTTCGTGTAAGGCCTGGCTGTACAACTCCAAGAGGAATATCTTTTGTTGGACTTTTGTTTAATTCAACGGAACAACCTGGTTGGCGTGCCAATTATTTATTCTTCCTTGACCTGTCATTCTCTCACCTGGCCACAGCAGTAAGACCTTAGCAAAGTCTCTTTTCGGTCTTAATAACACTTACAAATTATCAATAAATTGGCCATTCATCTCTGTGCATTGCGGCATATTATGAGCTTATGATACCTCAGCAAAATTACTTGTGATATCAGCATTTCATTTGGTCTTATTAAGCATTAATTAAGGATTCACAAGTCTTATACTGAGAAATGCAATGTTGAGAGGCATATTATAACCCACTTGTCCAAATGTTAATGATTTGTTATATAACATAATATGACTAATAAGCACTTTGAGCTACTGTTTGTATGAAAATGTGCTATATAAATAAATGTTGTTGTAATAGATGCATTATAGGTAATTCCTAAACTAAACTGTTAATGTTGTTTTAGGTTTAGTATTTAATTACATATACAAGTAGTGTAAATAATATATGTTTTTAATACTATCCATCCATTTTACAACCCGTTGAATCCAAACACAGGGTCACGGGGGGTCTGCTGGAGCCAATCCCAGCCAACACAGGGCGCAAGGCAGGAACTAATTCTGGGCAGGGCGCCAACCCACCGCAGGTTTTTAATACCAAATTACATTATCATGTTCCTGAAAATGCTTTCATAGACAGCAGATTTCACCTCAAATGATAAAAAGATTCATGCACTATTGTAAGCTGTTAGATGTGGATGGTCCGTGGCTTATTGCAGTTCAAATTTTTTAAACATACATTTTTCAAACACGTATCCAATGAAGATTTAAAATCTGAGCTGAAGTCTCAGTCTGAAACTGTTGGCTTCATCCAAACATGAAAAATAGCAGCTCATTATTACATTTTATATTTGAATTACAGTGTCCGCAAAATCTGAATCATTTTCATCTTCAGGTGAAACTGCCGCAAAGTCCTTTACAATGTAAGTACTTATATAGTCACTGCAGCATAAAGTGTCACTAAGTCATTTTTTATACATTTCTACACGAGTTAACATATTAACTGTTGGACTGTTTATTACAAGGTCTCTGCATATATGTTAAATAATGAACTCCCATTTGTAAAAGAACGCATTAGAAAGCAACAGTAACTCTGTCAAAAATGTAAAGAAATTGTTAATTACTTTATTTTGATTAGCAACATGACTAAACGTGTGTGTTTGAATGAGTGTAGGCTTAGAAGAACATGTGCTGCAGATATAACTCATTTCTTTGCACTGTCCACGCTTGTTGCACGCAACACTTTTGGTAGACATTGACTGTTTGCACTCAATGGGTGGCAGAATGTCCATGTAGTGCTGTCCTGACATTCGGGACAAGTCAGACACCTTGGGATTAAGAAACACCTTTAGGGCAGACCGTACAGATTTCATGTCATCCAACTGATTGTCACTATCTTGATCATTGTAATTATCGTCAAAATCCAGTTGTTTCAAAACATCAGCAGCTTTACAGGTTTCTCATGACAACATAACCACAGACAGTCTATTTATAGCACTATTTTCTGCAAGATGTTGCGTCTAAAAATTTAATAACAAATGTATGGCTCTCTACTAGATGGCAACACTATAGTAGATAACTGAGATGTGGCAGCAAAACTCGACAGCAAGCTGGCTGCATCTATAGTGGCTGTATGCTGAGATATGGTTTCTCTCATATGTTGCATTTTGAAAGGCTCAATGAGATATGACATAACTCGTATCTCACATTCAAAGTGTTAAGTTGCTTTGGTTTCAGCAGCTGGAGCCTTGAGCTGTGAGGTTTGCTCAAGATCCTCGCAGCAGTAAAGTTAAGCTGGTGTGAAGGTAGAAGTCAGATTGTTAGGATACATTGAGAGCTACCCCTGCATTCTGGTACAGAAAGGGGCAGTACTTATCTTGTACGGTGATGAATAAATAAAGAACATAATTTCTTACTGTACTGAATAAATACAGAATATCATTGTTAGCGTATTGAATACAGTGGTGTGAAAAACTATTTGCCCCCTTCCTGATTTCTTATTCTTTTGCATGTTTGTCACACAAAATGTTTCTGATCATCAAACACATGTAACCATTAGTCAAATATAACACAAGTAAACACAAAATGCAGTTTTTAAATGATGGTTTTTATTATTTAGGAAGAAAAAAAATCCAAACCTACATGGCCCTGTGTAAAAAAGTAATTGCCCCCTGAACCTAATAACTGGTTGGGCCACCTTTAGCAGCAATAACTGCAATCAAGCGTTTGCGATAACTTGCAACAAGTCTTTTACAGCGCTCTGGAGGAATTTTGGCCCACTCATCTTTGCAGAATTGTTGAAATTCAGGTTTATTTGAGGGTTTTCTAGCATGAACCGCCTTTTTAAGGTCATGCCATAGCATCTCAATTGGATTCAGGTCAGGACTTTGACTAGGCCACTCCAAAGTCTTCATTTTGTTTTTCTTCAGCCATTCAGAGGTGGATTTGCTGGTGTGTTTTGGGTCATTGTCCTGTTGCAGCACCCAAGATCGCTTCAGCTTGAGTTGACGAACAGATGGCCGGACATTCTCCTTCAGGATTTTTTGGTAGACAGTAGAATTCATGGTTCCAATTATCACAGCAAGCCTTCCAGGTCCTGAAGCAACAAAACAACCCCAGACCATCACACTACCACCACCATATTTTACTGTTGGTATGATGTTCTTTTTCTGAAATGCTGTGTTCCTTTTACGCCAGATATAACGGGACATTTGCCTTCCAGAAAGTTCAACTTTCGTCTCATCAGTCCACAAGGTATTTTCCCAAAAGTCTTGGTAATCATTGAGATGTTTCTTAGCAAAATTGAGACGAGCCCTAATGTTCTTTTTGCTTAACAGTGGTTTGCGTCTTGGAAATCTGCCATGCAGGCCGTTTTTGCCCAGTCTCTTTCTTATGGTGGAGTCGTGAACACTGACCTTAATTGAGGCAAGTGAGGCCTGCAGTTCTTTAGACGTTGTCCTGGGGTCTTTTGTGACCTCTCGGATGAGTCGTCTCTGCGCTCTTGGGGTAATTTTGGTCGGCCGGCCACTCCTGGGAAGGTTCACCACTGTTCCATGTTTTTGCCATTTGTGGATAATGGCTCTCACTGTGGTTCGCTGGAGTCCCAAAGCTTTAGAAATGGCTTTATAACCTTTACCAGACTGATAGATCTCAATTACTTCTGTTCTCATTTGTTCCTGAATTTCTTTGGATCTTGGCATGATGTCTAGCTTTTGAGGTGCTTTTGGTCTACTTCTCTGTGTCAGGCAGCTCCTATTTAAGTGATTTCTTGATTGAAACAGGTGTGGCAGTAATCAGGCCTGGGGGTGGCTACGGAAATTGAACTCAGGTGTGATACACCACAGTTAGGTTATTTTTTAACAAGGGGGCAATTACTTTTTCACACAGGGCCATGTAGGTTTGGATTTTTTTTCTCCCTAAATAATAAAAACCATCATTTAAAAACTGCATTTTGTGTTTACTTGTGTTATATTTGACTAATGGTTACATGTGTTTGATGATCAGAAACATTTTGTGTGACAAACATGCAAAAGAATAAGAAATCAGGAAGGGGGCAAATAGTTTTTCACACCACTGTAAATAAATACATGTCTAATTTTATACCTTCCTTTTATGGTAGTGTAGCATCAGGTTCAACATCGGGTTCAAAAAGTAAGAAACAGAGAAAGATAAAATAGGGATCACAGAACAGTTTATTGGAACTGTACAAAAAAACAATACAGGGTTGTAAGAGCAAAAAAAAAAGACAAATGACTTTAAACTTGAACTATTTACAATTGTCTATGAATCGCTCATTGTTCTGGCCCTGAGATACACCGTTAATGAACCCAATAAAAAAAAACACAAAAATGCTGATTTCGTATGTACCAACATCTTCACATACACAACCCCGTCTCCCTCTTCGAACCATCTTGAAAATGGCAAAAAAAAAAGAAAAACCTACCTTCATCCCCTTCGCTCAGGGTACTGCCCCCTTTCCTCCCCTTTTACTGTCAATCATACCCCTCGCTGTAAGTCCTCCATGCCATTCTCCACCCTCCCTCGATTGATCTAACAGTCACTTTCCCTGGCTGGGACACTACAGTAGCCATCCTGTGTGCTGCAGCAAGGTGTAGATGCTTCAGCACTGATGACTGCAGGTGTTTCACTGTTTCTGGAGTGGCTGTTGAACAAGTAAAAGAAAAAAAATATAAAAAAAACACAACAACAACATTTATTTATATAGCACATTTTCATACAAAAAAATGTAGCTCAAAGTGCTTTACATAATGAAGAATAGAAAAATAAGAGACACAGTAAGAAAATAAAATAAGTCAACATTAATTAACATAGAATAAGTGTAAGGTCCAATGGCCAGGGGGGACAGAAAAAACAAAAAAAAAACTCCAGACGGCCGGAGAAAAAAAATAAAATCTGCAGGGATTCCAGGCCATGAGACCGCCCAGTCCCCTCTGGGCAATCTACCTAACATAAATGAAACAGTCCTCTTTGTATTTATGGTTTTCACGGAAGGACTTGATGATGATGATGATGATGATCATGTGGACTTCTGGCTTTTAGTCCACCAGTGCTGGGGCATCATGGTGCTTTGAGTAAGTTGGTGGTGGCGCAGGCCGCCACCACAGAGAAACCAGAAAAAGAAACAGAAGAGAGAGTAGGGGTCAGTACGGATTTTAGAGCCACCATGAATAGTTATTATGATGAATTGAACATACAGAGTATCAGGATTAAGATAAAGTGAAGTCATGAAAAGGCCATGTTAAAGTAATGTGTTTTCAGCAGTGTTTTAAAGTGCTCCACTGTATTGGCCTGGCGAATTCCTATTGGCAGGCTATTCCAGATTTTAGGTGCATAGCAGCAGAAGGCCGCCTCACCACTTCTTTTAAGTTTAGCTTTTGGAATTGTAAGGAGACACTCATTTGATGATCTAAGATTACGATTTGGAATATAGGGTGTCAGACATTCCGATATATAAGATGGAGCGAGATTATTTAAGGCTTTATAAACCATAAGCAGAATTTTAAAGTCAATCCTGAATGATACAGGTAACCAGTGTAGTGACATCAAAACTGGAGAAATGTGTTTGGATTTTCTTTTCCGAGTTAGGATTCTAGCAGCTGCATTCTGCACTCGTTGCAAATGATTTATGTCTTTTTTGGGTAGTCCTGAGAGCAGTGCGTTACAGTAATCTAATCGACTAAAAACAAAAGCGTGAATTAATTTCTCAGCATCTTTCAATGATATAAGAGGTCTAACTTTTGCTATATTTCTTAAGTGAAAAAATGCTGTCCTAGTGGTCTGAAGAATATGTGATTTAAAATCAGGTTACAGTCAACGGTTACCCCTAAGTTTTTTACTTCCGTCTTAACTTCTAATCCTAATGCGTCAAGATTATTTCTGATAACCTCACTGAATCCGTTTTTGCCAATCAATACAATTTCAGTTTTCTCTTTATTTAACTTGAGAAAATTACTATTCATCCATTCAGAAATACCAGTAAGACATTGTGTTATTGATTCGAGAGAGTCGGTGTCATCAGGTGCTACTGATAAGTACAGCTGTGTGTCATCAGCATAGCTGTGGTAGCTCACATTGTAACTTGAGATAATCTGACCTAATGGAAGCATATAGATTGAGAAAAGAAGCGGACCCAGGATAGAGCCTTGTGGAACCCCATATAGAATATCATGCGTCTTTGAGTTGTGATTACCACAATTAACAAAGAATTTTCTCCCTGCCAGGTAGGATTCAAACCAATTTAAGACATTACCAGAGAGGCCCACCCATTGACTAAGGCGATTTCTAAGAATATTGTGATCAATGGTATCAAACGCGGCACTCAGATCGAGGAGGATGAGAACAGATAAATGGCCTCTGTCTGCATTTAATCGCAAGTCATTTACTACTTTAACGAGTGCAGTTTCTGTGCTGTGATTTGTTCTGAAACCTGACTGAAATTTATCAAGAATAGCATATTTATTGAGGTGGTCATTTAACTGCATGACTGCCTTCTCTAGAATTTTACTTAAGAAGGGCAGGTTAGAGATGGGTCTAAAATTTTCAAAAGCAGAGGGGTCAAGATTATTTTTCTTGAGTAGGGGTTTAACTACAGCAGTCTTAAGACAGTCTGGGAAGACCCCCGTATCTAATGACGAATTTACTATGTCAAGGATATTATCAATAAGCGCGTCTGATACTTCCTTGAAAAACCTTGTTTCTACAAGATGAAGTAACCAGTCTCAAAGTAAAATGAAACAGTAAACTAGTTTGTAGTTGTCTGTTTCGCCAATGATTTTTAATTTGAGATTTAAAAACTTCAAATTTGTATGGTATGCTGTATTCAAGAACGAAAACCGAGCTGTCCTGACAAATGTCCTTGAAGAGTTAGTGTACTGAATTTCAACAAACTAAATCCACTGGGGGGTGAATTGTTTCATGCAGACAGACAGACATCGCTAGCACAGTAGGCACATTATATATGAATACCCCTAAAAAGAACATTTAAGTGAAGGAAATAAATTGCTGAAACAGTCACGAGTCTATCAAATGTTATCTTTTTTTCCTGCAAACTTTAGTTGTGCGGTTGGGCCTGGGGTGCAGTGATGAGTGCCATTGGTTTATGACGCCAGGGTCCTGGCTTTATATTGTGTTTCTGGCACTGATTAGATTGTGTGAGTTTTGTGCGTTTTCCCCACATCCGTGAAGATTTTTTTTTCAGTTAATTTCTTTTGCCCATATCAGAAAGACATGCCTTTTATTTAACCTCTGAGTTGACTGGTGCACCATCTAGCGATTGTTCCTCCTAATTGCTGCATTAACCGTGTCAGTAATGAATGACATACTTTATGCTTCAAGTCCACTTTCAAGCTTCTTATCCCCAGTGTTACAGTAGACGTTAAGCTAAAAAATATATGACCATCAGGACTAACAAAAAGCACAGCATCGCTCCTACTAGAAGAAAGAGGCCAGGACTTCTTTAGACAGATCCTTAGAGGATCAATAATGAGTTACGGTTTATGTTGGGATTTTCTTGCTCCTTTTGCAGTCTCTTCTCAACCGTAAACATCGTGATCTATACACCATTTCAAAAAGAAAAATAAATACATTGTTTTCGTTCTTGGAATAAGGCCCCATGGTACCATATATTCGTCTGTGATTTTGAAATGGTCTTAACTGGAAGTGGCTAACATGCTGAAGTAATGCTCTTCTTTTGCACATTTGTTTTGCATTAATCAAATGATGTTACTTAAACTTGGCCATGCCTCTAACTATCCCTGTAATTATAGTCAAATTCCTGCGTGTGACCTTTAAGTATTTCTAAATCATGTTAACTAGCCAGTGCTGTATCCACACAAAATACAAATAAATAATGATGAGTAAAAGTGAACTAAGATTGGTTCCCTTCTTCCATTCTAGTTCCTCATTTGTTTGTTTTTTTGTGATTTGTTTTCTCCAATAAATAAGAAAAATGCGCATGTAGCTTGACCTCTAGTGTACTTGGCTCTGATGTTCTCACCTCAGTATTGGTGGGGGTGATAGGGGGACTTGCAAGTGCTCACAGTCCTTTGAGAAGAGACAAACAGCTGCTTGTGGGAATGCTTTTTCTCATGAAATCAAACAATGTGGTACGTCACCACTTCTGAGTGCACAATTACAGACAAAAGATAAAACATGAGGTGCTTTGAGATCTGAACATTAGAAGAATTGTGATAAGAGCCGGCCTATATTCTCCAAGTAATATCAAGCCAGGATTTGAAGGTTTCCTAAAGTCCTACTCTCTACTACAATACTTGGCAACTTACTTAGAAAAACCTTTTAACATTTGTGTGAAATGTGCCTTTAATGTTTTTTTTTTTTAAACTATGTCCTTGTGTTCTTGTTGAACTCATTTACAGTAGCAGCAAGGATCCATTGTGTTAATTCCCTTTATAATTCTAAACAGTTCAATCTTGTCCACTCTTAATGTTTGTTTCTTTAAACTGAAAAGGTTCAACTCCTTCAATCTCTCTTCATAGCTCATGTATCTCATTCCCGGAATCAGCCTAGTGGACATTCTCTGGCGCTGAAATACAAGTCCTCTTTGGATTACAGTTACTCACCTACCCCAATACCTGACAAAGTCTTCCTGCAAGGAGAGCAGACAGTCCTTATGAGACAGCTGTGAAAATAGTGAAGTTAATGAGCTAATTTGAATTCCGGAAAGGTGTGTTTTGTATATCATCAGTATAGTTAGTGGGCTCCTTTGGCTTGTAGAGTATCCCTTATCTAGTTCATATAGATTAATTTATATATTTCTTTTAATTTTTGATTAATTATATGAACAGTAGGGTAGCATAGTAACACAGCGGTTAGTGCTTCTGCCTTGAAAATTCAAATCCACTCTTCAGTCACTGAGTTGGCATGTTCTCAAAACACTGAGATTTTCCACCACATACTCCAGTGTTTCCCTCACATCCCTAAAAGCTTGTTTGTCAGGTTAATTGGCAAATCCCTGGCACCTTTATTTTGTGCATAAATTAATTAATTTTGACAAAGGCCTTGTTTTGACAGTTTTTATTGTAGGTATGAGTGGCAAAAATTGGGTGTTCTTCATCACACTATGTTTATCATGTACAGTACATGTGTCTATTCATCTATTTCAAACCTGTAGCAGAGTAAACAAAAGCACTATCTCTTACAAGGCAGGACACATCCTGGGGGTGCATTAAAGTGCACACGTCTCTCTATTATAAAAAAAAAATCCTGGAAAGGAAAAGCAGTGCGATGATATGTGATCTTCTCGGAAGACACTTAAAAGACCCGCAAGACACAAACAATATCAAATAACATTCAGTTGTGGAAAGGCACGTAGCACACACAGATCCTGTGTTCTCAGCACATATAAAGTGTATAGACAATGTGTTCTAGATGAAATGTCAACGAATAAGCAAAGAAGAAAGAGCAGCACGGAGAAAAGAGACCCAAAAGTGTTGGAGAGAAAAAAAGGCAGATAGGAGATCATGAAAGCAGTGGAATTCAAAAGGCTCAAACAAACGATGACACGATACACATAAGAGAAGAGAAAGGTAAAGAATATGAAAGCAGTAAAATTCGAAAGTATTGTAGCGTCCCAGCCAGGTTGAAGCCTTTTT
>JANRMT010062822.1:13602240-13612905 GCA_026402145.1 Polypterus bichir lapradei
CAACGCAAGCAGCATTATACATCCTGAGAAAGAGATTTAACCACGCCCGGGGCTGGAAATAAAGGACAATCAATGTCACACAAGACAAGGCAGTGAAACATTATTTAAAACAGGTCCACGGACATCTAACCTAGCAGGTGTTGGATTGCTGTTGTGCTCCCAGCACTTAAAACAACGTCAAGAAAAACACGCAGCTTGCCAGCAGCAAAAAGCCTGCAGATGATCAGAATGCTTCTCTTTAGCGAGGCGTTCAGCCAAACTAACCCTCGCCCCTCCCACCCCCTTCACAACGCGAGCGACAGAGATGCGAAGTGGCAAAAGGACAGCTGCTGTACTGGCTTTGGAATGATCAGGCAGTGAGACATGCAGAACAGGCAGCTCACCAGCAGCAGAAAGACAGCAGATGATCCGACGGCATCTCCTTAGCGTGCATTCAGCCGCACCCCCTTCTCAACGCGAGCAGCGTTATACGTCCTGCGAGAAAGAGATGTAATCACTCCTGGGGTCAGAAATAAAGTATTGTTTTTACATAAGTTTTAAAATAAAAGTGAAAATAATGCATATGTAACAATTCCCGTGAAACTAACAATCTCTTTAAATTGTATATCCGTCAAACCAAATCCAGGGTGTGGGCGAGTGAAGCAGAGCCCCCTAGTGTTTATTTATTTATATCCAGTGCTAGCTGTGCTACCTGTCTAGGATGGGTTGAAATCTAAATAATTAACGTAGACTTCAGCATTAAGATTTGCAGTGCACCCTCTATTGTAATGTATTTTGCAATGCATGTAGTAATAAAATGTATTGCCTTTGTTATTCCAACAGATGCTGCATCACAAACTTTTGCATTCATAAAGTTCATTGTTGCAAATGTTTGTGATGTGCCCTCTGTTGGAATGACAGTGACATAGCAACAGGATGAACACACAGACAGATACACAGACACTTGTCATTTTATTAAGATAGATATGTATAATAGGGGTTTCCAGGGTGTTGATTGAGAAGTATAGAGAAGGGCAGAAGGAGTTGCATTGTGTCTTTGTAGACACATAGAAAGCATATGACAGGGTGCCTCGAGAGGAGTTGTGGTATTGTAAGTGGAAGTAGGGATTGGCAGAGAAATCTGTAAGAGTGGTACAGGGTATGTACGAGGGAAGTGTGAGAGTGGTGGGGTCTGCGGTAGGAGTGACAGATGCATTGAATGTGGAGGTGGGATTACATCAGGGATTGGCTCTGAGATCTTTCTTATTTGCAATGGTGATGGACAGGTTGACAGACGAGATTAGACAAGAGTACCCATGGACTATGATGTTTGCGAATGACATTGTGATCTGTAATGAGAGTAGAGAGCAGGTTACGGAGACCCTGGAGAGATGGAGATATGCTATAGAGAGGAGAAGAATGAAGGTCAGTAGGAACAAGACTGAATACATGTGTGTGAATGACAGGGAGGTTAGTGGAATGGTGAGGATGCAAGGAGTAGAGTTGGTGAAGGTGGTTTAAATACCTAGGATCAACAGTAAAGAGTAAGGGGAAATGTGGAAGAGAGGTGAAGAAGAGAGTGCAGGCAGGGTGGAGTGAGTGGAGAAGAGTGTCAGGAGTGATTTGTGACAGACGGGTATAGCAAGAGTGAAAGGGAAGATGTACAGGACAGTAGTGAGACCAGCTATATTATATGGATTGGAGACAGTGGCACTAACCAAAAAACAGGAGACAGAGCTGGAGGTGGCAGAGTTAAAGATGTTAAATTAGAGGGTCAACTCAGGTTGGATGGTTTGGAGACAATGTCAGAGAGGCAACATTGCGTTGGTTTGGACATGTACAGAGGAGAGCTGCTGGGTATATTGGGAGAAAGATGCTAGGGATGGAGCTGTCAGGGAAGAGAAAAAGAGGAAGACCTAAGAGAAGGTTCATGGATGTGGTGAGAGAGGACATGCAGGTGATGGGTGTGACACAGCAAGATGTAGAGGAGAGAAAGATTTGGAAGAAGATGATCCGCTGTGGCAACCCCTAATGGAAGGAGCCGTAAGAAGAAGAAGAAGAATTGTTTATAATGAACACACAAGAGGTGTAAATGAGGCTACTGTTTACTTA
This sequence comes from Polypterus bichir lapradei, assembly GCA_026402145.1. Classification (NCBI taxonomy): domain Eukaryota; kingdom Metazoa; phylum Chordata; class Cladistia; order Polypteriformes; family Polypteridae; genus Polypterus; species Polypterus bichir. The sequence goes on from JANRMT010062822.1 coordinate 13,604,332, forward strand.
TTTACAGCTGGTTAAGAAAGCAAGAGGCAATTAGTAACAATGAATATGGCTGATTAAGACTAAAAGAGCAAGTATGGATAGGGAATACTAAATAGTGTGCTATCTAAAACAAAGCACCAGAATGGTGTTTGAGCTTTAATGGCTTCAGTAGCAATAATCACCCTCTAATTAACAATTTGAGCTATATCAAAAACCGGCAGCCTTCACAGCCCTCCAAGGCTGAACTTAGTGTGTCTTGATGTATAGCATTTGAAAATATTCTGTATATATGCATATTTATTAGGCCTATTACATCTTGCCTGAAGAAGGGGCCTGAGTTGCCTTGAAAGCGTGCATATTGTAATCTTTTTAGTTAGCCAATAAAAGGTGTCAATATTACTGAATCTAAAAAGCTAAGAAAATTCCAATATTAATAATCTTCAAAAGCAAGTTGGTAAACATTTAAAGGCAGTTTTTGCTTTCTTCATAAACAATACATTTGCCATAAAGGTGACGGCGTTTTACACAGACTGATGTATACTTTTGTGTTGTATGTATTGTATATGCAGTACTTATCAGCGTTTAATGCACATTTCTTGTAAAAACATGAATAATTGTGGCTGTAATGCCTATAAAGAGCAGGATCTCTTTAAATCCAATTATACTCTTGTGTTTTAAATAGGCCATTTAAAGTGGACGTCACATCCCTCCACAAAATGGAAAATAATGTACTTAACAGAATGTTTTTTTTAACTATATAGACTAAAGACCACAGTAAAGTACTTAATAAACCCACCCAAAACAGGGGCTCAAAAATAACACTCACTGTAATTAACCACATTCTTTATGCAATTTTCAAAGAATTAAGAGCTATCAAAACCAAAAAAGCTCCTTTTAACCCCTTCTGCTGATTAGACTTTTTAACGGTGGAAATCACTTTCTCTCTGTTATGTTTTCTACTTCATATGATCCATGGGGAAGGTGCACCTGGTGTTGCTTTATTTCAAAACACAAAGATCAGTGAACCACATTTAGAACTAATCAGTCAAGGAAAAAATGTTTTGACAAGCTCCGACTTGGTACTTCCCAGAACAGTACTGTGACTGCCTAATGCCTTCCAGCTCTTAAACTGGTGAAAATGTAGTAGTAGTAGTATAAGTAATGGTGGCATTGTTCTGTATGCAGAATACAATGAAACTCTTAACTGGCACATCTGGACAACACCTCACTTCACAATGCATCATGATAAAAGAGAATTTAAAGGCCTAACCAAATTTTACTTAACAGAAGCCTGTTAGAGGAAATATTCTGTACTTAATTGAAAACTGTTAAGGGAAATATTCCTGAAATAAAAAGTAGTTGAGAGTCACAGGCTTGAGATAGTCAGTCAGGTACACTGTTACTGGAATGAAGAAAATGAGAAGATTAATAAAGACAAGAGAAACAGATAAAGAGTTGGGGCACCATAGTGATCCCCATATAACTGGCAGTACATAATACAATTGAAAAAAAAAGTTTTGGTCATTTCAGATGTGATTCTATGGCCAACTAACTTCAAGATGGCGGCAGAGCCATTTTTCACTCTGGAGAATAGGATCAGGTTAGTTCAGGGGGTCGGGAACCAGAAGTGACATCATTAGGGAGGCAACTGTCAAGCACTGCTTCTGCAGAGAAAAGGCATTAGGCAACAGTGCCAGCCCCTGGTTGGGAGTGTAATCACATTTAGAGGAGCCCTCAAGTTGTCTCCCAAGCACACATTTGTCACACAAGGCAATGGTCTTAAATTATTTTATTTCATTTACATCACACGGCCACAAATCTTTTCAGTTCACACCAAACAAAATACAAATAAATGGTATATTCTTCTAACACACCTAGGTCTTAATATTATCTAAAGATCCCAAAATAGTTAAACAGATTAAAAGTCTTTGCCACACCAATTTATCTCTAAAGACAAGCTTCTTATTTATAAATTCTTAAAAAATAAAATGCACTTAATTACAGTATGGTTAACTAATTATTCCCTTGGTAATTGTTCAGGAAACAATAGTAGGGCTACCACAAGTAATTATTTTGTAAACAATTATTCTATCATCTATTTTATCGATGAATCTAGTGACTAATTTTGTCCAAATAATTAAAATAGGCATATGAATGTGTGCCTTATTTGAATATTTATTAAATAATTAAATGTTAATTTAAATTAACATAATTTAATTCATATATATAATATAAATAAATAATTAAATTAAATACTTATAAATGTATTGAATAATTTGATATGTACAATTTGAAATCACCAGGATATAAAAAAAAAAAACTAAAATAACTCTAGCAGGAAGACAAACAACACTTTTATCAATAAAATATTTTTGCAAATGCAGCGCATAAAATAATTATAAGTTAAACTTTTCAATAACAGTTGATTTTTGCACTGCCAACTTTGGTACAGCTTCACACTTTGTTCTCAAGGTGCAATGACTGAGGGATTAGTTTGCATTATTGTTATTTGTCTCTCCTTGTGTGCCTTGGATTCCTTCCTTGAACTGATTTTTGTAACTATTGTTCCTTATTGATCTTTGATTCAATTCATAGACTTTGGCCTTGTTTTTTGGGATTTGGTTACTAGTTTATGAACTTAGTTTTGTTCACTTTTAGGTTTAGCCTTTTAGACTTTTTTTAAAATAAAAAGTTTAATTGTTAAACAAATTTGTTTTTTTATCCTACTGTAGGCCAGGGGCTTTCATGGTTCCCTTCTACCTTCTTCAGCTATCAATGATTTTGTTTCTAGTCTTCATCTACAGCCTTGAGGCCTAGTTTTTGCATGTTATGTTTTGAGAGCCTTTCAGTTTGTGGTGATTAAATTGCATGTCCTGTTTTTATGTTTGAAGTTACTAAATCCATTATTTTAATGGAAATAAACTCAACTCGTGACCACCTGTTTGGTGTGAGCAAAAGGATGTACCAATTGTTTTGTTTTCCTTCTGATAGCTCATCAGCTTTAGCTAAAAATAAGTCTTTTAGTTATATATCTTTGAGCTGATTTGTATCTCATCTTCTGTACATTGTACAAGTGTCTTACCTATTTGGATCTTTCCATAAAATAATATCATCTTCTCTGAAAAAACTTTGTTAACAGGCAAATTGTTATTTAACTGGCCCTGTGGCTGAGTGGAGGCTGCCTCCTGGCATCTTGCTGCAAAGCAGACAGCAGCTTGGAAGCACCTGCTCCATGACATGCAAAAGCAGGAATAGTAGGCTCCAACAGGGTAAGAAGGACCTAATTGTTAGATTTAGCATGTTTGTTCAAAAACAAAACTAACGGCATAGGCTGCAAGACCATAATAGGCCCAACTGGTTCAGGAACAGACACAAAATGCAAAACTGGAGGCACAAGTTCAACAGAAACTGCAAGCAGGTTAGGGGTGGGAGAACAGAAACAAATGAAGGCTATTGGTGTTGGTGGGTGGATAATATTGGACAAAGCAGGTACAGGTAGTAAGAATTTAAAAGAAAAAGAAACTGAGACTGAAACTAATGGTTCTCTTACAACAACAACAACAACATTTAATTAATATATCACAATTTCCTACAAATAATGCAGCTCAAAGTGTTTTAAATGATGAAGAAATGAGAAAAAAAGAGAAAGTAAGAATTAAAATAAGACAACACTAATTAACATAGAATAAGAGCAAGGTCCGATGGCCAGGGAGGACAGAAAAAGCAAACAAAAAAAAAAAGCTCCAGATGGCTCAAGAGAAAAAAATAAAATCTGCAGGGGTTCCAGACCACGAGACCGCCCAGCCCCCTCTGGGCATTCTACTTAACATACAGTAAATGAAAACAGTCCTCTTTGTATTTAGGGTTCTCATGGAAGGACTTAATGATGATGGTCATGTAGACTTCCGGCTTTTAATCCATCAATGTAGGAATATCATGGTGCAAGGAGCAAGCTCAGCTACTACCACAGTAGCACAAAAAGAAACCGATGAATAAATGGAGGTGGCAAAAGAAAAAACAGCAGGTGGTGCAATTGGAGAGACTGAGCACAGTGTAGATGGGTCAGACGAATCTACAAAAGAAGACTGGAAGAGATGATTGGGTTGAGGTAGTGGCAACAACAGGAGACTTGTGTGAAGATGACAGAGAAATAATTCTCAGGCCTTGAGTATATTGATCCAGCAGGTATCTAATGTGAGTATGAGAGACCCAAACTGTAGTAAAGCTTGCAAAACTGCAATAAACTTTGAAAACTGTTACTTCCAACAGCCTCTTCTCTGCCACCAATAAATGCTCATAGTTTTTGCACAGATTTGTTGGGTTGTAGATGATTTTTAAGTGCTGACTAACTTGTCAAAAATAATTCACCTGCTGCTTTTAATGATTTATCCAAACATTTGAACTCTGCCTACACAGAGCAACTTTGAAATGTTTTCGGGTTTTTTTGTTTTGTTTTGAGGTAACCATTTAGTCATGAGAAGGAGTTTCCTGAAAGGTGAAATGGATGAGGCCTCCAAAAAATGCTAAGAAGCAGGCCAGGATCTTTCCTTGTCTGTACAGCAGAGGCTAACCTGATTTTATCCAGGTTCCTTTGGCACCTGCTGGTTTGAGCTGGAGTAGGCCCTAACAATTTTTATGCAGTTAGACTTAACTGGGAATTACAGGTGTACTGACTTTTGTGGCATTGATTGTGTATTTTGAGATTCATATTTTTTAAATACCCAACAAATAATTTAATAACGCAATTATTGAAAGGTGATGCAATTTTAAATCATTTAATGCTTAATTTTTATTCACCAGGTGTGTACTCAGTGCTTACTGTAAGCTAAGGTTCTGTTAGCCTTCTTAATGGCTTGATGTAGATAATGAGGTGTCCATTATGACACCAAAGTCCTTCTGTACTTCAGACTGTTCAGACTTTCCATTGTGTATACAAGCATATTTTTTATGAACTCGGCAATGTGGGAGGACTTTGAGGTAGAACTGCTGCTTCTCTGGACTGAGTGTATGTGATTGAAGATAACTGATGCGCTCTCAAGAATAAGCTCATTAAAGATTGCTAAAATTCACAACCGTCTCATAGCTTTATGTGTAGCACATTCAAGGCAAGGAGCTGCTGCAATTTACAGAAATCTATTCTCTGCCTGTAACTTGGCAAAGATGTGTTAAATTTTTAGAAAGGGTAAGAATATAATGTGCCTGTATAAATTAAAAGGGTGTGAGTTTATAGCAAGCCCATAAGAGAAGGCTAAAGAGTAGCTGGCGAGCAGCTTTGCTTTTTAAATCTAGGCTGGGTTTAGGAAGCCATTAAGAAACAGAACTAATGTCTGTGCTCTGTTTTAATATAAATGGCACATAAAGTGTTAAAATACACTCTTAAAGCTCAATGTAGTATTGTGTGCATTTAAGTGAACACCACTTAGAAAAAAACATTTGTTTAATTGAAAGGGTATAACAATGAGCAGCAAATGAGCTAAAATACAAAGAAAGATAAAAGAAACAAGGAGTAGTGGGAGATGTCATTTGGGTTGTATGAATGAGAGCCACTGTTTAAAAGTGATGCTATCAGGAAACAGGGAGTGACACAAGGAATTTGGAGTAGAGGCCGAAAAAGAGTTTCTTTAATCCCAGAAATACTGGAAAGTCTTTTGGGAAATTCTGGAATTTACTAGCATGACCACAGAAAAGTGACACATTTTTAACTGCAGGCTGGACTTGTGGTTTACGTTCCCCTGGAGGTGAGAAGATCAATTAGTCCAGAGCTCCACAAGGATTTTCCCTACAACTGGGCAGGCGTTTCTATTTTTCTTTTTTTTTCTTTCCATAATATCCTTGTGGTGACTTTCCCATATCTACCACTTAGAGGCAAAACCTGGGTACGTTTGTATGACCTCAATCACTTCCTCTTGTTACTAATTTGAATTATTCAACAAAATATACATCTTGTTTTTGTAGTTTTGGTACTAAAAAAATAAAAAATAAATAAATAAAATAAAATAAAATAAATAAAAAAGTGCTTTTGTTAAATGGAAGGCTAATGTTGTGATATATGAAGGGAAAATTTGAAACGTATAGTTGTTAATGTATTGATTGTTTAAGCTGTTGCATACAGAAAATTGGATTTTTTTTAATAGTTCAATCAACCAGCCTTAAAAAGTACCTTACAAGGTGAGCACTAACAAAAACGCTTTGTAAAGGGATAACCTCATGTAAAGTAGAGAAGAGGGTATTTATAGGTCATTTTCTTAATATACAGTAGCACCTAATATGGTGAGCAAAGGAGCTTTAAATGAGCACTACATTACTGGATGTCAGAGAAGAGGAAGGCATAGGAGAGGTACCTTAATAGTACATATCCAACTGCTTAACCACTGGCCTAAAACCATGTCTGTCATTGATGTATATTTGACTTCAGTTATGATTAAAAGTACAACCCAAGTGATGAAAATCATAGATTATAACTTGATGCTTTTATCCATTTGGATATAAAGTTATTTTGTGCACAAAACAGTGCATAGACCGAGGGAATTGAGAGGGCTCTTTGAGCAGCAGCCCTTTCGATGAGCTAAAGTGTCAATTTCATGAAGCCTTGAAGATGCTATATTGTACCCTTGTGCTAAAATCCTTTAAATTTATCTTTCCAACATCAAGCAACACTCAATACCCATGAATGACAAAGCGTAAACAGCACTTTAGTAATTTTAGCAAATAAATATCATAATTGACACAAGTACTCAGACACTTTGCTGTGACACTTGCAAATTTGACTCTGCTGCAATAAATATCGTTGAGCTGTTTCCACATCTAATTTGTATGTTCAATTCAATTGATTCAACATGATTAGGAAAGACCCATACCTGTCTACAGAAGGTCCCACAGATGGTAATGTATAACAGAGCACGAGGTCAAAGGAATTCTCTACAAAGCTTACAGACAGGTTCGTGTCGAGGCACACATCAGACACATCAAAAGAAGGCTACAAAAAAGTTTCATGCAGCATTGAAGGTTCCCAAGAGCAAAGCTGACTTCATAATTCTTAAATGGAAAAAGTATGAAACAACCACGACTCTTCCTGGAGCTGGCCACCTGGACAAACTGAGCAAACATGGGAGAAATGTCTTGGCAAGACAGTTGACCAAGATCCCAATGACTATTCTGGTTGAGCTTCAGAGAACCTGTGTGGAGATGGGAGAAACTTCCAGAAGGACAACCATCATTGTAATACCAACCCGATCTGGGCTTTATGACAGAGTGGCTAGACATAACCTAACTGTCAACCCCTCACCCAGGATAACTGGCTTCACTTTACCACATTTAGAAGGCAGGAAAGCACCAATCACCATATTTTGTTTCCTCCCTCTTGATTTCAACAGAATTTATATATACACATATACAAAGGACCCAAGAATGTAAAAGAATAAACTGGCTATTAATCTGAGACTAGTCATAGTTTCAACAGTAATAGTAAAGCACACCCCATAATGCCCTATGCACATCCAAACAGTTGGAGTTTGCCCTTCACACACATGCACATGCAATCCTGGTATTCTTACCCATGACAATACAATTCCTAAATCATTACATTTCTTGACATATCATACATTTAACACTAGAATCCCTGAAGCCTACAAAAAAAGTTGTACTCCCAGGACATTCAGATGAGGATGAGGGTTCTACATCAGAGAAAGAGAACAGAAGCCCTCCCATGTGTTCCAAATAACGATATATTATTTATCCATATACAACTCCAGGCACCTCACACCCAGATAAACAGACTTGAGAACTTTTTGTCTGACTTCAGCTGTGGCAGTTTTGGGGCGGTGGGGGTGGTAGAGCAGGCTGCTTGCTGCTTGTGCTGATCAACAGATTTGTAGGCTTCAGGGAATCTAGTGTTAACACATAACCACATCTCACACCAGTCCTGTAAACAAAAAATTGTTTCAAAATCTATACTAATAAACGGCAAAGCCCTCACTCACTGACTGACTGACTGACTGACTGACTGACTGACTCATCACTAATTCTCCAACTTCCCGTGTAGGTAGAAGGCTGAAATTTGGCAGGCTTATTCCTTACAGCTTCCTTACAAAAGTTGGGCAGGTTTCATTTCGAAATTCTACGCGTAATGGTCATAACTGGAAGATGTTTTTCTCCATTTACTGTAATGGAGATGAGCTTGAAACCCGTGGTGGCGGAGTTTGACATCATCACGCCTCCCACGTAATCACGCAGTACGTAGAAAACCAGGAAGAGCCCCAAAAAGCGCTGAAGAAAACATGCATTATATAATTGAGAAGGCAGCGAAACAATAAGAAGCGAGTGAGTGATATATACAACCATATTCATGAGTTCTGCTACTTCGGAAACAAAGCACAGTGTAAACCTACACTTTAAATTAAGTTCATAGACAGGCTGCCGCTGGCGTTTGTAATTTAGTGCCTGCCCATATAAGGCCGTCCGTCAGCGGCAATCCAATAGCAAACTGCCACGGGTAAATATTCACGGGTGAAGGACTGTGCTTATGCAGAGGAAGATGAGATAGTCAGGGTGGTGTTTGGCACAAACTCAGCGAAACTGCGAGAGAAAGTTTTAAGT
>JANRMT010062822.1:13630541-13652059 GCA_026402145.1 Polypterus bichir lapradei
ATAGATAGATAGATAGATAGATAGATAGATAGATAGATAGATAGATAGATAGATAGATAGATAGACCATTGTAAAAGCTGCTGTTTAGGACTTCATTTTCTATTGTATACACATTCTTTAATGAAATACATGCACTACACAGAGAAACAGATGCTCTGTATAACTGAAATGTTTGAACTAGATGGTAAGATTTCATTTCATAAATTGCATTCTGAAATAAAAACACCCTAATGTGAAACACATACACTTTTTTACTTTTAACATGTACTTAATTTTAATTTATTTTACCTTATATTTTTGTAGCATATTACCAGTTTTTATTGCTTCTTGATGATTTTATTTTTTTCTGAAAAATGATATATTTTGTGTATACTTTGCAAATGAACTGTTTCAATATAGATTTAACAATCTTTAAAAAGTTTACATTTTCAATAGTCTCATTTGGTCATAACAACAAGGTAATTACTTTAAAATGGATAAATGACATTTTGTTACGGGACTCTTCACAGATACCAATCCATTTCCTGAGGCTGTTTAATCCAATAATAACAGTGAAAGCCTGTTCCAGAAGAATGAAGTGCAAGATAAGGTCCATTTCTGACCGGAGGCACAAATCTATCACAGGGCACACTCTGATACACACCTATACTCTCATACAATGAGTCCATTTTAGAGTCAACAATAAACCTAACACACAGATTTTTGAGATATATGAGGAAAATCGGAGTATATCAATAAGGACACCAGGAGAACATATAAATTCCACATACTCAGTGATTCTGGTGGATTAAAGCCTGGCCTTCTGATGTTATGAGGCAGCAGTGCTCACCAGTGCACCAATGGTTCATCTAAATAATATAACACAATGAGCAAATAAGTATTAAATCACTAAATATCATTTTTCTAGACTTTACAATGATGTCAGTAACCACAGACTTGGTTCATAGTTTAGGCAGTACAGAGAGCAATTTATTATAAAGACTAAATATTATAAAACCAGAAAATCAGCCTCTGGAGATAGCAATTATCCTTACAAAAGTTACAGATTATATTTATAGCTATTTCTCTGTGGTCAGTTCAAGAGAAATTTCCAGGGACTGAAACTCTAGGCAATGCTATAACTTAACATACCGCCATAGTTCTGGTTGAGATGATCATGGACTTTATATACATCAGAACATGGCAAATCAATGCCCTTAACAAAGAGATGCCTATGTGAGCAACTAGAAACTTATAGGAGTACAGCATCCTAAAGTGCTTAGCCACACCGTTTATTTTTACAATAATACTACTGTCATAAAAATCACTATATGATACCTCAGGTTGCTGAGGTAGTTATAAACTCCACGGTGGCAAGGCTGTGGAGACAGATGATATCCTCCTTAAGTTCTTAAAGGCTCTAGATGTTATTGGGCTTTCTTGGATGACATGCCTCTTTAACACTGTGTGGAGGTCAGGGACAGAGACTCTGGTTTGACAAAAAAGGGGACCAGAAGGTGTGTTCCAACTTTAGAGAGATCACACATCTCAGCCTTCCCTGGAAGATCTATTTCAGGGTTCTGGAAAGGATAATTCAACAGTTAATCAAACCTTGTATTCAGGAGATGTAGATTTCATGGAACACTAGACCAGTTTTGAACCCTCACAAGGATTCTGGAAGATTCATAGGAGTAAGCCTAACCAAGCTACATGTGTTTTGAAGACATGGAAAAGGCCTATGACTATGTCCCTCAGGGTGTCCTGGTGGGGGGTGTTTCAGGTGTATGAGCTACTAGGCCTGCTGTTGCAGGCTATTTTGCCCTGTACAACTGGATTGAAAACTTGGTTTGCATTAACCTGCAGTAAGCCAGAATTGTTCCCAGTGAGTGTGGGACTCTGACAGGCCCGTCCTTTGTCACTGATTCATTTTTATGGACAGAATTTCTAGGTGTAGCAAGAGATGAAGTGTATGCAGTTCTGTGACCTCAGGATTGCATTTCTGCTTTTTGCAAATGATGTGGCCCTGCTGGTTTCACTGGGCTGAGACCTTATAAGAACAATGGGGTGGTTTGCAGCCAGGTGTGAACTGTCTGAAATGGGGATTAGTACCTTTAAGTCCGAGGTCATGGTTCTCAGCCAGAAGGGAGCAGTGTGCCCTCTCCAGGTTGGGGATGAGGCGCTGCCTGAAGCGGAGAGGTTTAAGTATCACGGGATCCTTTTCTTGAGTGAGGGAAGAATAGAGTGATAGATTGACAGGTGGATTGGAGCAGCATCCACAGTCATGCATATATTGTAACTGTCAGTAATTGTAAAGTAAGAGCTGAGCCAAAAGACAAAGCTCTCGATTTACTGGCTTATCTATTTTTCTACCTCACCTATGGTCATGAGCTGTAAGTAGTGACTGAAAAAACTACAGTAGATCACAGATACAAACAGCAGAAGTGATTTTCCTTTTCAGTTTGTCTGAGCTGAGCTTTAGATAATGAGGATTGCAAAGCAGAGCTGCTGCTCCTTCACATTGAAAGGAGCCAGTTGAGGTGGTTTGGGCACCTGATTAGGATGCTCTGGGATGCTTCGCTGAGGGAGGTATTTCGGACATGTCCAACCAGGAGGACACTTCGAGGCAGACCCAGAACACACTCACTTCTGTGCTCGTATGGTTCAGGCAGAAGAAGATTCATGTACACCTAAGCCTGTTTGAAGCGTCCAGTGGCTAAGTTGCCTCATAATCCACAAGGCACTGATAGATACACACAGCCCATTGTACACTTCACCTCTGACTATTTTGTACAAACAGGCAGACATCTTCATTACACATTTGTTTCCTCATCCTGAGCTATGTTCCAGTAAATTCTTTCAGAGAATTCCCAGTATCACCCTCACAAGCTTGCACACTGAAGAGGTGGTGGAACAGAGCTGATCTCAGTCCTATGAGGTGCAATTCTGATCAGCACTCTTGGCTGTTGGGTATATCAGCTGATTAGCTGTGTTTTTGTGCATTTTGCTGATTTTTTTTATCATTTATTTTTCGGTTGTTTCATTGGGTGGTGGTCCAACTGGGCATGGCCACAGCAAATGATGGTTGAGGCAACATGAGTCACTATGCAATGTCACAGTAACTTTTTTTTCTTTCTTATAGTAACAGGTCTGGCTATTAGGTCTAAGAAGGACCTGTACTGACTGGCTAGACAGAGGGACCGAGCTGGGAAAGATGTGCAGCAGGTTAGGGTGATAAAGGATAAAGATAGAAACATACTGATAAGTGAGCAGAGTGTGTTGAGCAGATGGAAATGTATGGAAATAGTACCTTGAGAGGCTGATGAATGAAGAGAAAGAGAGAGAGAGAAGAGGTTGGATGATGTGGCAATAGTGAATCAGGAAGTGCAACGGATTAGCAAGGAGGAAGTAAGGACAGCTATGAAGAGGATGAAAAATGGAAAGGCCGTTGGTCCAGATGACATACCCGTGGAAGCATGGAGATGTTTAGGAGAGATGGCAGTGGAGTTTTTAACCAGATTGTTTAATGGAATCTTGGAAAGTGAGAGGAGGCCTGAGGAGTGGAGAAGAAGTGTACTGGTGCCGATTTATAAAAATAAAGGGGATGTGCAGAGCTATTGTAATTACAGGGGATAAAATTGATTAGCCATAGCATGAAGTTATGGGAAAGAGTAGAGGAAGCTAGGTTAAGAAGGGAGGTAATGATTAGTGAGCAGCAGTATGGTTTCACTTCAAGAAAAAGCACCACAGATGTGATGTTTGCTCTGAGGATGTTGATGGAGAAGTTTAGAGAATGTCAGAAGGAGTTGCATTGCGTTTTTGTGGACCTGGAGAAAGCATATGACAGGGTGCCTCGAGAGGAGCTGTGGTATTGTATGAAGAAGTCGGGAGTCGCAGAGAAGTATGTAAGAATAGCACCGGATATGTACGAGGGAAGTGTGACAGTGGTAGGAGTGACAGATGCATTCAAGGTGGAGGTGGAATTACATCAGGGATCTTATTCTTATTTGCAATGGTGATGGACCGGTTGACAGAGAAGATTAGACAGGAGTCCCCGTGGGCTATGATGTTTGCTGATAATATTGTGATCTGTAGAGAGAGTAGGGAGCAGGTTGAGGAGACCCTGGAGAGGTGGAGATATGCTCTAAAGAGGAGAGGAATGAAGGTCATTAGGGACAAGACAGAATACATGTGTGTAAATGAGAGGGAGGTCAGTGGAATGGTGAGGATGCAAGGAGTAGAGCTGGCGAAGGTGGATGAGTTTAAATACTTGGGATCAACAGTACAGAGTAATGGGGATTGTGGAAGAGAGGTGATAAAGAGAATGCAGGCAGGGTGGAACGGGTGGAGAAGAGTGTCAGGAGTAATAGAGTGAAAGGGAAGGTGTACAGGACGGTAGTGAGATCAGCTATGTTATATGGGTAGGAGGCGGTGACACTGACCAGAAAGCAGGAGACAGAGCTGGAGGTAGTAGATTTAAAGATGCTAAGATTTGCACTGGGTGTGACAAGGTGGGGTCAGCTCAAGTTGGACGGTTGGGAGACAAAGTCAGAGAGGCGAGATTGCATTGGTTTGGACATGTGCAGAGGAGAGATACTGAGTACATTGGGAGAAGGATGCTAAGGATAGAGCTGCCAGGGAAGAGGAAAAGAGGAAGGCCTAAGCGAAGGTTTATGGATGTGGTGAGAAAGGATATGCAGGTGATGGGTGTAACAGAACAAGATGCAGAGGACAGAAAGATATGGAAGAAGATGATCCACTGTGGCAAACCCTAATGGGAGCAGCCGAAAGAAGAAGAAGACTGTCAGTTAAATAACTGTACTTTTAACAGTGTTAACTTTAAACTTTAATGTACCCCTATTTTGTGTTATCTTTCCTTTCATGTTCAGTATATTTTTTCACCTTCATGCTTATTCAAGAGCTACTTTATATAAGCAGATACTCATGCTGGTTTTGCTGGACCAAATAAACAAAGTAAATCCTTTTAGATTTTGCAATATGGCCGCAGTACTAGCTCCACTATCCAGGAAAAGTTTGAGATCTGCCAGAGAAGTTAACATTACATGCTGTGTTTGATAGCCTTCCAATCACTGGAATAACAAAGGCAGCTCAGTGGTATATCAATGTCCCGTAAAAATTGATTTATTTTTATTTATTTATTTATTTTGTAGCCATGTTATGACACTGGATAGTCCACAAATATGAGATTGAACTATAAAGCCTCTGCACTTAAAACAAAAAACTAGATTTTTGTCATTTTTGAAATATTTAGTCATCATTTATCAGGCTGTTCATTTTTATGTGTTCCCACCAGCTATGATCCTAAGAGTCACTGATATCTGCTGGTTATGAAGCCACAAGACTCTTTAAAGACCCAAACTGAAATTTGAAAGTGATTCCATTAAAATTCTTGTTGTTTACTTGTAGGTAATGGATTGAATCCCTGTCCTTTTTCTTGGATTGCTGCCTGTCTGTCTTTTCTGCTTCCAGGTTTCTGATCTTGAAATATGCTATATGGATATGTAAGATTACACAACGTCTGAAAAATAAATTCATGAGTTACCAGCAGGGGGTGACAAAATCCAGTGAAACATGTTCACTCTTTTTATTTATTTTTTTGTATTCATTTGAGTTGTATTTTTTTATAGAAAATCAAATGTTTTGCTTTCATTCGAGATTCAGCTTTAAAATTTATGTTGTGTTTAATCACTGTCTTGCTAAAAGGTTAAATATTCTCAGGAGAGTTAATTTTACACCAAACCTGGCTTATTATCAGTTCCTGTACCCTCAGTTTCTTCGTTTACACAACCCTCAGTTACTTTATGCACATATTTGTCACTGATGTATTACCAGGTTTCCTCATCCTACTGCCAGCTGTTCTAAAATCACAAATCACATAAAATAATGATTCATTTTCCTGCATAAAATTTAAAGCAATACTTATCACCTCGTCCTTACACCACCTTGTACATGGCACAGCTTCAGCTGTTACTCAGCAAAATTATCCTGGAGTGTGGGATCTAGTAGGTATTGCTAAGATGTGCCACAGGTTGAACTTTTTAATACCCTTAACGAATACCAACTGAGCATGGCCGACGTCTGAAATTCAATTACTACAGTATTAAAATGGCAAAAAACATGTCTGATTTAAACAGAACTAAAAAATTCCAAGTAATATTGTCTGCGGGCTATGAAGATTAAGGGAACCAGAATAACATAAGGACCTAAAAATGTAAAGCCTATTAAAAATAAAACACTTTCAAAAAGGTGTTTGGTCAAATTTACATAAAGTGCTATATTGAGCAGATCTTCTCGCTCTCTGCCTGGGTTTGAATCCTGCCTGTAGGAGACGCTGTATAAGAACAGAATATTTTGTCCTATTGTATTATATTTCTGAGGCAGCGTGTCAGACTACCCATCTAGCTCTGTGCAGAGGACTACTTGAGTTCTGTTTGGTGTGTTGTGTTTAACCCATTTATTGATACCCATTGCACATCCAAAATACCTGGAAGAGGGTCTCTTTCTGAACTGTCTTTCTCAAGATTTCTTCCATTTTTTCCCTATAAGATTTTTTTTTGAGTCTCTTTCTTGTCTTCTTAAAGAGTCAGGACTGGGTAGCTGCCAAAGAACAGGGCCTGTTAAAACCCATTGAGGTATTTCTTATGTGATTTTGGGCTATACGAGAAATAAATTGTTAGGTTTGGAGGTTATCACAGTGCACGTGTATGTTTTTTTGTCAAAGTTTTCTATTTCATCATGGATAAGTGCATGTTAGGTTAATTTATAACTATAAATTGCTTCAGTGTACATAAGTGAGCACATCCTATGATGGACTGGCATCACATTTGTAGTCAGACCTCCACCTAAATGGACCCTACTCAGGCTTCCCATCAATATTTTGTTTTCAACTGCGTTAAATATTTAACAAGCCACTAATCACAATTCATTGTATGCCATTTCAACCTCAAAGGTAAATTGGGTGGATCCCAATTTTCAGTTTCTGATGCTTATGTGAGACACTTTAGTAAGAACTGTCTGTTTCTTACTGTTTTATAAGAAAGATAAAATGCAAGCATAATGGTTGTTTCTTTGGCCGTGTTGAATTCCAAGGGAGTAAAGAAAACACAAGTTGAAGATTAGATTTCAGTGCATGGTTCAGGTAAAGCGTTTTCTGCAGATGTGAGTTTCAAAGTGACCAACTCCTTTTGATGTAGTTGATTCTTACGTGAGTCCTGTGGCAGAAGAGGTGAGGCTTCTTGGCGAGAGGCATAAATTATCTTAGAGTTCCTATTCTTGACAGCCCTCAAAACTGTGGGCAAAAGAGGAAAAGTCATAAGTGATAGCGACAGCCCACGTACTGGGGTGGAACTACAGGTATTATAGAAACCAGGAAAATGTCCTCAACTATATTTACAGACTATATAACAGACTACATTCTCAGACAAACAGCATTCTCACATGCCTTATTGCTACTAAAGTTAACACTCATATTAAATGAACAAAAGTTTATATGTATGCATATTAGCATCAGCCTAGGGGTGTTCATAAGGACATCTACTAGAATGCCAAAGAAATGAAGAGTGTTATGTATACATTAAAGTCATTGAGAAAATAAAATGAGATCAGAAGATAAGTGTAGCCAAGGTATAGTCAGACAGGCAAAGATCAATACTTAAAAACCAAAAAATAACTAAACACCATGATAAAGGGGGTAGCCAAATGAATAGTCTAGAAAAGTAAGCCAGTCAAGATACCGAAAAGACCCTCTAAGCTTGTTTTTGAAAGTTAAGCTACCTTGAGGGCGGCACAGTGGCGTAGTGGGCAGCACCACTGCCTCTCAGTTAGGAGACCCGGGTTCTCCCTGCGTGGAGTTTGCACGTTCTCCCTGTGTCTGTGTGGGCTTCCTCCGGGTACTCCGGTTTCCTCCCACAATCCAAAGACATGGCGATTCTAAATTGTCCCTAGTGTATGCTTGGTGTGTGTGTGCCCTGTGGTGGGTGTTGACTAGGATTGGCTCCATCAGACCCCCGTGACCCTGTAGTTAGGATGTAGCGGGTTGGATAATGGATGTGTGGAAGCTACCTGGAGTCACAAAGAAGACCGAATTTATAGACAAATTTGTATGTAACAGCCACTGCATCATTGATAAGGCCAGATGTGTCTAGTGACATCTAGATAAACAAAAGATAATAAAATGCTAAAAATTATAAGCTTCATTATAATTAGCACAGATTCAAGAAAAAACACAAAAAGAGGGGAAATAAAATGTGCATATAAAATGATAAAATAAATAAATAATAAACAATATCATAACAAAGAGGGTTACAAGGTCAAAGCCAAAGAATGAATGGCAGACCTCCATTGGGTACAGGAAGGAAGGAGGCAAGCTTTGAAAATGGAGAAGATAAAACACAGGAAAAGGGTAATTGCAAATTAAACATTAAACTCTGTGCGTTTCCCTCTGAACATGGAGTGCAATATGAATTATATGAAAAGAAATGTTAAAAATATATAAATATAACTAAATGAGGACTAAAGTATATTCTTTCTGATTAGACTGTAGTGGACAGAGCACAGTCCTTTGCTGGAGCATCCAAGATATGAAGTATGTACTACAAAATAAAACACTAAGGTCTTGTGTGTGTCCAGTCACTCAGAGCAATCTGATTGGTCAGTCTGGCTTTGGCATGTTTGGTTAGTCTGGCTTTGGAGACGTAATTGAATGTGAGATAAGGCATAGGGTATGTGGTCGAGTGAGGGACAACAAGCCCAAAAGGATAAATTTTTGATCCCAGTTTAATTCATGGAAAAACAGAACACAAAACAAGCCCTCTATGGCAGAAATAGGAAACCAAATAAACAAAGTAGGAAGACAGTTAGGGCTCAACAGATTTGGTGAAGATTCCGTTGGTGAAGGCCACAAGATCGGATCTCTGCCCTGAGGTGTGCTCTGACCACAGAGTGATGCCTCCTTCCAGTGTCCTCGTGATTTGGAGGCGTGAGACCAGAAGGGAGAGCTGCCCTGACTCTTCACCTTCTTGGCAATGTGGAGGGAATGGAAGAGGATTTCATTAGCACCAGCATCTCCTCTTGTCTCTGAGTGGTATTACATACCTCAGATGAGCCCAGCACTGATGCAAATGCGAGACACAGGCACGTTGCAAGAGTCACCTTCAAGGACAGGAATTAAAAAACTGGACAGTAGGCAACAAAGACGCCTCAAAAAAACGATAGTCTGAGAAGCAGGCTTTTTGGGAACGTGCTAGAGAAGGGGATCACCGGTCAAGAGATGTTCAGATACATGCAGATACAGAGGAAAGACACTGAATGTACACTATTCACACACCTGCCTTCGACAGGTAGTGTGACTGGTTGTATATACAATTCCAATGCTGCAAAAGTTAACAAATGTAAATCTTAAACCTAGAAAGAAAATACTTTAATATCTTTGCTGTGAATGGTAGTGGGGAAAATAATGAACTGGGTGATATGAAAGAAAAATCATAATCTGGAAATAATGTCCAAAGATTAAAACCAGGAGATCAAATGTACCCAAATAGCCAAACCCATAGTGTTTTCCAAAATCAAAGTCTAAATCCTTACAGAATTAAGCTTGCTAACCACCATGAAGATTTTTGCTTTAAATACAAAGTGTTGTACTCTATATGCAGAGTGCCTCCACCTTAAAGAAAGCAAAATGTCTGCATCCACAATACAAAAAAATGGTGACAAAGTATTAAGAAAAATATACTGTAATGTTAAAATGTAATCATATCGGAAGTGAAAAAAATCATCTAAATGGCACAAAAATGATGATCGAAACCTCTGTAGAGAATAGAAAGCTGCTGTGCTGTAGGCAGTCTGATTTATTTCTCTAAGAGAGGTTTTTATATTATTATATATTATGCAAAAGACAAAAAATTCTTAAAGAGTAACTTTGGGTCTTACTGCGAAGTGCAGAACAAAGTGACCCAGTTTCTATGGTCCAATGTCATTTTGTGCACAAACAAAATCCCAGATCTAACAAAAGTAAATATCTGGTTGTCTTTTACAAAATCAGCACTGGAGTTCTCATGTCAAAAGCTATGAGGGAGTAAAGCTGTTTGGACCAAAATACAAGCTGAAGAACATGCCAAGGTCAAGACATAGACATAGACTCTACAAAAGATGGATACAACCAGGCTTGTTATGTTTTCCTGCAATAAATCAAAAAAATAGAATATACATATATAATATATATGTGGTTTGTCTTTGAATAGTTATGAGGGTTATGAGTCTCATAAATTTTGTAAACTGGCACAAGACTGTTAATAAGCAGAATACTGTACTTTCCCAGAGGGGATAATGAGAAGCAGAAAGAAAGAAAGTACCAGTAATCTAGTTCTCTGCCCACTGCCTACAAAACTGGTAAGCAAATAAATCTTAATGTTAAATTATCAACAGCAGTAGTAACCAAGTGTCCTATTGCCAAGTGTGTTGCAATGACATGGATAATGGTGTGGAGGTAATTCACCCATTCATTCTACATCAAACCAGCTTAAGGTCGCACAAGCTGGTGCTCACTGGCTGTAAGGCAGGAACTAACCCAGCACCAGGAGCCAGTCCAGCGTAGGGTATCCATACAGTACCAGTTTAAAGTTTCCAATTAACCTATCACATTCCTTTGGTATATATGAGGAAACTGGTAAACTGCAAACAGCAGTATTAAAACGCAGTGTGGTGTAACTAGGGGTGGGCAGAGGGGATGGTCTGCCCTGGGCGGCACATTTTTGGGGGCGGCTTTATTGGCCAAAAGGCTGAGTACAATTTATGTGTAAACAGCAAGGTTCGGAAAAAGATCACTCATTAATGAGAAAAGTAAAATTCTCAGATTTTTACCCACAAATGCTTCAAAAATAATTTTCAGACTGTCCTTCTGTGACGGCATCAGACACAGCAGTTGAAATTTATGAGGCAATAACAAAAATAAACATAAAGATTACACCGATAATAATTTCTAGGAAGATAAACAACTAATTTACAAAAATATAATTTCGCTTTGTTATCAATCCGAATGCGTTCTTGTTCTGCGCAGAAAACATCGCCACCTATCACTTGTACACTTCACAGGTTCTGGTTTTCGCAGCGTAATTATACTAAACTAATAATTAGAACACAGCTTATCAGTGCATCTATACTATAT
Source organism: Polypterus bichir lapradei (assembly GCA_026402145.1). Lineage (NCBI taxonomy): Eukaryota > Metazoa > Chordata > Cladistia > Polypteriformes > Polypteridae > Polypterus > Polypterus bichir. Next base: position 13,641,700 of record JANRMT010062822.1, read on the forward strand.
TCTTATCTAGTTTATGCTTATAAATAATTATATGTGAGCAATTATTGCTGTTTCTCTATATATGAATAAATCTATGCAAAATTTATCTTAATTTTTCTCTATATGTCATTTTCATTTTCTATTTAAATAGGTTAACATATTCAGATATGTTGGAGGGCAGCAAATTGAAGCACCGCCCCGCCCCAAGCGGCACGAACTCTAACTACGCCACTTTTAAAACATTGTGCCTTTATGCCATCCCAGGGAAATTATTTTACAATTTTAATATCAGGAAGTGATATCTAATAAGATGAATACATCAATTTAAAATATGAAGTGCTCACCTGCACTGTTTTCCACTGTGTTGAACAGATTCTGCAGAACATGTAATGCACTGTGCTAACTCTTCATACCAAACTCTGCAGACTTCCATATCTCTCTTTGGCTTTTTGCAGTTAGACACAATCCTGGACACAACTTCAACCAAACATTTGCTTTAATAAATAATAGTCACTTTAAAAAAACAGCATGTGTGGATTGAAATCAAATGTCACAGAGATGGATATGGGACAGGTTTTGGAGGCATTACTTTAGAGCAGAGGTTCTCAAACTCGGTCCTGGGGGACCACTGTGGCTGCAGGTTTTTGTTCCAACCATTCCTAATCAGTGACAACACCTGATAGTACCGATCTCATTTAATTAGCTGGTATTATTTATCTTTTATTCTACATTCAGAAAAGCACGGCAGCATGATTTTTACATTTATAAGAAACTTAGAAATATTTCTGTTTTTGCTATGGATTTAAATGCTTAATTCTCTTTTTATCACATTTCGTCCTTTCTCTGTGCAGTTTGCTCCCTTCATTAAATCTTAATAATGACAATTAAAAACAAGCAGAGCAGAAACCCAAGCAAACAACACTCAATTGTGAAAGGCTGCAACTACTTTACAATCAGCCCCACAAAGTAGTAAATAACGGATTAATTAAACAATTAGAATACCTAGAAAAGTAGAATGACAATCAAGATGAATATACTGTTAAAAAGAAAAAAATACATATAACTGCTTAGTACATTTTAATACTTTTTTTTTTTTTAACAAACTTAGTTTTCTAATTTGTACATTGTTCCCAAAACAGGGAAGCTGGGAAACAGTTAACTTAATTAGCACAGGAGTCCAATTATAATCAGAGGCTGGTTGGAACAAAAACCTGCAGCCACAGTGGGCCCCCAGGACCGAGTTTGAGAACCTCTGCTTTAGAGAATGTTTAAACAAAGCAAATTTCTAAAAATGACAGACTGCTACTTTTTCAAAATATTTTTTATCACACTAACAACCTTTAAGACCCCTCCCTGTTTACCCAGTTATCTTTAAAGGCTCTTAAATTATAGTGAGATGACCTGTATAGGAGAGATTCTCTTTCTCTTTTTCTTCCTCTTGCCAGATAAACCTGGGTGGCCTTTCATGTTCTGAATCAGAACCCACAGTTCACATTATTATCTCATATTGTTAATTTAAGTAAAAAGTACAACTTTGATACTAAGCAGAAATCTTAAAAGAGTCAGTAAATACTTTTTTACTTTTATCTTGAAGATATTCAGTTATATACAGTGTATATATACTGTATATATATTTTCTAAAAAGTTCCTTTTCCTTCACTGAACCAAACCCATCCAAATTTGACTGTGGATACCTTTAGACATGTAATAGTTTTAGGCATCGGCCCGATACCTTTAGACTTCATGAAGTTTAATCAAAAGATTCAAATAATTATAAAAATGGTCATTCCTCAGAAGCTGAAAGTGTGTTGTCTAAGGTTAACCCCAAGACTTCTAACATCAATTGAAGATACTTAAGATGTTTAATTTTTTTTCTTAAACTCTGATAGGAAGGTTGGGAACTGGAGTTGCTCCCAGATTTGATTTATGCATTGAGTATAGTGCCAGCAAGATAAGCTCTGGCTCCTCAGGACATTATAAAAGAAAATGCAGATTTAAAATGGGTCAATGGACAATAAAAGGGGCAGATATTATATTTAAATAAAAAAAATTAAGTAATGTATTAAAGAAGCAAAGGACAGTCTTCAAATCTATGTACTGTATACATACACAGAACCTGTGTTTTATATACAGTAAAGATGCCTGAAGCAAGGTACATTTTGCCACCACACACTTGCATGTGTGTCAGAGGGTCACCCTCCAAGTTCTTCCTAGGTATGTGATACCGGCCTGGGCTGAGAGGAGGCTCTGCCACTAATTGTCTTGCCTTTTTCCTCCTCTGTAGTACAGAGAAACCGCCCAGTGAGGGCAACTGCCTCATCCCTTCAGTTCCCTGGGCTATAAAAACAAGCAATCAGAGCAAAGGAGCTCCACAACCTTTAGATGACAGACAAACAACCATAGTTATACTGGCCACGTTATTCTGGTGGCCACAGTTTTTATTTCCTTTTAACGCCATCAAGCATTATTTTTGTTCAAACTGTTAAGTAAACAGGGACTGCCAGGTTTGCACCCCAAATTTTATTCTTGTTTGAAGCCTATTATTCCACAGTGCTGATACACTAAATCAACATACAATAATATAGCAATACAGGCTTTAGAATACAGTACTCCCATCATACAGTGCATCCTTGTATCAACAGACAAAACAATAACAAAATTATATTATTTTTAGAAAAAAGTGAAAAAGATTAACCTTAAAAAACACACAAAACAAGCATTAGGAACGATACAATTCTAAAAATTTGTTACTGCCTCTGTTTGATCCACCCCAAAATATTTTCATTCCGTGTTGCAATTGCTAAATTGAATACAACCTGAAATGCGATTGTTTTTAGCTCTGTAAACTACAGTATGTGAGAATTTAAAACTTTTTAAATTAAAATATTTTTCAACAGGTAATATATAAATTATAACTAGTTGCATAGGCAATACTTAAGGTCATAATTATCTTTTATTTTTTATATGATTATTTCATAATGTTAAAAAAATACTGATGTATGAAAATCAAAGAACCACCTGAGGCAGTTGCCTCATCATCTAACCCTACACAACAACCCTTTGCTGTTCCAAGAACCTGAAGTGACATCAGAAAACGCTATGAGGTACCAGCTGGGTCCTCATTTATTTGCTGACCAAATACAGAAATTACAGCAGCTAAGTAAAAAACTCTGTCTAGTCTGGCTATTGTTCTTCTTAAAACTTGGTACTTTATTTGTCTCCAGGGATCAATTTTGCTTTCTACCAAAGCTTAATAAATAAATATATAAATATTATTATATTATGACAAACAACAAATACACACCAGAAGGATTAAAAAGAAAAGAAAAGTAAAAACAAAGAAAAACTTTTGAATTGGCTAAAGATCAAGAGAGCTATCACAGTCACAGTGAGGCATTATGCAGGCGTATTGTCGTTGCTATAAGGGATCCCCTGTAGCATTTTTGACGCACTTCTGCTGAATAAATCATGGTCATGTACAAGTAGGATATGTTGCATCCACAATGCTATTGGCTTTGTGGATGCAACTCTTTGTAAAGATGTCTTTAATGGAGGGTAGAGAGGTCCCAATGACCTTTTCTGTTGTGTGCACTGTTGTAGGACCTTACGGTTACAGACACTGCAGTTCCCAAACCAGACAGTGATGCAGCTGGTCAGAACGTTCTTAATGGTGACCCTGTAGGATAAGGTGAGAATGAGAGCAGGCAGGTTTGCCTCCTTCAGCAGCCAAAGGAAGATGAGATGCTGTTGCACCTTCTTGGCTATGGAGGTGGAGTTAATTGACCAAGTAAGGCCAGTTACCAGTTGCACAACAATGAATTTGGAGTTCACTAATTCCACTGCAGAACCCTCAATGTGTATGTACAGCATAGGTCTTCTTGAAGTCAGCAGTCATCTCGTCTTTCACCTTGTCCATATTAAGAGACAGATTGTTGCATTTGCACCCCCATTGTGTCAAACTTACAGCTGTACAATTGTGAGTCATCATAGTGAACAGAAGTGGGCTAAGTACACAGCCCTGGGGTACACTAGGCTCAGTCTGATGGAACTGGAGATGATGTTTCTGATGTGGACTTTTTGGAGTCCAGGATTCAATTGCATAGGAAAGTGTTGTAGCCTGGCAGGCTCAACTTCCCTATATGAAATTGAGGGATGGTGGTGTTGAAAACTGAACTGCAGTCAATGAAAAACATTCTAGCATAAGTGCTTGTTTTGTCTAGATGGGACATAGCCAGATAAAGAGTAAATGATATGGCATCGTCAGTGGAATCTTTTGTACAATAGCATCTTGGGTGTGAGTGCTATAGGGTGATAATCATTGAAGCCAAAGACAAAGAAGACTTCCTCAGTGCAGGTATGATGGTGGTGGTTTTGGGGATGACTGCCTGCCTAAGTGAAAGTTTGAAGATGTCTGTAAAGATATCCGTCAGCTGGTTTGAACATTCCCTGAGCACTCGCCATGTTTGTTGTCTGGTCCAACAGCTTTGTGTGACGTTACATTCAACAAAGTTCTCTTCACATCAGCAGTGGTCAAATATGATACCTGTACCTCCTGTGGAGGGATGGACTTCCTCATGGGTATGTCATTCAGGGCATCAGATCACAAACAGAAGTCATTTAGAATATCTGGAAGAGAGGTGGTATAGTCCTATAGTCCGTAGCTTATAGCATGCATTTCATGCCATGTGTGCTGTGTGTCTCAAGTGTCTTGAAAGAGGCCATGGCTATTCTTGATGACCTGAGGTTTGCCCTTGCTGTCCTGACAGCTACCTTGTCACCTTTATCTAAAGGCAGTATTATGGGCTTTTAACAGTTCACGTACGTCCAGTGTTACCAACAGTTCGGGAATCACTTTCAGGATACCCTTCCTTTACCTACAGAGATGAAGGGTTACCTTGAGGAAAATGGATAAAATTCAAGATGTATTTGGACTCCAAATATTGTATTTTAAATGCTTGATTTATTTTAAAGTTATTATCTGAATTATAGCCATGGGGTTTATTTTATCAACATGTACATTAAAAGAATTGGGTGAAATGTTGTAGGTTCTTAGTGAGGTATGTTAGATTTTAAAATGTGATATGCAAATAATCCTTTTCCCACTCTGTAAGTTATATATAAAAGAAGGCAGGATACATCTAAAAATTGTTTTTTGTTTTACATATCGTCAATAAATAACAGTATCCCTTAATTAAAACAATGATACTTGCACAAAGAATAATTAATAGCAAAACACAAAGGAGTCAACAAAGGAGTTCTTAAATGCAAATGAGTGAGGAAAAACAATGTGGAACCATCAAGCCACTTATTAGGCATGACCTTCTTCTTTCGACTGCTATCGTTAGGGGTTACCACAGTGGATTATCTTTTTCCATATCTTCCTGTCTTCTGCATCTTGCTCTGTTACACCCATCACCTGCATGTCCTTTCTCACCACATCCATAAACCTTCGCTTAGGCCTTCCTCTTTTCCTATTGCCTGGCAACTCTATTCTTACCATCCTTTTCCCAACATACCCAGCATTTCTCCTCCGCACATGTCCAAACCAACGGAATCTCGCCTCTTTGACTTTATCTTTAAACCGTCCAACCTGAGCTGACCCACTAATGTACTCATTTCTAATCCTGTCCATCCTCATCACATCCAGTGCAAATCTTAACATCTTTAACTCTGCCACTCTCTTCCAAAATCCCTGTTACTCTGTACTGTTGACCCCAAGTATTTAAACTCCCTCTCAATTACACACATGTATTCTGTCTTGTTCTGACTGACTTCATTCTTCTCCTCTCCAGAGCATACTGTATATCCACCTCTCTAGGGTCTCCTCAACTTGCTCCCTACTATCGCTACAGATCACAATGTCATCAACAAACATCATAGTCCACGGGAACTCCTGTCTATTCTCATCTGTCAACCTGTCCATCACCATTACAAATAAGAAAGGGCTCAGAGCCGATCTCTGATGTAATCCAACCTCCACGTTGAATGCATCTGTCACTTCTACGGCAGATCTCACCACGGTCACACTTCCCTTGTACATATCCTGTACAACACTTAAATACTTGTCTGCCACTCCCGACTTCTTCATACAATACCAGAACTCCTCGAGAGGCACCCTGTCATATGTCACAAAGACACAATCCAACTCCTTCTGACATTCTCTATACTGCTCCATCAACACCCTCAGAGCAAACATTGCACCTGTGGTGCTCTTTCCTGGCATGAAACCATACTGCTACTCACTAATCATCACCTTCCTTCTTAACCGAGCTTCCACTACTCTTTCCCATAACTTCATGCTGTGGGTTATGAGTTTTATCCCCTTGTACTTACTACAGCTCTGCACATCCCCCTTATTTTTAATAATCGGTACCAGTTCACTTCTTCTCCACTCCCCAGGCATCACTGTTCAAGATTCCATTAAACTTCTGGTTAAAAACTCCACTGCCATCTCTCCTAAACACCTCCATGCTTCCATAGGTATGTCACCTGGACCTTCCCATTCTCCATTCTCTTCATAGCTGTCCTTATTTCCTCCTTACTAATCCATTGCACTTCCTGATTCATTATTGCCACATCATCCAACCTTCTGCTCCACACACTCTCTTTGGTTGTGAGTATGTTTCCATCTTTATCCTTTATGACCCTAACCCTGCACATCTTTCCCAGCTAGGTCCCTCTGTCTAGCCAATCAGTTCAGGTCCTTTTCTACCTCCTTAGTGTTCAACTTCTCATACAACTCATCATATACCTTTTCTTTAGCCTTCACCACCTCTCTCTTCACCTTGCAACTTATCTCCTTATACTCTTGTCTACTTTCTGCATCTCTCTGACTATACCACTTCTTCTTCGCCAACTTCTTCCTCTGTATACTCTCCTGTACTTCCCCATTCCACCACCAGGTTTCAATTTCCTCTGTCGACATTGTGAAACTGAATAGATGAATGGATAAAGGATGTGAATGTTGATTTATACTGTGGAGCACTGGTAGTGGCATTGCCTCCCAACAAGGAGACGAAGGTTCCCAGTGTGGAATTTGCATCTTCTCCCCATGTCCTTGTAGGTTTTCTCTGGGTGGTCTGGCAAGGTGAACTGGCAATACCAAATTGGCCTCAGCTATGTGTGTGTGTTCACACTGTGATAGGCTGGTTCCCTGACCAGGAATGGTTTCTGTCTTGTGCCTGATGCTTGTTGGGATACCTTACTGTGACACTGCGAGTTTAAAAAAAATGTATTTTGATTTTTAAATGCAAGCAGAATGATAAATGTTTTAAGCTGAAATATAAAGAATCAAGCACGCAATGGGAGTGAGCTCAGATCAATAGACATTTTCAAGAGTACAGCTTAAAAATGTAGTGACCTTGCCAGACACAGGCAAAAATCTACCCTTTCAGGAAGAAAGTATGTGGTAGGGAGGGAAAGGGTATTGGAAAGAGACACTAGTTAGCCATCTTTGTTATCATCCTTATAAAGGAAGACCACCAGGAAGAACAAGGCCAACTCTAGGACCGACTATTTTTGTCCTTCCACCTAGAAAAGCTGCTCATCCAGAAAGAAGGCATTATTCATTTGGCCAAAAACAGGGAAAAAGGATCTCCTGTACAGTTCATGCTAAATTAAAAACAATACTTTTGTTTTCTTTCCACTCCTTTACCCTTTTGAGGCTACTGAATGGAGTTTTTCCCCACTTGTGAAGCACAGAACTTTGATGTTGGTTGTGTTTTTTCCATTACAACCTTTAGGAGGTTGATATGTATTGCCATTTAACAAAAAGAAAAATAAGATCATTCTCAAAATCAGTTAATAAGACAAGTGGCTATAATTAGAGTTTATTACCTCCAATAATCTTTTATGTAGAGGTTTATTCAAAGAAAACAAATAAATAAGAAGTTTATTTTCTTTGGGGAAAAACATGATTATAATTAATCAAACAAATTCTAATTACAACAAAATTACAACCAAGAGAAAAAGAAGAACTTGAATTAATAATTATATTTTAAGGAGAGAGAGAGAGAAAAACAATCTTTGAAAACCTAACTGCAACTTCAAAGGAGAAATATGCATTGCCTATAAAATGTGCTCACCCCCTTGGAGGTGTTCAAATTTTATTATTATACAACATTAAATTACAATGGATTTAATTAGCTTTTTGACACTGATCAGCAGTAAAGACTCCTTAATGTCAAAGTCATCTAAAGTTTTTACAATAATGGATTTTTTTTTAATAATGGATCATATAAGTATTTACCCCCTTTAAGTCAGTATTTAGTTGATGCACTTTTGGCAGCCATGACAGCCATGAGTCTATTTGTACAGCCCTCATTCTATCAGCTTTGCACAACTGGACTCTGTAGTTTTTTTCCATTCTTCTTTACGAAACTGCTCACACTCTCTCAGCTTGTATGGTCAGTGTGAGTAAACAGTCTTTTACAAGTCCAGCCACAAATGTTCAGTTGCATTGAGACCTGGACTCTGACTCAGCCACTGCAGGACATTAACATTGCTGTTTTTAAGTCATTCCCATGTAGCTTTGGCTTTATGCTTGAGGTCTTTGTTATGCTGGAAGACAAATCTTCTCCCAAGGTGCAGATATTTTTTGCAGATCACATGGTTTTTGACCAGGTTCTCCCAGTATTTTGTTGCTGCTCTCACAAGCCTTCCAGGGTCTGCAACAAAGAAGCAGCCTCACAGAATGATGCTACCATTGCCATGCCATGCTTCATGGTGGGGAAGGGTTTGTTTCTGATAATGTGAAGTGTTTAGCTTATACCAAACATGCCATTTATTCTGATGGCCAAAAAGCTCAAGTATGGCCTTGTTCTTTCATAGAACCTTCTTCCAGTTCACTTCATACTTTCTTATTTGCATCAGACAAAGTGTAGCTGAGATGACATGTGTGTTTTCTTAACAGTGGCTTTTTCTCTTTGCTGCTCTAACATAAAGCTGTGACTGGTGAAGCACCCAGGCAACAGTTGTTGTCTGCACAGTCACTACATTATCTGCCACTGTTGCTTGCAACACCTTAAGAGTTCTCTTTGGTCTCATGGTGGCCTAACTCAATAGTTTTCTTTTAGCATGAACATTCAGTTTTTGTAGACTACCTACACTATTCAAATTTACAATTATGCAATACTCTTTATATTTCTTAATGATTGATTTAACTGAACTCCAGGGGATATTCAGTGACTTGGACATTCTCTTTTCTACATCCCCTGATTTGTGTTTTTCAATCATCTTTTCACAGAGTTGCTTGGAGTGTTCTTTTGTCGTCATTGTGTATGTTAGACCACCATGCTAACTCCTCACCAGTTGAACCTTCTAGATCAGGAATATTTATACCACAATCAACTAAAACCCCCGACAGGTGATCTCTATTGAGATAATTATGTGACTTCTAAAACCAATTGGCTGCACCAGTGAAAAGTTAGGGGTGAATACTAATGCGATCAAGCATTTTGTAATTAATTTAGCACACTTTGCAGAGATCTGTTTTCTCTTTGACATTAAAAAGTCTTTTTTTTTTTTTGTTGATCAGTGTCAAAAAAGCAAAATCAAATCGATAGAGATTCCATGTTGTATTACAATAAAGTGTAAAAACTTCCAATGGGGTAAATACTTTTTATAGGCACTATAACAAACCCCCAAATCCAGAATAGTAAGCTGTGAAAATGAATAGTCTTGACACACAGAAAGGTTTGGGGCACCCACCCATGTACTTAATCCTGGCTGCAAAAAGGCAAATATGTTGCACAGAAGTGTACAGATTTGAGTCCAAAACAGAACTGAGAAGAAATGGAGGTTGTCTTGCTTTTAAAGTGGGTTGGAGGAATTGACATCAACGGGGGACGGAACAGGAAGTGAGTTCTTGGGGCAGGAACCAGAAGTGATGTCTTTGGGGTCAGAACTGGCAGTGACGTCCTCGGGGTTGGAACCGGAAGTGACGTCATTGGATTCAGGCAGAATTTCCAGTGTCTGGTCTGCAGAGATAAAAGAGAAAATTTTACTGCACCCTTCTACTCATTGGCCTGGCATGGAATTACCTTCTTTTGGTTCTTATGGCTGTCTCCCATGTGCACGTGTGTGACAAAGCATAACAGAAATTCTTAACTCAACAAGAAAATACAAAACTAAATATTTCTATAATTCTCTTAAATACAAAAAGGGTAGCAAAAGACAGAGAGGAAAGTTCAGGATTGAAGAAGCCTTGAATCTAAGCCCTGGTGGAAATCTCAAAATCACCGCACCTACATGATTAGGGGGTCCTGACCCTCATGGCGAAACTTTTAAAACACATGACAATGATCACATAAAAAGTAATTAAAGAACAATCAATGTAAAGACAGTTACCAGATTATATGATTATGTTTTAATGAAAGGTATA
>JANRMT010062822.1:13672059-13725862 GCA_026402145.1 Polypterus bichir lapradei
TGGCCACCAGCTGCTTGAAGTACTGCAGTGCATCTCCTCCTCATGGACTGGACCAGATTTGTCAGTTCTTGCTGTGAGATGTTACCCCACTCTTCCACCAAGGCACCTGCAAGTTCCTGGACATTTCTGGGGGGAATGGCCCTAGCCCTCACCCTGCGATCCAACAAGTCCCAGACGTGCTCAATGGGATTGAGATTTGGGCTCTTCGCTGGCCATGGCAGAACACTGACATTGCTGTCATGCAGAAACTCACGCACTTTTTGCCACTCCTGTCTGGTCCAGCGAAGGTGGGTTTGTGCCCATAGGCGGCGTTGTTGCTGGTGATGTCTGGTAAGGACCTGCCTTACAACAGGCCTGCAAGCCCTCAGTCCAGCCTCTCTCAGCCTATTGCGGACAGTCTGAGCACTGATGGAGGGATTGTGTGTTCCTGGTGTGACTCGGGCAGTTGTTGTGGCCATCCTGTACCTGTCACGCAGGTGTGATATTCGGATGTACCGATCCTGTGCAGGTGTTGTTACACGTGGTCTTCCACTGCGAGGATGATCAGCTGTCCTTCCTGTCTCCCTGTAGCGCTGTCTTAGGCGTCTCACAGTGTGGACATGGCAATTTATTGCCCTAGCCACATCAGCAGTCCTCATGCCTCCCTGCAGCATGCCTAATGCACATTCACGCAGATGAGCAGGGACCCTGGGCATCTTTCTTTGGGTGTTTTTCACAGTCGGTAGACAAGTCTCTTTAGTGTCCTGCGTTTTTAGAACTGTGACCTTAAATGCCTACTTTCTGTAAGCTGTTAAGGTCTTAACGACCATTCCACAGGTGCATGTTAATTAATTGATTATGGTTAATTGAACATGCATGGAAAACATTGTTTAAACAATTTACAATGAAGATCTGTAAAGTTATTTGGATTTTTAAAACATTATTGTTGAAATACACAGTCCTGAAAAAGGGACGTTTCTTTTTTTGCTGAGTATATATTGATGAGAAAATTCAGCTATGCATTTACTGTGAAAAAGTTATAAGAAAAACGGAGATCAAAATCTGTTTGGCAAATTAAATAGTAATAAAATATCTGTACACAAATTAATATTTACTAGCTTTGACAATGCTCATTTGTTTATTAAGTTATTACTTTTTATTTCTGTTATGAACTAAAGCAGTGTTAAACAGTGGAACACTGACAAGCCTATGAGCTGGGTAATGAGCTAAGTATGTCTTGCTTATTGCAGAATTTCTACCAAAGGATTTGGTGTTGAACTTGGTCTACTTTGTCTTTCCTTCTGCCTCTCTCTCCCTCTCTCTGTCTCTTTTAGTCTTCCCCTGTTTTCCTCTCATGTTATCACCAATCTGGTGGGTGGAGCTTAGTTTTGAGTTTTAGCTTCCAGATTTTCATTGGGTGTGTCTGTGACATCACTAAGGAAAAAAATTCAGATTTGGTAATCCGCCTGATGACTTGTCTGGAAACTGTGAAAAGAAACTGCAGTCCTGCTAGTGGAAGATGACAGTTATTGAAGGTTAGAGGATTAAATAACACCTTAGGCAGTCATAGAGGCTACTGCATGGCCATTTATAAAATGTCATCATTAGGAAGGATTTAAAATGAAGAAAAGAGAAACTAACAAAATGGATAGATAGACAGATAGATAGATACTTTATTAATCCCAAGGGGAAATTCACAGATTACAGCATCTTCTTTTTAGTTTGTTTTTGCTATATTTTTCTTTCAATTATTGTTAATATGAAAGATTGTAAAATGTAGTCATTGAATTGGTGTTCAAAAACTTTTTATCCGTTTTTTGAATATCAGAATTTTATAATCATTTTAGCAACTATTATCTGTATTTTTTTTTTTTTTTTTTTTGAGAACACGGACTTTTGTAAAACTTGCCATAATCACATCCTGTCCCAATGCTCATGAGCAATTGGCCATCACAAAATGATTTCCTTGCACTCTGTTGCATTTCATCTTATGGAAAATTACAACAAAAGGCTGCCACAAGCCTCATTTGGCAATAGAAGAAAATTATTTTTTAGCATGTCATCACTTTAAAAATGATTTCAGTCAAGATTCAGAAGTGTTGGCAGCTATGAAAAATGAAGCATATGAGAAAAGAATGCCAATTGTGCTAAAGCAGGCCATATAAAATTATTTGATTTTTCCAACAAACCCACTTGCGCTCTTTACCTCTTTACCTTTTAATTCAGAATGGAGCAGGACCAGAAGTAGTCTAAATTACACATTGTCTGCAGCAGAGTCCAAGCATTCAGCAGTAGTGCTACCGCTACCTCTAAGATCCACACCGTGAATCAAAGCAATATTATGCAGGAGTGCTTGATATAAAATAAAGTCTTCTATTAGTCACAAGGAGATGGAGAAAAAATGTTTTTAAAAAACACAGAATCAAGGCATTACTGAAAAGATTCCATTTCTTAACCATCTCCCCTAATGTCTGTATAATACATTTATGTACTTAATTTTTGAATGGTTTTTGTTTTGGCAAAACTTGTCATGTTTTATTTTTTGCCACCATTTTGTTTAATGTTTCTGACCTTGACACCACCATTTTCTATAGATTATTGTTGGCAACGGTGCTCAGTTTGCTATCATATTCTTCCAAGAAGTGAGTGTTGAATGTATAAAATATGGGAGTTAGGACTTTTGGGAATGTTTTCTTCGGCCTCATTTTTAGTTAGTGGCTTTGGTATGTTGGTGATTTGACGTTGTTTCTTTTTAAAGATTACAATTTTTCTCACATCTCTTGGTCTTGTGTCTTTTGTGCTCTGCTATTTCAGTCCAGGGCAGAACATTCCAATGACTCCTTCTTTGAACTTCTATGTGTTGTGCTCCAGCTGCAATACCTATGAGGTACCCATGTGGTTAGATGTTTACAAATGGAGCATATAAATTTCATGTTGCTCAAACATTTTGCTCTAATATTCTTTGCAAAGGCCAAATTTTCACTTAGATTACTCTTTTAAATTATGGACAATTAAAACAAGGGGATTTTATGTTCCTATTCATCCATACTCTGAACTCCATTTTGCTCATTTTCATTATAATATCCCCCTAAATTCATTCCATTGTTTGATACATGCAACCAGCTTGGAATGAATGGGGTCCCATTTCATTCTTAATCCTCTAACATCAGCATCTATTCCATTTAATTTCATGGTGTCATGATCTGCATGTTCAAAAATGGTAAAAAGATGTCAGGCCATAAAGAAATAAAATCTCATAAACATGGCCAGGGCTTTCCCTAGCCTGAAATAGGTCTCACCTCAGGCAGTCTGACCTCCCAACTTCACAGGCAGGAATTTCCTCAAAAATGGGGAATAGACTTTAACAGTTACTTCAAATGTCAAAAAATATATCAGAAATACACAAAAATGACCACCTAGGTAAAGGAACTGTATAACCACTAGGAAGATGAAAGAAATGGAAAAGCAAAATCTTTATTAAAAAAAAAAAAACAAAAGAAATGCAAACATAATAGAAAAACACAAAATGAGGCAATAAGGGTTTGCCTAAAAAGGCAACCAAAAGCAAACAAGTCCCAAATTGCAATCCAAGAAACAGAAATCACAAAATGGAAGTGAAACAAGAAAATGAATACTCCCTTTGATATGTACTCAATGAGCATCAATGATCCACTGAAGGATCAACTGAGTGTGAGGGTGGTTCTTTAACAGTGACGTCAGGGTGGCCCTGCCTCTTGCTGTCACATCCATCAAGTCCAAGGAACATAGGAGAACTGTTCAAAATACATAGAAACTAAATAGTAAATAAACTGGGCAAAATTAAAAAAAAAAAACTTAATTAAATAATTACAATAAACATATGAAAGTAATACTTTTAAATAAACAAAGAAGACACAGAAAAAGAAAATAAACAAAAACCAGGGAAAACATCCTGACTGAAACATAACAAAGAATGTTAGAACATGTCTCTCAAACTGCTTCAATATGATGATGCATCTCCCTGCTCAGCTCTAACTTTTCACTGTGAGTTTTGACATTCCTCATTTCATCGAGGACCTGTTCCCTCCTGCTTTTGGATCAGCTTCCCATGATAAAGACTAGCCTTTTATAAAATATCTAATAAGGTTGTCTCAATGTTCATTAACCAATATGTACTGTAAATTTCTTGACCTCAGGGCATTGTGAAAAGAACAGCCTCGACACACACAAAAAGGTTTGGGGCAGCCACCCATATATTGTCCCTGGCTGCAAAAGGGCTTTGAAAGAGCACTCATGTGCCTGGTTTTGAGTCCTGAACTGAACTGAGGAGGTAAGAAAAAGATGGCGGCTTTACAAGCCAAAAGGCGGAAGTGATGTCATTTGGCTGGAACCAGAAGTCTGGGCGCCGGAGCCGGAAGTGATATCAGTCTGGACGTCGGAACAGGAAGTGATGTTCAGTTAGGCAGGTTTTCCTGCATTTGGCCTGCAGAGATAACAGAGGTAAGTTTAGTGCACCCCGCCACCCCCAGGCCTGGTGGGTAATTACCTCCACTTGGTCTACTCAGCTCCCTCCTAGTGTGTGACAACATATAACAACCCCACTCCATGTTTATCTTAATTAAATGGCAAAGACCCATGATGCATACACTTTAAGAATGCCAGTCCTATGTATTGACAGTTCCACACTCAGGCTGGACACTAGGCACCACTGCTATATGGTCTCAGAGGAGAACTTATTTTAGTTAGGTCTTTACTATAACCAATGACCCATTCTTCAGGTTTTGCTCTTATTTACATGACAGGATAACCTGAGGTACTGTTACTTTCCCTCATACAATACAAATAAACATATCCCACTGCATGATGGAGCAGTTGCATAGTGGTAGTGCTGCTGCCTTGCAGTAAGGGGACCAGGCTTTGTGTCCTGAGTCCTCCCTGTGTGGTGGTTACTTGTTTTCTCAGTGTCTTTGTGTGTTTCTTCCAGCTGTTCCGGTTTTCTCCCACTGTCCAAAGACATGCAGATTAGGTGAATTGGTGTTGCTAAATTGGCCCTAGTTAGTGGTTGGTGTGTGTGTAGGCTAGCTGGTGTATACTCTAAACCAAGACCCTGGTCTGGATTAAGAGGATTAGGAAATGACATGATATATCTTAATACAAAATTGCTGTTTTTGGAGACAATTTTGTCTCAAATTGGAAAATATATTAAAACTACTATTGATAAGTTAGTTGCTGTAATCAGGACTAAGTAAGAAAGGCGCTGCCAAAAGAAAGGAATGGTGCTAATAGTAAAAAAAGGAAGACCATGAGCCCCCAAAATTACTAAATTTGATTTGATTTGGTACTATATTAACAGATTTTCCTATGTACAGCTCAGTTTTTTAATTCCAATACAATAATCTCTATATATAATCTTCATTTGGATCTTGATCTTTGTTTGTCCGCGAATGAATTAGAAGAAGAAGCACTAGATGGCAGTAGAGAGACAGCTAAAACATATAGTAGGCATTGCATTAAGAATCTTCTCCAGGCTTATACTACTGAAGACTGTAGTACTCCAGTCACACCTCAAAACACAGACATTCAAACTAAACAAATTGTTGTGCTTTAAATTAACTAAAGAGATCTTCATTTAGATCTTGATCTTTGTTTGTCCGTGAATTCCACACATGCGTAGACCACCTTCCAGTTTAGTACGTTATTGTTACTCACGGATGTCAACAAGGTGCCAGAATAACGAAAGGGGTGGTGGACAGTGTTACGCTGGTTAGCTCCTGAGGCCTGGTTAGAGAATGAGATTGCCAAAGATAAAAGATACGTGCCTACGTAACATATGGATGAAAGAAAGACAGTGGGCAAAATGAATGACAACGTAACAGCACGTTCCGGAAATTATTATTGTTACGTTGTAGCCGGCGAGTGCTGCGCGTCTCACAGTTGTACCATGGCTTGCTCACATGTCAGTGAAGTGATCCCTATTTATGCTTTAAAGAGCCTGGATACCTATGTGTCCCCCTTTTATAACCATTGCTCCGTGTATATTGCCTTACTCTTTGGATTGCCACAAAGCAACCTGTGAGATTGGAGAAAGGTTGAGAAGAGATCGTGAGAGGAAACGACAACGTCGTGAAAACGAGACGGACTGTGAACGGACAGAAGCAGAAATGCTCCTACACCACCACATAATTACTATTCGGACAGTGATTCCGAGTAGGCCGTTCCTATCGAATCAATGTCCAAGGGTTTTCTTTTGTAATTTTGTTTCCCTTATAAAAAATCATAATGCTGTGCGACGAAGGGCCCAGTTCATGACTGGCAGCCGCGTCTAAACAGGGAGCCCTTCACAGACAACTTTAACACGCGCAATGTAGTTGGGCGCACATGGCTAGTGAAGAATAATGAAGAATGTGCTGTGTCTCAGCCAGGGCTTCTCCCCTTGCTAGGGTTCAAACTCATGTGTTATGCTTGTTTTTGATTCTTTTATTTAGGTTACTATTACTTTTGATGGCTATGTACTTTATTCTTTGTTTTTAATTAGTGGGTTATGCTCCATGTGTTTTGCGGGAGGTTCCCCAAGAGACAGAGCCACCTGCCAGTCACCGCCAGGAACTGCCCTCCATCCTAAAAATGCAGAGGGTTTCCCATAGTTCCTAGCGGCCCAATGTGAATGGGCTTCAGAGTGGTGTTTTGCTTGTGCTTAATGATTTACTGGATTTTTTGTCCTATTGCTCTGTTTTTCAATTATTCTTGGGATTTCCTACTGGGACTCTGCTCGATTTTGGATTTGCCTTTAGCAGGTATTGCATGCCTTTTGTGATCTTCAGAGATTTTTTTTTTTTAAGAGAGTATTTTTCTTGTGCAGAATAAATATTTTTTTATATATAAACATTCTTGTTTTCTCTTGTTACTAGTCTGGTTTGATGGGTATTTTTATGACTATGTGCTTTGGAACTCTTTAGTGCCTGGGACTCCAGAATGGGCTAAGTAATTTTAAAAAGTACAATAAAGAAGAATAGAACAGTAATTCAAAAATACAATCAAGTTCAAGTTCAACCACTTTATTGTCATTGTGTAACACAACAAAATTACTTTTTGTGACAGCCCCAAGGTGCATTTAAAGAAAAGTCAAATAATTCCAAACATGTCTTATACAGTGTTACGTGATCAAGTAACCAGAGCAAATTATTTTTGCTCAAAGTACAGCAGCATAAATTGTTATTGCACCTGTTAATGAATAGTACATTACATATTCTATATTGTAATACATATAGCTTATTGCACATGTTCAATTAAAAATGATCTCAGACTGAGGAGATTCAGAGTTCAGAAAGTATATGGCAGATGGGACAAAGCTATTTTTTAGTCTGTTTGTGCGTAGACACAGATTGACTTAAAGTGTCTTCCTGATGGGAGGAGCTCAAACAAAGAATTTCCAGGACGAGTTTTGTCCTTGAAAATGTTTTTGGCCCTTCTCACAAATCTAGAAGAAAAGGCCAAGAGTTATAAAAGTTCAAATCCCCAGAAGGCTAAAAATTGGAAAGGCCAAATTACAAAATGCCTAAGGTTTCAAAATGCCAAAATACAAAATGACAAGGATTGCAAAAGGTCAAAGTACTATAATGTTGATAACTTAATGTTACTTTAGAAGAATTAAGTGCATAGGACTGGCAAGGTTTGTTGGTCTGAATAGCCTATTCTTGCCTAGTGCCCAGAATAACTGATTTTGTGAGTAAACCAGGAGAAGCAGGCAAAAGACAAAACAAAAGAAAAAATATTAAACCATATCAATAGAAACCCAGACAAGAGTCAAAATCAAGGTCAAAAAACAGGCAACAAGTCAAAAACCAGGAAATACAAGAAGAGTAAACACACAATAGATCAAAATGAAATGAACAATTTTATCTACAGATCAGATAAGGTTCATAGCAAAAGGCTGGCCTTTATACCAGTTGCTTATTAAGTCAAGGTCACAATCGTGGGGACCCCACCCCTAGAAATGAGGGATGTGACCCTGGCAACGGTACACAATATGGCTTCTCTTAAAGGAAAAGGCTACAAAGCATGAATTTACAGCCTAAATCATGACATCTAGATTGTTCTATAAGACAGGAAATTGAAAAGTTCTAGATAAAAATAGGATACGAATAACAAACGTCAAATATACCAAAAAGTCAAATTAATAAATGTTGTGAATTAAAAAAATGCATAAACACAAAAGGTCCAAGGGCTCTAAAAGGACCAAACTTACAAAGGCCAGAAATTGCAAAAGCCAAATTATGAAAATGCCAGAATATATGAAATAAAATCTGACCTTGGAAATAAAGGCAGAGGGAACTGGTAGCAGACAACACAGAGAACCTTACTCAACATCTCTGCAGTTTGCCTGGGTCTTGCACCGACTTTAAACAGGGGCTCAGTTGGCAGTCCCTGTATCTGCACACTTGCTGTATTGAGAGGCAAGGCTTAACATTAAGAGAGAAAAGTACAAAGTGAAAGAACAAAGGAAAAATACAAACTATTGAAAATAAATAATAAAATTATCAAAAGAGATTAGAATACTTAATTAAAAATAAATAAAAACAGGAAGTAATGTAAGTAAAAAAAATTGCATTATCAAAGAAAGCAAGACAATTTACAAAACACAAACTAACATAAAACGAAGGCCTGTGTCGTAACGCCTGCAAGTCTATGATACCAGAGTAAAAGGCGGATTCCCACAAGGGGACACACAAGGGTTCCCTGTATTTTAGTGAGTGCTTTGGAACTGATTACCCTGGGAGAACAGCAGTGGGAAACAACAGATAATTTAAAAGAAGGTCTTAAGACTCATCAAGGGCAACAAGGCGGTCCTATTATATGTAGACCCCAGCTGTATATGGCGCAAGACTGTGTCATCAAATCACCAGAAGAAGCTGTAGGTGGATAGACTTCCAGAGCACATGCATGACCCGAATAGTACTTAGGGGGATTATCTCAAAAATGGCCCCTGGCTGGGGCTTAAAAACTCTTCCTGGAATAGAGAATTTGCTGACTGTTTTCTTTGGCAATTTTACCCTCATTGCTTTCCTCAATTTGTAATGCTCATTTTTATGCTATCTATTATCTGTGAAATAAATCCAACATCCTTTGTGTGGTTTTCAATCACTTATGTCTTGTATTTGTTTTGTGTTATTTTTTGTTAGATTTTTCAACGATTATATTCAAAGTGGTATTGTAATCTCTGTAAATCAGACAATCTGAGTAGGCCAGACCTCATCTAACTGCCACCAACAAGCCTGCCATTGACAGCAAAAGCTGTCTGTTATCCAAGCCAGAGGTTTTCTCTGGACATGTTGGATACTTTTATTCCTGCAATTATTTTTTTAAAGCAGTCAAAATTTTTTTAATAATTAAGTATTGGGGACAAAAGTACAGTGTTTATCCTAGAGTAGGATCATTATCAGGAAAGGATATTACATCCAAAATGGTCTCCCAGACAGAGATCTAGTGCTTTCCAGTTCTCTGACCTTTCTTTATGGGGCCAAAAGAGGCAGTTCACCTGCCTTTTCCACTGACCTTCTTGGACCAGATCTTCTCCTTCCAGTATCCATTTCTCTCTTTGCAACGTGTCCTTCTTAGTGCACTATGTTATCTCTCCCGGCTTGCGAAAAAGAACAGATCAGTTCTTTCACATTTCAAGTGTTCAACTCCCTTCTCCTGTACTCCCATCTTGGTTCGATTAAAGAGATACAACAAAAGGGGACAATTTTCAGACATAGATATTGCTAGCACATGGATAGGGGGGCTAAAGTTAAAGACTGTTAAGAAAAAACATTTTCTATAGCCCTCAATCCAAGTTTATGGCAATGGGGAGCCAGAGCCAATCCAAGATCCACAGGGTCTGATGCCAGAGCCAAACCTGGACCGTGCCATACCATCACAAGGCAATAAATCAAACACACGGGACTATAAAGAGTGGCAATTTGAGATAAGTTGATTTTTTAGGGTTCATTATATACTAACAGTCAAAGGCAGTTTTGGATTTTTGTCGAAACTTTATCAGCTCACTATACCCAAATTCTTAGTGGAAAAAACAAAAAATGTAGCTGAAATGTTTTTTTTGAATATCTGTTGGCTATCATTCATTAAAAACACACTGTCTCGCTTAGTGGAAATGACTCATTATCAAATATTTTAGTCTAGCACAAATATTTTCTTTTCACATCTCCTGCTGCTGTCATCTTATAATTTGTTTTTTCTTCCTTCTTTTGATGCAGGAAATGCATTTGATCTTATGCCAGCAATAAAAATTTCATAATAAAGTGCCACATTATACTTACAAGAAAATTGTATCAAGCAATAGCTGGCAGTCTAAAAAAATTAAAGTAGATGTACTTAATAAAAATAAATTGACAGATGGACAGACAGGCAGAAAACAGTATTTAAGATATTTCAGTTTCTACTGAAGCCTACACTCAGTAGCCACTTTACTACTAGATAGGGTCTCATTTTGCCTCTAAAACAAACAAAACTCATCAAAGCACGGATTTAACAAGACATTGGCATATTTCTTTTGGATTGGTATGCATGTTGATCTCATAGTATTATGGAGTTCATTCAGATTTTTTTTAGCCACACATTTAAGCTGCAAATCTCCAGTTCCAAATTATGCCAAAGTTGCTCTATTTGATCTAGAAACTGGAAAGGTCATTGGAATAAAATTAAGTCACTTCATGTTCACACTGAGCTGGTAGGTCTAATGTGTGCCAAGGGAACATTTCTTAAACCATTATATTACCACCATTAGCCTGTACCTTTGACACAATGCACAATATATCTATGGCTTCATGCTATTCATGGTACATTCAGACCCAACCATCTACATGTAGCAGAAAAAAAATCAAGATTTTTAAGTCCAGGGGACATTTCTTCAGTCTTCTGTTGCCCCATTTTGGTGATCACATGTCCACCTTAACTGGTAGGAGTGAAAATCAGTCTGGTCTCCTGGTTCTGTAGTCCACCTTCTTCAAGGTCCATTGTGTTGTGCATTGAATGAAGACCTTCTCCACAAGACTGCTTTAAATTATTATTATTGAGTGTTTGTGTTTTTTCTATTATCTTGAACAAGTCTGCTGACACAACCATATCTAACATCCAATCATTCCATGATCAAAGTGACAAATAAACCTGTAGAAGATGTCTGCATGCTCTCTATATTGATCAAAAGATGCATGTTTGGTCACTGCGTATATTATTACTGCTATGAAAGTATTCAAATCCTTGGAATCCGAATATAAAATGGATTATATAGGAAACAGATAAAAAATGACAATAACATTTTACAAATCTTTTAAAGCTAATTACATATAATAAACAGGAGATAACTGATTCTACAAAAAAATATTAATTTCTTTTTGACATAATATTTTGTAAAGACAGAGAAAATTCAATTTATCCAATTTAAATCTCTATCAGGTTTGCACATTGTTTTTCCATAAGTCTTCAAATAATTGATCACACTCTCATGGCGCAAGGGTAACATAGTTAAATAGTAGTCTTAGACTTGGTTATTCTAATTTTGATTGATGCCTGGGGGGTGATAACTCCAATCCAAAGCAGTAACATTTTCTGTTTTTGCAAAGTCATTCTAGTCAAGGTTTATTAGTATATTGGTCTACTGCAAGATGAACACTTTTCCAGGTTGCAGGTCTTTTGTTGACCATAAACAAGTTCTTCCACTCAGTTTATTCCATATTGTTAAACATTTATTTATTAATGGTCGTTCTATTCATTTTTAGTGCCTAAAACAGAAAACATCAATATAAGAAGTTGTAAGCCAAGTTTATATTAGCAAGAAAAGTAAAAGGGACATAATTCAGGTCAAACCTGTACATTGTCTCTTTGACAGATGGTATCTCATCCCAGAGGTGGGAAAGACTCACATAGGGGATGCAACTAGTAAGAAAACTCAAGACACTGTGAAAAATAAAAAAATAATAATTACAATTATAATCATAAATAAAAAGGAGTGCAACAATGTTCACCATCACAATAAACTCCTATTGATGGTATCAAAACTCCTTTTGTTTAGTCTATTTTTTCAGCTTACTCTGGCATAGTTGGCAGGATCCATTTCTAATTGACAGCCCAAACCACCAAGGACCTGCTACATTAAGTTTTCAATCGTGTTCAATAACATCAAACGTCATTATCTAATTAGCAGAAAGTCTTTGCTAGAGGCAAAGGTGGCCTAGTGAGCATCTCTGAATCAGCATTACCCATTCTACTTCCCAGAAATGAAGTGCCCAGGGGCATAAAAAATGCCCATGAAGTGCATCAGAATGTGAAGATTATGGATATCTTCTTTAACATCTTTAAAATAAGGAGGTAAGGTAACACTGGCCAGAAGTCTGATGGGCTGATGAGTATGGACCATTCCTTATAAGGAATTACAACTTTCAAAAAATACTAATCAGGACTACAACCAGTTGAAATGGAAAATCCTAGTGTTTCTAGTTTTGGAACCATCCTTCCAAATGATATGAAAATACAGTTACAGCTCTAGTGTTCAAGTTGAAGACCTGGATGAATAAGTATGTAGAGCTAAGGAAAGTACATCTGAAATATTTGTCAAGACCTAAATCTCTGAGCAGGTTGGTTCTTTAATGTGGACATTAAAGTGCATGGCTTACTTAAGGCCATTAACCACCAATGAAGAATCCTTGGAAGGAATTACCCTCCCTTCTCACAAAATATCCACTAACCTAAGCTATTGTTTTATTTGTTGTACTAAAAACAACATGGGTGAACTTGAGTACGCATATGATGAAAAAGACAATATTCTTTATTCACATGTTTCTGAGGTTTTTACATGTGAAGAGGTCAATAACCTCCGAGAAGTTACAGAAACAATTAAGGGGGTAGTAATTTGGAAATTGTGGAGAGAAAGAAAAGTACTGTTAATATTAAAAAGGCTTAATACAAATGCATCATTAGGACCATATAAAATTTATCCTAGAGAGTTTAGTTTAGTGAATACAAATTTAAACACTTGACACATATTTTCCAAAAATCACTGCACAATGGGAAAATCCCTAAAGATTAGAAGCTAGACACTGTTTTCAATGTCAATGTCAATTTATTTATATAGCACATTTAAAACAACATAGTAATGCTGCGGCCAAAGTGCTTTACAATAATAGAATAAAAGAAAAAAACAAAAGCAATAAACAAAACATAAATAGTAATAAAATATATGAACATAAAATAAGATAGATAATAAATAGAAATAATGTTATATGATGTGAATTTCCCCTTGGGATTAATAAAGTATCTATCTATCTATCTATCTATCTATCTATCTATCTATCTATCTATCTATCTATCTATCTATCTGATCACAAAGATGGAAACCATCAGTATTACTGAAGGTCACTGAAAGCAAGTGAAAAGAAGTGAGTTTTTAATCTTGTTTTACACAGTTCAATTGTAGATGACTCCTTTATATAATGAGGTAAAGAGTTCCACAGGCGAGGGGCAGCAGCTGCAAAGGCCCTGTCCCCCTTGGTTTTACATTTGGTACTAGGGACAACAAGAGATAACTGACCAGAAGATCTAAGCACTCTGGATGGCTGGTGTAAAACACACAGTTCAGATAAATAGGCAGGAGCAAGCCCATGTAAAGATTTAAAAACTAGCAGCAAGATTTTAAAATCAATTCGAAAACTGACAGGCAGCCAGTGTAAAGAAGCTAAAATAGGAGAAACAGAGTCATACTTCCTTGCCCCAACCAGAAAGCGAGAGGCAGCATTTTGGACCAGCTGTATCAGAGATTTGTTAATCCCAGAATACAGCAAATTGCAATAATCGAGGCGAGAAAAAATAAAAGCATAAGTAGCTTTCTCAAGATCTTTAGAAGATAAAAAAAGGCTTGATCTTACCTAATAGACGAAGTTGGAAAAAGCAACTCTTGACTACAGAATTTACTTGTTTCTCAAAAGAGAGGTTACTATCAAAGGTAACACCAAGATTGCAGACTTGAGGTTTGGAAAAGACAGAGAAAGAGCCGAGAAGTCCAAGACCACTTTGGGCTTTAGCTGGTGGACCCACTATAAGCACCTCTGTTTTATTTTGATTTAGATCAAGAAAATTATTAGCCATCCAGGATCTTAGTTCAGACAGACAGTTGTGGAGTTGTTTTGTTGCAGAGGTGCAGACAGGAATATAAACCTGAGTATAATCAGCATAGCAGTGAAAAGAAATGTTAAATTCCCTAAAAATCGCTCTAATTGGGTGAAGGTATATAGAGAATAAAATAGGACCCAAAATGGATCCCTGAGGAACATCATATTTGAGAGGGGCAGTAGATGAAAAAGAGGAATTTAAAGTCACTGAAAAGTGTCTCCCAGTTAAATATGACCAAAAACCAGTTAAGAGCAGACCCTTTAAGCCCAACAAGATGTTCGAGCCACATCAGCAATATTTCATGATCAATGGTGTCAAAGGCAGCAGACAGGTCAAGGAGGACAAGGACTGCCGCATCACCTGAGTCAGTAATAAGAGAGATGTCATTGAACACTTTCAGGAGTGCCGTTTTAACACCATGATAACGCCTAAAACCAGATTGGTAGATCTCAAATAAATTATTGGAGTTAAGGTGATTGACCAATTGATTATAAATAATTTTTTCTAGAATTCTAGCCAGAAATGTCAGCTGGGAAATTGGACGAAAGTTGGTTAAACTCCAGGATCTAATCCTGCCTTTTTTAGATGGGGACGGACTGCAGCATGTTTAAAAAATGAGGGTACAACCCCCGAACTAATAGAATCATTTATAATGGCTAGTAAAGATGAGCCCAACACATCAAAGGCTTCCACTAAGAGACGTGGTGGTACAATATCGGGGGGCTGGAAGCTGGTTTAAGGGTGTCAATAGTTCTTTTTTAGCATTGAAAGTGAGACTTGATCAAAGGAATCTAGAACAATGTCATGATTAACAGTAGGAAGTTCATAGCCAGTCTGAACAATGCCACGGCGGATAGTATCAATTTTGCTGACAAAGAATGATAGAGACTGCTCACATGAATGAACAGTGCTATTTAATCCCATCATAGAATGAGGGTGAATGGCCGCATTAATTGAATTAAATAAAACCCTAGGATTGTTTTAATGGCGGGATACTAAATCGGCAAAGAAGTCATGTTTCGATTTCTTAACTTCAGCCTGGAAATTGAAAAGAGAAGTCCTGAAAATCTGTTTAGAGATAGTTAGTCCATCTTTTTTCCAACGCCGTTCAGCAGTTCGACAAACACGGCGCAGTGATCTCGTAGTTTCATTTAACCAGGAAGCAGGTCTTACCTTATTACTGCATATCTTGGGCGGAGCAATTGCGTCTAAAACCGTTTTACAGGAGGAATAAAATTTTACGACGGAATCATCGATATCATTATTTTGGTCATGCATATAAAGACTAGAGAAAATGGTTTTAAAATCAGATATAATGGAAGAATTTAAAAAGCGCGAGCAGCGTGGTGGACGGTTATTAGTCAGGAGATCAACAGTAATATGCAGATCCATCATTACAGAAAAGTGATCAGTGAAAAAAACATCACATAAATCAATACTATTCACTGAAATATCACGAGTAAGAACGAGATCAAGGGTGAGACCGAGAGAGTGAGTTGGCATATTAATATGCTGTATAAAATAAAATGAGTCCAATAGTGATAAAAAGTCTTTGACCAAAGGTTTCAATTGACAACAAACGTGAATGTTGAAATCACCAACAATAAATATTTTGTCATGGGAGAGGGTGATATCAGCCAGGAGATCAGAGAATTCATAAATGAAAGCATCATTAATTACAGGAGGTCTATAAACCACGGCAAACAACAAAGAAGGGGAGCTGCACACTTCGAAAAGTTGGAGTTTTCCTTTCAAATAAATATGGTGATCGATCTAGATCAAGTAACTACAGGCCAATAAGCTTAAAATGTATTGGAATAAAACAATAGAAGAAATTGTCAAGGAAAAAATTGAGCAATACATCTTAAGAACAGGTGTATTAGTGAACAGTCAACATGAGTTTAGATGGGAAAGACCAGTGCTTCACTAATATGCTGGAATTCTATGGGGAAGCAAACAAAGCATTTGATAAGAGAGGCAAGTGTGATATTAATTATCCTGATTTACATACAGCTCTTATAAAACTAAAACAAGTGGGAGTTTAATGCACTGTTTGTAGATCCAATAAGTCTAAGATTGTCTTAAACTCAAGGATCAACGGGTCATACTGCCAGGTAGTTTACTAAAGTAGATGATGTTGAAAGTGCTTTCCCTCAGGGATTCATGCAGGGACCACTGCTTTCTACAATATATATAAATGATCTTATTTAAAATATAAATAACAAACTGGATATATTTGTAGATGATACTAAACTAGGTAGAATGTTAGACAATCTAGTATCAACTGAATCATGAGAGATGGATCTGGACAGAATTCAGATTTGGTGAGACATATGATTGATGAAATTGAAAATTGTTAAAAAACATAAAGCATTTGACTGGGGTTGGGGATCTTCTTTCCTGATTTTCAGTTGTACCATTAGGCCTTAACTTTCCCTCCAATCTGGCACTGGATCAACTCTTCCCTCAAATCACCCTTCCTGACTACAAATTGAGCAAAACTGTGTCTCCTTTCTTTCTCTTTCTGTTGTTATTAAGATTAAAATATAAATGTTCTCTTGTTCGGTTATCTTCTAACTGAATATGTTTAATGAAAATCTGATTGCAAAAAAATGTAAAACATTACATGTAGGAGGTATTAATGTTATATCTGTGTACACAATGGTGTGGGATCTGAAACTTAAAAGTACACCTTATGAAATGAACTTCTTTTATACTTGTCATTATCTGGGTTCATAGTTTTATTTTTTGTAACTATTCCTTGTCCTCTAAAAATGATTTCACTATGGTTTTATGTTTATGTTTTTTTCTTTTTTTTTTGTTTTGTTGTGTTTTTAACATTTTTAATGTTTTTCCATGGCACCATCTTGTTTCCTTGGTAGAATAAGTGCTATTGCTGGAGGTCATGAGCCATGATGTCATTAACTCAACGTTTTTAAAAGCCACTGCCATGTGTACCTAATCATTTAAGATTTGGAGTTGTAAAGGAAAATCATTTGCATCATTTGAGATTGCTAATTTTTTAATTTACTCGTGTGTCAGAGGACCTCATCGCAGGCTCAGTCAAGGTTTGTGTTAACCCACCAAGACGAGGATTGGCTTTGCCACTAATGCTGCCTTCTCCTTCTATCCCCGCAGTAGTGAAAAGCTGCCCGGTGAAGACATTTAGTCTTACTCCTTCTGGTCCCGTCATAATAAGATTCTGGGTGTTCCAGAAGGAGGTGTCATTTCTTGGCCAGAGCAACCCGCAAGATGGAGCTCCACTAAAGACCCAACTGTTGTAGACTTGTTTGCAGATCTCTGTTGATGGGACTTGTGCCACTAGTGCTATTTTTGTTCTTTTTTCTTTTGTTTTCTCTTCTTCAGATAATTAAAAGGGAAGACCCAGTTGGTGCCCCAGAATCTTTCTTATTGTCTTAAGCTCATTCCTGCACCCGACCACACTGGTTACAACATTTTTTTTCTGTCTTTTGATTATGATTTATGTCTTGTGTTTAGATAGACAGACAAACCTCCTGATTCCATGCACTCATAAAACTGCTCTTGCCTTGAGCAATCATTACAATAGTAGATTCACTGTTCACATACAGAAGTGTAGAGAAGAGATTGAGACTATCAGCTCAAGTATAAAATTTGGAAGTATTCATAAAAAAGGACCAAGAGTTGAGATATAGTCAAAAAAAGGCCAAAGTTCAATACCAGAAAACCTATACACTGAATCGTCAAAGCCTTGAACTACTACAGGTATACTAAATTATACTCAGAGGTCAACAGCAAGAAGTGTCACAATACTAAATAAACAAAAAGTTCACACTAGAAAGTTTGTTTGTATTCACAGTTTTGGACAACCAGGAAATGTACAACTTACCTTTATACTGGCACAATGGTGACATGATGTGCTGCACACTGTTGGGTCGTCCTCACATAGAAATGCATAGCCACTAGAAAAAGTCTAAAAATGGTGGAATTAATAATAACAAAATAGCATTGTGAGAATCTGAGTTGTAGGTGCCTATCTAAAGTCAACAGAGGATGAACTTTATCTTAACAGATTTCACTGAGTGATCTGTACTAATTGAACCTATCTCAACAGATTCTGTTTATGCCTAAATATTATATTATCATGTTGAGAAATTATAGGTGTCCATTAAAAGGCATTCACTAAATAAGTCTCTACATGTGTTTATGTGAGGAGATGCCATACCTTTAAAAATTGTTTAATGCTATTGAAACACTGCAGATATTATTCAAACTAAAAACAAAGATCTTTTTACAGGTCAAATAAACAACATTGAAGAAGTAGCTAGTGACAGACTAAGAACAGAGTTTAGAGAGGAAAAGGAGGCGATGTTTCACATTGGGAATGCCAAATAAGCCTGGGAGGATTTCATCACTCTGATAGGTCAAAATATGCAGGCAAAAAATAAAAAAAAAATAAAATGAATTTGTTAATGATCTCATTACATCTTGCTGCTGCTTTGATGTGAAATACTCAAAGCCAGATAGTCTAACGTCTTCATGAGGCACTTACCATATCAGATCACAGAAGGTTGTGACCCAATAGATATCAGTTAGATAGTGGTTAGATACTGAGGAGGATGATAGCGGGCAATACTCCAGGACCTGACCTCATGAAGGGAAAAATTCTAGGCAATGCCGTGGGGAGCTCTCTCTGGTATTTGTGCCAACATTTGTACTGCTCATTTTGGGAACATATTGTACCCACACTGCGTAACAGCTCTAGAATGTATCCTTTTACAAAAACGAAAAACCCTTGTGACTGAAAAAAATAAAAACCAGTGGCATTATCATCAGTTACTGGATATCTAAATGTTTAGAACATTTCTTATTCATCTTACAACCTAGGTGGGCACCCCCTTTGCGATCTGCATACAGACAGGACTGCTTAGTAATAGATGCAGTCATGATTGTTCAGTATAAAACATATACCCAATTCTTTAATTAAATTACATATTTCTTTTAGAGAACATGATGAGTCTTTTCTTTACTGGTGATAATGATCAGAAGAATACTGGCGGCAATGTCTCATTTTCAACACTAGTAATGACGTTTCTCCTGCCAATGGTCATTCTGTGTTTTTATTTCATCAGTGTCAGTACCACACTCCTGCCCTTACTTGCCTAATCCTTAAACATCTTCATTGCAAATGTTCTTACAACTTTAAAATTTCATTCAGTAAAGGAGATATTTTTCTTAGTTTTCCACATGAAGACAGATGCAAGCAGCGCTTAAGCTAGTACCCTGGTGTAAATTGTTGCCTCTCTTCTCTGGCACACACTTGATATTTGCATATATCATTTGCCCCAATAAATCATCTGAAGTTATTGAAATTATTGAATATTGCATACCATGTGTGAATTGTTCTCTGTCTTCTGTAGACAGCTAGACAGTAATCACTTGTATCGTTCACTATCAATAATGAAGAAGACTATAGACATATTTGAAAAACTGTGAGTGTCAGCTATTTTATTTAGGTAAAAATACATATAAAATCAATAGAAATGATATCACAGTATTTTTCAAAAAATTAAAGTAAAAATTACACAACCAATGTCAATATTCTTCAAGGAGAAGATGGTACAGAGTGGAGAGAGAAAACACAATCCTGGAAGGGGACGAGCTCACTACATTTTTATTGACGCGGTAAACACAACAATGAATGAAAATTACTTATTTGAAGATGCTGACACACATCTAGGATTATTCTGCAGCAGAAGCCTGAAGAACTGATGCATTGTAGGTGTTCACTGTCTATAAAGTGCCATTTAGGGAAAACAAAAATATATGACGTTAGTACAAGTATAATGAAATGCTTCTTCATATGGTGAATCACTGTAATACAGACAAAATGGTTTGATGGCAGATGCTTACTCAAATCATACTATTTTTTCCTAAACCACACCTCATAACATACTGATAGCTTTGCTGCTATATAAGAGAGACATTTTTCTGCAGAACTGCATCATTTGTCATATGCCTGATGAAACGGTAATTCCCTTTCACTTAGTATATGTCAAGCAAACCTGAAAATTTTGGCATCAAATTTAGGATAGCTACTTTGTGGTATAATGGGTACTGGGGCTCAGGAAAAAGGTGGCTGATTTTAAATAAATAATGGATGTGCTTATGTTGGGAAGTGGAGCAGGTGCAAGTGATCTGCTGTGACAACTGCTCGTCTCTGGGTTGGTGTGATGTGGTTGGCAGACCATGGAATTGCCTTGTTGGCATATGCGGGCAGTCTGATTGTCTCATTATCAGCCTGGGGCGGCAATCAGTTGAGCGCACCTACAATCGCTTCCCACCCTATAAAAGGGAGCGCAAGATCTGAAAGAGAGAAATAGAGAGAAGAAGGCAGGAGAGAGAAGGAGCCGGTGCGAGTGAGCTCAAGAGTGGGAGCAGAGACAGGCAGCTGTGTGGAGAGCCCCTGGACAGGAGCAGTTTACCAACACCGAGGGGGCCTGCTTTACTGCATCGCTCCAGCTGAGGGAATTGGGGGAGTGGAGAGATCAGGTGGCTGCAGAAGCCCAGGAAGGCAGTGGGAGTCAGAAGCTTGGACTGAGAGTCCCATTGTGAGTGCAATGGCCTTTGGGGACCCAAGCCTAGGTCCGGAAAGAGAGCCTTACTGTAGCCATGGGACGGCAGGGACCCAGACCTGTAGAAGGTTAGCTGTGTCTGTTGGTAGGGTGACTCCTCTGCTGCATTTCCCACATGGGATATCAGAGGGTATGGCAGTTAAAAGAACAATGCACATGGCTTTTAGAAAGAACACTTTGCTGCCAGCTGATTTTTACCTAGTTTTAATGGATTTATTTATTCTAATTTTAACCTCCACAAATTCGCCTTTTTAATTGTATTATTTATTTATTTAGGAATTTTGCACTGTACTTTTTGAACACTTTTTTTTTTAATTGCTTTAATAAAAGCACTTCCACCATGGTTTGTGTGGTGTCCTCATCCCACAGAAACACTATCAGCGGTGGCAGCCTGAAGAGGCTGTGTGCTGAGGTCACATGCTGATTTAAATATCCAGATATATGATAAGTTCATGGTCTCTGTGAGTTATGCATGAGATGTAGAAGACCCACATCATAAAGTTTAAGTTGCTTAGAATGAATAAAGGTATCAAATGCAATAACTGTTATTATTTAGCCTGTGTTGTATCCCTGGCTCACAAACATTTTTATTAATGTAATATTTTAGCTTCTTTTGTTTGTATTCATGTCATATTATGTTTTTATTAATATTTTCTTTATTTTTCTGTTCTGTTAATCTAGATAGATAGATAGATAGATAGATAGATAGATAGATAGATAGATACTTTATTAATCCCAAGGGGAAATTCACATAATCCAGCAGCAGTATACTGATACAAAGAAACAATATTAAATTAAATAGTAATAAAAATGAAGAAAAAAAAAAAATGTTAGCATTTACTCCCCCGGGTGGAATTGAAGAGTCGCATAGTGTGGGGGAGGAACGATCTCCTCAGTCTGTCAGTGGAGCAGGACAGTGACAAAAGTCTGTCACTGAAGCTACTCCTCTGCCTGGAGATGACACTGTTCAGTGGATGCAGTGGATTCTTATTTTTGGACTTTAAAAGCTTTAAAAGATGCAGCTCCTTTGACAAACAAACAGAAGTTTTTGTTTTGTTATGTATTGCTTGTTTAGTTTGAGGGCTTTAAAAACCTTACTAAATTAAAATATTTAAAAGCGGAAACATTTGTTTTGCTTTTGAGTTGCCATCTACCGTGGTGATTGCCTGAGTGGCATTTCTTTCAGTTCCGGTTCTGTCATTTGGCTGAGTATTATGCAGATGGTACTTTCATCTCTGTCTGTCTAAGGAGCCAGTTAACATACCCACACTAGTGCTGTCTTTATTGTGTCTGTTGTGTGCAGAATGCTGGCCCTCAGGTACGCAGTAGCTGTAAAGAACTGAGCCTTTGTCTAGCTGGGAAATCTCTAACCAGTCAGTGGCTCTGAATATTATTTGGAATTCTTGAGGATGTCAACATTACATGACAGCACAAATCTTAAGGAAATCTGCATCTTGAAGCCCCACTGATTTCAAGACTAAGGTTTGAGTCTGCTTCTAACTAAAGTGTTAAACCTTTATTGAAGTTTGAAGAGCTTCGCTAAAATATAGATTGAGCAATTGGAAAACATGTAATATTAAACAAATTAGCAGCCAATCCATCTGACTGATGCATTTCATTGCATGTAATCCTACATGAAGAAGTAAAAACTGTATAAGGTAAATTATGATAGCCAATTTCTATAAAAATATGAATACAACAGGCCATTTAACAATGCTGGTTTGGAAGCCTATTATAACTGAAAGAAAATAGTTGAAATAACCTTCGTAAAGCCAGGCTACTATTTCAATGGCAGCCTGTAAAGGATGGAAGTAATCTTATTTTTATGGTTTAGGGAGATAATAATGATGCATGATGCATCGTATATAGACTCAGGCCTGACGTCGATTTCCTATCAGTGTCTGTCATACGTACGCCTTTTCAATTAAATGAGACCCATTTTCTTTGGACACAGCTCATTGAGTCATGCCAAAGCCTTGTAGTCACCAGACAGTAATTAATTTAGACCATGCATAAAACAATTGGCAGATATAGATTGGCTCCTATTTTCTGCAAGTCAACATATTTCAGATCAGAATGTCTACGTTAACGAAATCAGTGCATACACTTTTATTTCAATAAAATAGTAGATAAATAAAACGGGATGTACTTAGTCTTATGTGGATGTAAATCTAAAATAGCTGGAAATATCCAGTATCACATACATTTGCATTCCTTATGAAAGACTTTAGGAACTAAAATGTTCAGTAATAATGGGATGGTGAGGCAAAGACAGCAGAGAGTAATCCGCTCTATTAAACAGAAAGGGAAATATTCAATGTCCTGGATTTAGTGTCTTTATTGATTGATGCTTTTATTAAGCTGTTGACAAATTTCAGATTTTATGTTTTAATTTGGCATCCTAATGTAAATTAATAATAATAATAATAATAATTATTATTATTATTATTATTATAAATCCACTTCTTTTATTTATGAGGTTGCTGAGCTCAAAGCCAATTCCAGAAGAATGCAATATAGGTAAGGAATTGTCACTGAAATAAATGCTAGTAACACTACTACTACTATCATCAGTAATAATAATAATTATGATAATAATGTTTCTGTACTGGGGCGGCGCAGTGGTAGCACTGCTGCCTCACAGTAAAGAGACCTGGTTTCACTTCCCGGATGAGTTTGCATGTTCTCCCCGTGTCTGCGTGGGTTTCCTCCGGGTACTCCGGTTTCTTCCCACAGTCCAAAGACATGCAGGTTAGGTGCATTGGTGATCCTAAATTGTCCCTAGTGTGTGCTGTGGGTGTGTGTGTGCTCTTTGGGTGGCTGTCACCCTGCCTGGGGTTTGTTCCTGCCTTGCGCCCTGTGTTGGCTGGGATAGGCACCAACAGACCCCCGTGACCCTGTGTTAGGATATAGCGGGTTGGGAAATGACTGACTGAGTGACTGTTTCTGTACTACTATTAGCAGTTGTTTTCTGAAACATAAAAATAATTTTCATTAATATTTCTTCAACTACACTTGCAAGAAAAAGTAACTAAGCCCTTTGGAATTACTAACAAAATGTGGTCTGGTCTCCATCTAAGTCACAATTATGACTAAACTAATAACACTCAAACAATTGTACTTAGTATGTTTTTATTGTGAACATTAAGTTATCCTTCGCAGTGGAGGCTGGAAAAAGTAAGTGAACCTCTGTGTTTTAATGACTTCTGCTAAAGGTATCTGGGAAAAGTGTTTCAATTAAGGAGATGAGATTGGAAGTGAGGGTTGCATGGGTTAATTAAATGCGCACAAAGCCCCATTACTGACAAATCTGTTCTCCTCAAGAAACATTAGTTAGCGTAAACCATGACTCAATCCAAATATTTGTCAAAGGACTTTAGAAAATACTTATAGAGAAGTGTTAATCTGGAAAATGTTAAAAAAGCATTGTTATAGAGCTAGTGTTCATCAATCCACAGTAAGATAAATTGTCTGCAAATTGAGAAATTCAGGACTGTACATGTTCTCCCTAAGCGTAAGCGCCCTGCAAAGACTACTTCAAGGGCACAAAGGGCAATCCAGAAAAGTCTACAAACTGCAATTGTATTTCTAAATGTGTCCACTATCACAGAATCACTGAGCAGGAATAGTGTTCATGGAAGCACACCACGATGGAAACCACTGCTGTCAAAAAATCACATTGCAGTTTGCCCAAGACCACCTGGATGTTACACAATGCTCCTGGGAAAATGTTTTGTGGACAGATCAGACAGAAGTTTAACTTTTTTGCACAAAGTACAATGCCTTCTTGGGAGAAAAAGGGCACTGCATATCAACACCAAAACCTCATCCTAACTGTAAAGTATGGTGGAGGGAGCATCATGGTTTGGGCCTGCTTTACTGCCCCAGTGCCTAGACACCTTGCTATCATAGACGGAAAAATGAGTTCAAAGATGCATCAGCACATTTTTCAGGTCAATGTAAGAGTCCATGACCTTAAGCTTAAGAGAGGTTGGATGCTACAACAAGACAATATTCCAAAGCATACAAGTAAATCAAGTAAAGAATGGCTGAAAAAGAAGGAATGTGTGTTGGAATTGCCAAGTCAGAGTCCTCACCTTAACCCCATTGAGACGCTGTCACATGACCCATAGAGAGCTGTGCAATAGCGCTACCCCAGAAATATTGATGAACTGAAACAGATTTGTAGGTAGGAATGGTCCAAAAATTATGCTTAGTGTTGTGCAAGTTGTATGAGCAGCTACTGGAAATGTTTGGTGGAGGTTGTTGCTGCTAAAAGAGGATCTGCAGCTTATTAAAATCAAGGGTTTACTTGATTTATTCCAGCCTACACTGTGAATGATTAATCAATAAAGAAATGAAAAGTACAACTGTTTGTATGTTATTAGTTTTGTCAGATTGTGTTTGTCTTTAATTGTGATGTAGATTTCGATCAGACCACATTGTATTAGTATTTAATACAGGAATCCAGGTAATTTCAAAGGGTTCGCTTTACTTTTCCTTGCAACTGTATTTACTGATCATTCATTCATTTTTTACTTATTAGCATATATCACATAACTAAAATATTCAATCACTGAAGTGGATTCCAGTTAAATTTGGAGTCAATTTTAACATTTTTATTTTTTTCATATACAATTGCAAATAGCTTTCCTTTAATTTTAAAATATTGTTTTTACTCCAGGGCATATGCTGTGATTACAGGATGCAGAGCTCCTTAAAATTTCCAGGAAAATACATATACTGTAAGAAGCAGCCCCTTCAGCTATAAGGCCCCTAACCTCTAGAATGATCTATGTGTAATTATAAGCTATTAGCTATCTAAACAAGCTTTATGACCTGAACGGCCTCCGCTTATTTGTCAAATATATGTTCTTATTAGAGGCCCCATTGGCTTTGACATGAATGCCGAAAACATTTTATTTTAGGATTGTGTATTCTTGTTAGAGCTGCTGGTGAGGCTACTTATATTTTTTATTGTGACAGTTGGTGTGATTGGCTTGTATTTTTCATTTCTCTATGTTCTGCAGTGGTAATGAACATCACTACCATTTTGATTAATTTATCCCTCAGAATCTTGTCATATTTCAACAAAAAAAATGCTATTTGCCTGCACTGCAGTATGTGGTGCACATTCCATAGAGACAGGGTGTTCAGATTGGTCAAGAGCAGATAAACTTTGACCTGTTGTCTCATCCTCAGATATTGATATTTTAACTTTTACTGATATTTAAGACCATTAAGATCTAATTTATGTAAGATACTGTACAGATACTATGTATGTAAAAATTTAATGATTTGTATTATGAATGTAGACATTCAGGTCAGAATTGGAATTATGATATTCTGGCCATCACCATAGCCAGGAGGTCAATACTATTTGGTCAGTATAAGACTATAAATAAAGTAAGAACTCCCAGAAGTATTGATTTCGGGAACAGATTAGTAATAGGAGGGCTGAGGTAGACAGAATTAAGAATGAATTTACTTCTATATGTTTTATTTCATCTTGTTTTCTGTTCTTTGCCAAACATGTGCTTCTGGCGCTTTTCAAAGTATAATGTCAGGATCTCTCTGTTACAGTGAAGTGCTGCATGCCTAGAGATGTGTCCAAACATTAAGAACTTCCCATTGTATATCAGAAATACTTTAAAATTGTCAGTTGAGACATGGAAGGAGCTTTAGATGCAGTTTGGTCAAGCTGAATAGGAGCGCAGTGTATCCTGAGAAACTCGGAATGCAAAGTGGGATTTTAGTGTGTTTCACATAGATCAGGTTATTTATGAGCTGTCCTAACCTTGAGCTGAGTTCCCTGAGTGATAATGATATTGTGTAACATTTACTTAAGTTTATTTTAGTTTTTTATATGCTTTCTATATATTTTGGTTAAATGTTAGTGCACCCTGCTAGCAGTGATGATAGCCTGTTGCTAAGTGAGCCAGGGTATCTTGTTTTAGATATTCATTGGGCAAGAAGAAAAGGGAAACGACTGTCTTTTTAAAAATCTCCAAATTCAAAGAGGAGAGTCTTTCTCTCTTGCCCCCTTGAAAAGAAATTACTCTGTTTCTTTGTTTTGATTGAGAACACATAATCTGCAACTAAGGAAAGGAGCCACCTGAGAATGTTCACCTTCATCTTGCTATTGCTAATTGGACTGTATGAAGATTTAACCCATTCAGGTTCTATGATACCCAGTATCACTTTGTACATTTTTTCATTGGTTTGGATGGAAAAAAATGTAGTTTTTGAGTACAAGCCTTAAGCCACTCTCTCACAGGGGGGCGTGGTGGTGTTAAACTAGATTGGAATAAAGGTTTGACAGTAGAGACAGGCCTAGTTAGCCTGCAGCCATAGATGTCACAAGGTTGAAATACTTGGCACTCAACATGGACAGATAGAAAGAGAAACTGTTAGAAGACATGATGAGCAGAACAGGAAAGCTTCGATTTGCATATATTACATTAAATTGACACTAAAAGTGGTTTCACAGGTGATTTTCCAGTTGTGAAATGTGCAACTCTCTAATAAGTGTTTTGAGGCTTTAAAGTTTTTTTGTGGAGCAGAAAAACAAGGAATATTGTTCCCTAAAGCCCTATTCACAATTCTAAACATTGTGTGTAATCTCTACAACACCAGTAAAATCAATTCTATTTATGTCAAATGTTCACATCACTGTGGAACGAGTGCAGTATGTCTTTTTATAAGTGTGACACGCTGCATATGTTTCACACAAAGACACAGTAAAATGTACCATTATACATGCTACTGTGTTCTCTCCATGGGAAAACTCAGTACACTGAAAGCTGCTTTCTCCTGCTGTTACCTGGCACCCATCTTATCCTAGCTGAGCTAGATGGTGATTTCTAGCTAGATGGTGATTCCTTATGTTTTCTAGAGATCTTTATTTAAATACTAAATGACTGACAGACACATGGTCTGAAAAGTCAATAGGTGATTTTTACATTTCTTCAGAGGTTAGTTGGTACCTCTTGAATTAGGTGAATAGATAATAAAATATATAATAAATAACAAATAAATAAATAAATAATAAATAAAATGTGCATGATTAAACACATTGTAATAGTCGTCAATCAAAAACAAACTAACTGAATGATTTTTCCTGGTTTTGAATCTCATTTTGCTTTTTGACTTCAAATTCAGTTTAGTGTTCTGGTTTTAATGAGAATTCAAGCAAAATGACACCATTTATTGGCTAACTAAAATGATTACAATATGCAAGCTTTTGAGGCAACTCAGGCCCTTTCTTCAGGCAAGATCTAAAAGGTGTCATTTTGCTTGACTTCTCATTATATCCATAATGGTTAACATGTTACAACACCAGTGTTCTGGTTTTTAAACAGATCATTCAAATACAAGTGTAACAAACCCCTGTTTGTTCGCTAACTATTCTTTTGCCTGTTCTACTAATAGACAAGTTTAGCTGATTTCTGCCATGCTTTAATAAAACCTATTTTTTTACTTTATTACTCCATCTGTCCATTTCAAACACAAGGCACTATCCTGTAGGTGGCAGCAGCATAGTGCAGCTGCCTGTGCTACTTAGACTCCCTCAGGGCTGAGCGGCCCTTTCACAATAAAAGGACTGGTAAGGTGTATGGATACCTGTGACCACCAGGTGGAGCTACTTAGCTAATTCCAGCACTCAGGTTGACCCACATGTGGATTAGGTTGGAGTTTCAGATAAAATACTTGAGTAGCGTGTAAAGCTTTGACAAGGTCTTCCTTTGGGCACACATTGTTATTCAATAATAATTACCTCTCATCATTTCTATGGTCTCAGTTGTATGTTTCTGGGTTTTAGGGTTCACTTAAGAGTGCCTCCTAAAGATCATGCACATATTTTATAGACTGTGGTGGACTGGTACTGTGTTCATTGTTGGCTTAAGCCTTGCACTCATGGCTGCAAAACTGAATTGGATTAAATTGGTTGAATTTAACTTTAAAGGCTGGTTTATTCTTGATGTGTCCACATTGGTCATGAGGTCCGTGTAGTAAAAATGACATCAGACTTGGAGACGCACTAGTGTATGGTGTTTATCTCACTTGCTGTGCATGGAAAGTTTTTTAACTACATAGAGATGGGGACCCTACACTGTGTATCCAAAATTGTGAATTTCAAGGAGAGGCTGGTTATGTGGGTGCCAGAATGATGAACAAAGGTCTGAATATGACACAACAGGTCATCAAAATGCAAGGAAGACATCTGAAATGTATCTGCTCATCATGTAGACTCCCCACTTATGAGAATGTTACACTCGTCCTTTCCTTCACTACTTTTGGTTAATCCACGTTCTCCTTTTCTCCATCTAAAAAGTCAGTGACAGCTGGCAGAACTCTTCTTCCAACAGCAGAATCTCACATCCTCTGCTTTAACATTGGTAGCTATGTGACACTGATCAAACACGGTCATTACTGATTAGAAGACTATTGGTGTGCTGATCTAATGGGCCACAACATGTATAAATGTCTAAAGGTCTGAGTGTATGTTTCACGTGGTAAGTATAAAAGTGGCTTTAATGTTTCATATGTCTATTGTCTTAGACTGTGTAAGATAATCAGCCTTGACACAGCCAAACGGACACTGACAGTTCTTAAAAACACACGTTATATTAAACTAGGCTGACCCGCCTTTTAAGGCGACCGACTTTTAAGTTGACCACTTCTTAAGGCAATTCAATATGTAGATCAATTTGATATTTTATACAAACTCATTAATTTGGTTATATTGCATTTGAGCGGTATTACTTTAATACTCGTAGTTTCTGTTATTTTTGTGATGAAATGTAAACTTTTTTTCTATATTGAGGTCGCCCTTTTGAACCCCCCTGATATTTACTACGCGGTGAGGCATTTGTACTCCATCAACATTAATTATTTCCAGAGACATAATTTTGTCTATTTTTCCAGTGCATTGCGCACAAAAGCAAGGGAACGATGGGAGCACCAGAACTCTGCTCACATCATGTCGCTTCGTACCGCAAGCTGCAAGTAGTAAGTCTGTGATAAGCGGAATACCGCTACTCTTTCCACTCACGGGACGGAAGGACAATCCCAACCGCTTTTATATAGTAATTAAGAAGAAGAAGATATCGCACAGTCTGGAGTAGAAAATCATCTTTTACCTGGAAAAACAAAACTACAAATCTCATCGTGCATTGCAAAATGGACGGGGCGTGTGTGAAACTCCGTGCTACTCGCACAGTCTGGAGTAGAAAATCATGTTTTACCTGGAAAAAACGAAACTACAAATCCCATTGTGCATTGCAAAATGGACGGGGCGTGTGTGAAACTCCGCGCCTGCGTAGCACTCACGGGACGGAAGGACACCCGGCCGCTTTTATATAGAAGGACTAGTGTCCCCAAGCACACAGTGCTCCAGCACCACAATACGCTTTTTTAGGCCTTTTAACGTCCGTGGACCGCCTTTCTTCCTTTCGTCACTAGAGCTTCATCCACCTCCAGCTCCTGACTCTAGCTCTTCGACTGTAGGAAGGCGGCCACTTTTATATCCACCCGGGTGTGCTCCAGGTGCTTGCTGATGACCTTCCGGCGGCACTTCCTGGTGTGGCGGAAGTGCCGCACTAGCACCCAGAAGCACTCCGGGCGTCCCTGGAAGGTCCTTTCTCCACCTTTACAGGTGTGGCGGAAGTGTTGATCTCCTGGGCCCCAGTGGGTTTGAGCCTCCTTGCTCCATCCCCTTGTTCCCCTCATCACCAGGGCGGTTGCTCCCTCGTGGCCCTGGGGATGTATAGACCAACTCCTGGTCCTTCCAGGCATCCCAGCTGGGCCTGGCCCCCATCCTCCTGCCACAACTGAGTATCATGCATTTTCTGTTTCATACATTTCTTGAAGCAAGTACCATGGTGGTAGAGCCACCTCACACCATGTGGTTTCCAGCTTAGTTTCCAGCTGAAAGGCTTTTTTAAAGAAGTTCTTGTCATCCTGTGAATATCTTTCTGAAGTTTAGACAAGCTGACTGGTGCATTGCCATATCTTAAAGGACCTGGTATAGTAAGTGTGGGAGTGTACATGAGGGTTGCCCTGACTTCACTTTACCCCCAATGCTATTCTTTAATGTGAAGTGTGGTTACAAAAAAAATAAATTAATGGTTCTCCTGATGCTACAGAAATTTCTCAACATCAAATGCCATCAACTAAATAACCTGTTGGAGGCTGATAGTCATGACATTTAGTCCTGAAACACTTTGTGTCCTGTGACCACTTTGATGTGTCAAGAGATGCCCTCAGGATGTCTTGACTAGGTTTCCAATGCTACCTCTTCTCTGTGCACCTATAATATTCTTTGTGCTGTAGGCTTGTAGGTTGTTTTGCAAATTTTGTAGGTTGTGTTGCAAATTCTCACAAAACTACATTATTTTGGCCATAAGATCTTGCAGTCTTTCCAGCGTTGCCTACTGACCTTTCCTTCATAGTTGGTGCTTTTCCTCTTATTGGACTTAATCAAAGGCTTGACTACACCTTGATGACATTTTGCACAGCCCCATGTATAATAAACATAAGTCAGAAATATAACAAATACAGTATACATACAGTGGGAGAACATCATGGCTAGCACTGCTCTGCTTCATATATTCAGTGTTCTGAGTTCAAATCACTAACCCAGTTGTTATTTGTTTGGGGTTTAAAAAAGTCCTTTTGGGTTTTTCTCCTGGTATTTTAGTTTTCCTCCCACATTGCAAATTACGTGCATGTGATGTTAACTGGTGATTACAAAGTAGACCTACGACTGGACCAGGGTCCATTCAGGGCAGGCATCTGCCTTGCATTCAAAGCTGTCACCACAGGCTCCAGCTCCCGGAAAAGTGGATTAAGCGGGTTGAGAATATTATATATACAATGGCAGCTCTGGGGGTGGTAAATTTTTGTGTAACTTTTTTTACCTCTCTCCCAAATGTATTTTATTTCAAACTATTAGAGGACTTGGAAATGATGAAATAGGAAAGAACAAATTTTTAAATAGAGCTTTTTAAGCTGCTGCCTGTCACATACCAAAACAAGAGTACAATACTGGTAAACTTTCATACTGTAAAGTTTTAGTAAATTTGTGCAAATACACTTGCTATGTCCTCATCTGCCTAGATGCCAAATTTCCAAGTTCTACACGCAATGGCATTGTAGGGTTGTGGTGTACCATGAAGTTCCTTGCATGTTGCAGTAGGTCAGTCGCCATGCAATCATTTAAAAAGTACGAAGGTCATTGGGTCAGTCAATTTAAGGCAAGAGCCTTGGCTTCTTTTTGATTACTCCTGAAAGATCCTCGTTGCAGCATTTGCCTTGATTTATAGGTTGTTTAGACTTCTAACAGGAGTTCACTTCTAATCATTTCTTCTAATTATGGGGTGCTGTCAAGTCCATAATCCTCTAAAAATAGACTTTGACTGTGAAGCTGTAGACAGGAGATAAGCCAGACTGTTTGAGCTCCTTTATCACTGCCCCCAGTGGCCTTTACAGTTGAAGGTCACAAGGGTGGGATGTACGTGTGTGTGTGTGTGCGCGTGTGTTTGTTTGTGTGTAATTCTGTGTGTATCTGCAGATGCCGTACCTCTTTTAGTTGAAGAAGGGTTTCCATCAGCTCTGTTGACTTTGTTGGACAGTTATATGATCCAAAGATCTTGACCATACATTTTTCTCCTCTCTCTTGTTAAATTAACCCTAGCCTGAAGGAATCTATTAATTTTTTACATTTAAGTTTTCTCATTTAAAGATTTACCAATGTTGTTTCTTGTCCAAGTGTGTATATAAACACAGGGAACTCCAGTTTCTGTATTACATCTTGCCAGAAGAAGGGACCTGAGTTGCCTCGAAAGCTTGCATATTGTAATCTTTTTAGTTAGCCAATAAAAGCTGTCATTTTGCTTGGCTTTTCTCAACATCAGCTTTAATAAATTGCAATCTATACAGTTTGCTTTCTTTGAAATTATGCAGAGAGCTTAAATATGAAGGTCTGGAGAGGATTTTTCTTGATTTTTTCAATGTGGAGCTCAAGAATTTTTAAAACTTTGACGCAGTCTTTGCAGCAAAGAGTCCTAATGGGAAATTCAGTGCAAAGCCGAGGAACATTTTATCAGGTGATAATGCAATCCAGAAATCACTGTTGCATGACACAGAAAAAAACGTTTAGCTTTTTCTTTTAAGTTTCACATAGTCAGGTTGTGCTGGTAAATTTTCAGATACTGCCACAGTTCCGGACTGACTTTGGTGTGAGTAACACAATATCCATTGCGCTGTTTAGAATCAGGTAACTGGCACAATTCCTCAACAAATTGTAATCTTTTACCGATATTCATATGTGCATTTAGGAATTTAAGGGAAAGCAAGAATGAGTTTAACATATGAATATTTACTTTAGCAGGCTGTAAAAAACCTCTAGATACTGAACAGCATGCC
Organism: Polypterus bichir lapradei; assembly: GCA_026402145.1. Lineage (NCBI taxonomy): Eukaryota > Metazoa > Chordata > Cladistia > Polypteriformes > Polypteridae > Polypterus > Polypterus bichir. Next base: position 13,705,221 of record JANRMT010062822.1, read on the forward strand.
AACTTTGATATAATGTAAACGCTGAAAGTGTAGAGCTCTGACTTATCAAATTACCACAGTTAAGTCATTGGCTTGCTTTCTATGGTCAGATTCTTAATATTCAGTTTAGTTCATTGGGTTGTGCAAAGAATGACATGAATTAAAGTTTGGAAAAATATTTAAACAAACCAATGCAATCCAATTTTTGGTTAGAGTACCATGCCTGCGGATCTTTTACTGCTTTTACATGGCAGTTCTTCTAGATGGACGTTACAACAGTGAGGCTCAGGCCTGAAGAAGAATGAGAAGCGGTAATCTAATGGTCTGTATTACAACAAGGGCACTGCAGCTTATGGCTTTAGACAGCTGAGCAGCACGAAAAAAATCTAGGATATGAGAATTACTGTACCTGACATGGCAGAGTTAAAGCACTAACAAGCCCTGATATTAAATTATTGACAAGAATTGCTTTCTAATTAAGCAACCGGGTTGGAACAAAAATCTGCAGTCACTGCGGCCCTCCAGGACTGACTTTGTCCACCCCTGGTTTAGGCAGTTCATCTGTAAAAAAAAAAATCTTGCTTTCCATGCAATGGTCTTGGGCCCCAAGAGAGTGTGTGAAAAGGCAGTTGGTCCTGATAATGGATGGGTAAATAGCTGGAAATATAACGTATAGCAGTTGTAATATGGTGGCATAGTGGTCAGTGCTGCTGCTCCACACATCTACCATCTTGAGTCTTTGTCTTTGTCTGAGAGGAGTCAGCATCTTTTGCTGTTGTCTGTATCGCTTGTCCTCTGGTAAGTTTTTTTTTATAGATTATAGATTTATAGATGTTCCATACTTTTTCCATTTCTTCATGACTGAGGGGATATTCAGTGACTTGAGATTTTTGACACCGAGGCTCCACAGCTTATATCGGTTTAATGAAGCACACTATTTCAAAGCAGTGTATCAAAGCTATATAGCCATGTGACGTCCAAACCTGCAAACATCACTGAAGCCCCAAGAGTGGCCTGGCTGTTTCAAAGCTTTGCTCATGCAATGAAAGGGGAAATGAAACTACCGCTGTTTCTTACAAAGAGAAAATATTGAACTAAACTTGGAGTGCAGAAGAGTGGAACTTGTCATGCGACCATAAAGTAAATACCATGCTATGCTATTCTTTGATACTGGAATTTATAATGTGTCATTAATACCCTAGTCTACTGTAGATACATTTTCTAAACTTTCTTATGTGTGCCCAGTTCAACAAGCACATTCCCTAAAATCTGTTACGTGACACTTTGCCCCTAAGGGCAACTATTCCTCAAAGACTGATGGAAAATAATTAATCTTTCACATTGCCTCAGCAAAAAAATCTACCTTATATTAAAAAGTTGTCATTACATAATCAATGGTGGCTTTGATGCATTTTTGTTGTTTGCATTGCTATCGTAACAGCGCTGATGAGTTACATCAGCCAGGAGTTTGACTCATAGTTGGCATTCCATCATACAAATGAGCATCTTTAGGAGGGGAGCCTAGAAAAATGAGAAGCCTGCCAAAGTCTCAAAGGAATTCTGACTAGTGTGGCAATAGCAAAAAGAGTGAGTTACCAAAACGAATAATGTAAAGAGTGGAAGTCTATTGACAGTCAGTGCAGGTGAGCACTGGTGTGGTGATGGTGTGGTGTGGTTCATAATGGCAACAAATTACAACTTTAAGAATAATAACAACATGATTATCATGATGTCAACGTGAACACACACAGTGTTCTTGGGCATTTAGTGTTTTAATGCACCTGCCCGATTGTAACTATTCGATCTACAAGGGTGGGAGTTATTTGGGCTGTGTCAAACTCATGGCTATTATAATTCCTGTGACTCACCAGATCTCATGATTTTCAAAGCTTCGGATCTTTTTCCAGCACAATCAGGAATTTGCTTCAAAAGTTTCACAGGGCTTCATCACTACTGACTTCGATATTTACTTGTGGCTATCCTGCCACTTGTGCTTTTTCAATCACCTTTTCACAGAATTGCTTGGAGTTTTCTTTTTGTCTTCATTGTGGGGGTCAGCTGATCATACTGACTGATGACAAGCTGTAACTTCCAAATAATGTGCATTTATACTTCAACTAGTCTTCCCCCACAGCTTGGTACACGTTGAAGTGAAATAGGACAGTGAGGAGGACCCTGCCTGGCTCCCTACACCTGACATCACGCTTCCCCCTCCCCTCAGCATGTACCCTCTGTCTCGGATTAGCACAAATATATTGCTCCCGCAAGCGAACTATGATTCTTAGCGTGATGAGAGAAGTCACAAAATCAAACGGAATGTTCAAGCAAATTCTAGAAAAAGGCCCGATCTAAATCCATTAAGTAGTTCTATCATTCACTAGCTAAGCGGATGTAAGATACACCCTGAGGCTGGTGCAGGAATGAGGATGGTCCTGCCCCCCTCCCCTCAGCCCACTGTGTCTCTCTTGGATTCGTGCAAGAGAATTATGATACTTAGTGTGATGAGAGAGGTCGCAAAATCAACCGGAATGTTCAAGCATATTATAGAAAATCTGTTAAGTAGTTCTCTTGTGAAAAGCAAACAGACATACAGACAGACAGACATTGGATTTTATATACATAGAGATTAACTGAAACCACTTGACTACAGACAGGTGACTTCTGTTTAAGGATTTATTTGATTTATACGACCAATTGACTGCACCAGTGATGATTAGTGTCTGTCATATTAAAGGGAGTGTGTTTTGTGCTTTATATTTGTAATTTATTTAGACTACTTTGAAGAGATCTGTTTTCATTTTGATATTAATGAGTCTTTTTCTGCTGATTAGTGTCAAAAATGCCAAATTAAATCTAATGTGATTCAATTTCTTCTATACTAATAAAAGGCAAAGCCCTCACTGACTGACTGACTGACTCATCACTAATTCTCCAACTTCCCGTGTAGGTAGAAGGCTGAGATTTGGCAGGCTCATTCCTTACACGTTACTTACAAAAGTTAAGCAGATTTCATTTTGCAATTCTACGTGTAACAGTCATAACTGAATCCTACTTATGTACATATATACGTCCATTGCCTGCAGCTCAGCCGCCATGTGAGGCGGAGTTGCGTCCCCCATCACCACGCCTCCCACGTAGTTGGCTGCCTGCCTATATTGCGTCCCCCATCCCCACGCCTCCCACGTAATTGACTGCCTGCCCATATAAGGCCGTCCGTCAGTAGCAATCCAAGCTGTGAGAAAACAGTAAAAAGGAGGCGTGTCAGACGTCGTGCTACATTTTCTGATGTAGCTAGACAGAAACAACTTTGTGACGCTGCCGCCAAATACTCGAAGGCAAAACCACAACTTCATAGAGACGCTGCCGCTAAATACTCACGGGCTAATCCACAAGTTCATAGAGACGCTGCCGCTAAATACTCACGGGCTAATCCACAAGTTCATAGAGACGCTGTCGCTAAATACTCGCAGGCAATTCCACAAGTTCATAGACATGCTGCCGCTAAATATTCACAGGCAAATCCACAAGTTAATACCGGGAATGCCTGTTAAACATTTTAGATTCACGAGTAGCGATTTGGGTGGTGAGATGTCTATCGAGGTGATCACCATCGATAAAAGAACTGTCACTTACCGAGTGGTTTCCATGCCCGGAGATGCCGCCTGCCTTTTCCATTCTCTTTGTTACATATTGCACAGCCATATCAGGCTCACTCTTGATATCCGGAGGAACTTTGTGTCTTATGTAATGAGTGACTGGGATAGGTTCAAGGTGTGGATTGATGACGGTACAGGAGATAATTATACTACACAGGGGCACTATAAGAGTGAAATGCTTAAGCCCTTCACCTATGCTTCTGCATGTGAGTTGATGGCTGCCGCTGAATTGTTCGGTTGTCGCTTTCAAGTGTACCGAAATGGCCAAATATTTTACACCTTTGGACAACCGCCAATGCCTCTTAAACATCTTAGATTCACAGGTGACGATTTCAGTAGTGGATTCTTTGATGTTTATGAATGTTTAGCTGTCGCTAAATACTCACAGGAGATTCCACAAGTTCATAGACACGCTGCCGCTAAATATTCGCAGGCAAATCCACAAGTTAATACCTGTTAAACATCTTAGATTCACGAGTAGCGATTTGGGTAGTGCACACTTCGATGAATGAAACCTGTTATCTTTACAACGGTTGACAAACACGGAATGTAACTTGAACACAACACATCCTCCAAATACGAACCTGATTGAAAGAAATAATGATAATCAAATCCTTGATGACAGCAACACTCATAACAGTCACAAAACAATTACACTGACAATCATTTTAAAATGTTTCATTTTCTTTTTCATAACTTCTTTAACACACTACTTCTCCGCTGCGAAGCATGGGTATTTTGCTAGTATAAAAATAAAATATAACAACTTCTAATTACTTTTTATATAGGCACTGTCTGTGCCCTTTTCTGGAGCTCATTCTTACCTTGTGACTAGTGCTGGTAGGATTGGCTCAAACCTGAGAACGCTGAATTGGATTAAGCATGTCTGAAAAATACATGATTGTAATTGTAAGACTTTTTTTCAAAAATCCATCCTTTTAGATATTTTATGACTCACCAAATTCAGTTCAGGTTCCCAATAATATCAGGTAGAATGCTGAAACAAACACTGGATGGACCATCAGCCTATCATACAGCACTCTTATACATTCAGCCAAGCACACAGGTTCTTAGACTCTCCAATCAACCTAAATAATGGGAAGGAAACTGAAGCAGTTTTAGAAAACCCAGCAATATAAAAAAATACATTTTACACTGGGCATAAAAACAAAAAAATACATGCAGCAAAATAATTATAACCCTGTGTTGTAGTTTCATGAAGTCAGATGTAATTAATAAGTTACAGAGATCGATGAGCTAACAAATGGCAGCTTCTGATGGATGTGCTTTAAGAGGAAGGGAAACATTTGTTATGAAATCTGGGAATAAAGGACTTGTGACTTCCCATCATTTTAGCAAAGAAATAAATTTTAAAAACATCTTATTGTATCGTCATGTCGACTGTCAGCTTTTGATAAATATGTGCTTTGATTAACTCTCAGCAGATGTTAAAATTTTGCAAGTCTATGTGAAAAAATTAAATTAAAAAAATGTAATAGACTCATACATGAAAATCACAATAAGCAAATTTCAATGAACATGCATCACTGGGAATATTGTGGTCCTCCTTGGATGTATTCTTGTGATGCAATATTTTTTATTTAATACATAGCTGGTGAAACTTTCAAAACTGACTTGGCAATGTGTTTGCATACACACTATATTCAAAATTGACTCCATATTTATCAGATTAAGTTTAGATTGAAAACTGACTCCATACATTTCAAGTTTATATTTGTGTAAAGTATTCTATATATTCTAAAATTAATTTAATTTGCCTGTTTGGCACCACATTGTATTTACATTGTAAAAGAAGATCTGGCTGGAAAGATATTTACAGTCACAGAAGCTCAAAGAATTTTTCAAAATTTTATAAATGACAAACCATAGGATTCTTTTTTATTTTCTAGCACAGTATTTGCATGTCTTTTATGCAGATTCTTCCTTATGATGTTAGAGGCTAATTGTAAAGCTAATGGGCTGAAGATACTGTAAATGACTGTTCTCGAATGGCATTTATAAAGAAGTTTTAAGAACAACAGAAACCCATTGGGGGCAAAAGGTGCATTTGATGCTTGGGACACTAGAAAAAATATTGAAAAGAGGGAATGTCACCTCACAGAAATTTAGAATTTGGTCTGGTATAGAATGACATCAGGTGTTGGTATATGGCCTCTATTATTTTGAAACCCAATCTGCAACTTATTCAACCGTTTCTATTTCTGTTGTCACAAGAATGAACCGTAGACAAGGTTTGGATCAGCCACCCGTATATTATGCCCTGGCTGCAAATGGGTAAATTGGTTGTGTTGTTCACAGGTCAGAGTCCAAAACAGAACTGATTTAGGTATGTAAAAATGGCAGCTTTAAAGGCCGAGACCAGAAGAGACGTCATCAGGACCAGAAGTAACGTTTTTGTGGGTGCCAGAACCGGAATTTATGTCATTGGGCCAGAAGTGACATCATCGTGACCATTGAAATCAGAAGTGACGTCATTGTGGGCACCAGAACTGGAAGTGACATCTTCATGAGTGCCGGAACCCATGAATGGTCTGCAGAGGATCGAGAGATAAAGTCAGTGCACCTCTCCACCCTGTGGTCTGGTGTGGAACTATCATTATTCAGGCCCTTTAGCTGCCTCCCATGCGCACGTGTGTGACACTGTTTAATAATACATCACTTTGGCTTGTCAAAGATTGTTAGACATCCTAAACTTTTTACATATCTTTTATCCTAGATGTTAATTTTTTCAACTTCTGTATTAGTGTGTCGGTAGAAAAGAATACATTTCAGATTTCTAAATATTCATTTTCCAAAAAATTAAATGCTACAAAGAAATTTTTGAATTTTATTAAAGAATGTGGCATGTTAAGCAACATATCACTTTTCAGATAAAATTGTGATTACTTTGTAGGTATTTAGCCCACTGCATCATTTAAGATAAAATAACGTAGAAATAATGATTAATGACATAGTGAACCAAACTGATTAACTGAAAAAGAAGCAGGTATAGAAGGAATCAAACTTGATTAAGGAAAACCAAACAGAAAAGGGAGAGTGTGGCATATGCGGTAGTTTAACCCCGACATAATCATTTTTTACACTCTGGCAAAAGTGAGCGCAGCAAAACAACACAAGGTCGTCTTCCTGCAACAGCAAGGTTTTTCTCAAAAAGAAATTTCTCTGCAGGCTGGATTTTCAAAATGTGCTGTCCAAGCCCTTCTGAAGGAGCATCAGGAAACGAATAAGGTTGAGGATCAGCAGTAGGCCATGGAAACTGCATGAAGCAGATAAGAGATATGTCAAACTGGCATCCCATAGAAATCCAACTCTGTTATCAGTTCTAAACATACAGAAACTACTGTAACCCATGTAGACTCCCTATAGTCCTCAAAAGTCTTGTCAGAAGTGGTCTTCACAGAAGAGTTGCTGCCAAAATGCCATTCCTCCAAAGCAGAAACAAAGCCATGAGACTCATTTAGACACACAAACTGGGGTGTTGTACAATGTCAGTGAGTGCTCCAAACAGATGAGTCCAAATTAGAGCTTTTTTTCAGAAAGGAGGCAGTTTGTCTGCAGACGAGCTGGAAATCACTACTTGGATGAGTGTTTGCAGCCAATAGTGAAGTATGGCTTTATTTCCCTAGAGTTTTGGGGCTTCATTTCTGCAAATGCAACTCTTAGTTTGGTCAGAATCTCCAATGCTAAGAATTACGAGCAGATTTTTATCCCTCACACAGTAAACCAGGTTTTGCGACAGATGGTAATACATCACAGTCCCACGATCTCAACATCATTAAGGCTGTCTGAGATTACCTGGAGAGACAGAAGCAGGTCAGACAAACCAAGTTTGTAAAAGAACTGGGGTACAATCTCTAGGAAGCTTGGAGCAAACTACCAATTTTCTTGTAAAACTGTGTGACAGTGGACCTAAGAGAAATGATGCTATATTAAAGGCAAGTTGAGATCACCGCAAATATTAATTTGATTTAGTACTAATGTCTACTCTTCATTGTAAGCTTTCTGCTGTTAAGAAAATTTAATTTCATTATTTTTGAAAGTAACTTTAAAGATTTTTTTTTACATGTGCTTCGGACCTTTGTACAGTATTATACACAGTATAATCATGCTAACTTATGGCTCTATTTGGGACCAGACATTTGGCCATATGTCAGATTTTCCATTTGTCAGTCACTGCAACTGAGGCTTTGTAAATCTGGTGTGGGCCACCGGTATGCATACTTTAACTGAGTAGCACAAAGTGATCTTCAAGTCTCAGTGGCTGTTCGCTTTGTCCATGTAAAGGAAGGCAGTGTGGGGCGAATGCATAAGAATTAGCCTCATAGAGCAGTAAATAAACCTAAAAGGGCCCTCCTAGAGTTAGAATATTAATAATAATGAAAAGTTTATAACTATTTATGAGGTATTTCAATCTCCTTGTTGGAAGGAAAAAAAGAGTATGAGCCATCTAGATTGGAAACAAAAAAAAAAGATGTGCCAGCTGCCTGGAGCGGGACTTCAAGAAAAAGCTGCATGGCATAGACAGTCAGAGCCCTGAAGAGTGGAACATTATAGGTACAATGATATTTGTTTGTTTTTTATTGTTTTTGCTTATTCCTAGTTTGTGGCTATTTTACTGGTTGCAACACCAGTACAAGAATTCACACAGCCAAGTGACTACTACTACTGCACCTCTACCACCGCTTCTGTGCAGAGTATATCATTCTACGGTTGGCAGCGCTGCTGCAAGTACATAATAAACAAAAGGTGTACTGCCTTTGCAGCCTGCAGTGGCTGATTTTGGCAATTTTTAGAACATTATTACCCCATTGTTTTCTTATGGCCTCAATTAACTCGGTCACACATAGATCTGCATGCAGTATGACTGTATATTATTTTTGCTTCCTTAAACCAACCTCAGCTGCTTAAATAATGATCTGTTGATCAGTTCAAGACTTCAAAGGAATATTAATGCACAACACTATTTCCTATTTATTTAACGGACAACTGAACTATATAATGTCTTCCATCAAATTGACAAATGCATTTATGCACGCAGTGGTAAGAAACAGGCTGTGTCTTTTAGACTAATTATTTTCAGCCATTGTGTTAATTCAATCTGTAATGAACTTGTGCACCACAATATTGAAACATTAAATTGACAAAAGCATCAGCCATCGACTTCAACATGAAATCCCTTTACACTTGGTCTCCATACAAATCTGCAATTGATTGGTTTTCCATCACTTTACATTGGCTGTTTCAATTCACTTTATTAATATTCTGTTCAAAAATGTGTAAACACTGGATTAATTAACTGATGATGAATTAACTTCACAAATCTTTTATTGATGAGACAAATTTTCCTGGCAAGGAGATTCATCTCTCTGGGTTTACAATTTTGCACAGTCAATTCAACTGGCAAAGATTAGTATTAGGCAAAAATCAGCCTTAGGCAGGGTGGCAGGCCTACTCATACACACCCACACTCACACTGGGCCAATTTAGTGTCACCAATTTAAAATAACACGCACATCTTTGAGGATGTGGAAGTGCTTAGAGGAAAACTGATGCAGAAAAGAGATAAATGTGCACACTCCACATGGCCAGTGACTTGGCATTGGAGTGAATCTAAGGATTCTGTATGTATGTGTGAGGCAGCAGTGCTAAGGGCTGTTCCACGTGCTCCACTGCTTACAAAGTACTCTCAAACCTTGTCAGACGTTGAATATCCATCCATCCAATTTCTTCTAACTTGCTCCAAAAAGTGCTTCAAAAGAACAGGTGTGGATATACTGTACCATGCAGATTTACTCACTGTGTCAGGGAGCTCTGTTTTAGTTCACTCCAGCCTCTTGCAGTTTAGTAATTTACTCTTAACCCTCTCCAGATCAAGATTCACTTTAACATTGGGTATAATTTGAACTGAGATTTACTCAGTCATATTTATGGGGCCTGCAGTTACAATCAATTCTTTTTGGAAGAGAAATAAGTTGGCAATACAGCACTCATTTAAAACCCATTGATTTTACTCAGCTTAAGGGGAATTACTTTTTTTGACATAAGCCAATCTGCTATTGGAAGCCATACAAATCTCTTTAGGCCAGACTTTTTATGCCATAGAACAGTAATTCTCAGGCCAGGCTTTTTATGCCACAGAACAGTAATTCTTTTCATATCTGACGGTAGACCAGAGTAATCACCTGAATCTGTCTATTCCTCTTCCTTAAAATGTGGAGATTGCTAGACTATAAATGCTGACTGAACCATAATGCAATGCAAACGTGTAAAACAAATTCATTTATTTTGCATTGAGTGCAAGCAAAACCCTGAACTGAATGCTACTCCATCAAGGACATTTTTAAACTAGGTTAATACTCAGAAACAAAGCTCACAGAGATGCAGAGAGAATTTGTGAACTTCTCACTTTCAGTGCTTAGTCTAGAACAGATTTTCTTAAACTTGGGGTCACAACAAAATTTTGTTTGTGAACATGTTTGCGATCAGTTGCCACATGTTTGTTTAGTAATATTAGCCAAGGTCATTCAAACATAAATTCTGTGCTAAGTGATATACCACTCTCTCTTTGACACATCAGAGGAGCTTTCGTTTTTTTTTTCTAAAATATAATCGTCTCCACAAACCTATCCCCATTCTCACAACCTATGAAAAAGTCATACTCAGATAACTGACAAGCAAGGACATGTATAAAAAGTAGGATGGGCGAATCACTCAGAGAAGTTTGAGTGATGAAGGAACTGTGGTATTAGTCTAAAATGTCAAAATGAAAATAGTGGATGTAACACAAGAATGTGATGATTTTCAGGGTGTTATGAAGAGTGAGAGAAATGGATGGGTGTTTCTATAATATAATAATATGATTGCATCATGTAATTTTGGCAGACCTGTCAGCTGCATATTCTTGCTGAGAATCTCCTGTTCTACCACATCTCAAACATGTTCTATTGAATTCAAATCTGGGGCCTCATGAATAAATGGTGCGTACGCACAGAAATGTTGCATAAGAACGTTTCCACGTTCAAATCGCAATGTATAAAACCTAAACTTGGCATAAAGACACGCACATTTCCACGGTAGCTCATACCCTGTCGTACGCAAGTACTGCGCTTGGTTTTGCAGACTGGCGGCACCCAGCGTCAAAGCAGTGCTACTGTTCCTGTGTGGTTTATCTTTCTTTTTCAGATCCACATCCCTGATGCGGCTTTATAAATACACTGAAACTAACCGCATATTGTTTATTAGTTTAATACATCTGATTGTAATTAACCTGTAACAATATAATGGTCCACAGAATGGTCAAACTATGCTAAATAAAATAGCTGTTTTAGCGTTGTTACTCTCACTGCGCCTTCTTCTTCTTCTTCTTTCAGCTGCTCCCGTTAGGGGTTGCCATATCAGATCATCTTTTTCCATATTACTCTCACTGCACCACTCAGAGTATTTATATCACTGTATCTGAGTGTAAATCACAGGAGTACAGCAGCTGATCAGAAAGAGAATTATCGGTATACAGCATCAAGCACACGCTGCCTCAGCCATTGAACTGGTCTCATCTGACAAACACTTCAGAGCCTTTCCTGTTTGGACCTTGAGGTTCACAAACAGTTTCATCCCAAGAACTATACATGCACGCAATCACTCCATCAAGTGATCCTTGTAGAACTGTTTGTACTCGCACGTTTACAGTGAGGTAATTGTACTTATTATACAGTTATAATATTGCACAACCTGAGCCACTTTATAAAGTGCTTATTTACATATGATGACAATATCATTTTTAAGATGAAATGCAGCAAAATATATTTATTATATTATACAGATAAAACTAATTTGAGCTTCGTTCACAGATTGTTCCTGCCTCCCGCTGTATTCTTGCTGTGGCTGGCGTGACACTGGAAGGATAGATGGATAGAATGATTAAACATTACGAAGATATTTCAGTGTTCCTTAAAAGTTTTGAAGAATCAGCGTTCTAAGCTTACAGATGGCTTAATGTCTATTACAGAGCTGATTGTGTGGTGATTGGGTATGTGGAGAAAGAAAAGGAAGGGCACGAATTGGAGGTTAGTATGTTTGAAAGAGACAGTACTGCTGCAATAAAGCATTTCATCGAAGGACGCGCATGGCGCAGCAAGCATCTTGCGTAAGACATGAGCAATCACTGCGCCACTGTGTTCCCATGTTTAATAACGTGCTTTAACTCCTATCATCATGAAAATGATATCATGTATACTTCTCAGTATTTTAATTATTCAGAGAGCTGTAATATCATGAATGTAATGGATTCTGTGTCCTGTCAGAGGAAGAGAAACAACGGAAGCACGTAGTGATTCACGCACATAGAGCACATAGAAGATCAAATACAAAGCATTTAACACGCTACTTTAGTTACGATGGGATTTGAGAAACTAGTAAATTAAGCGATTTTAAGATGAAGTTTATGACGTTCTACTTTAATGACAAAATAAACTATGTGATTAAAGTAGAAATTTAGAGATTAAAGTTGACATTTCGTGCTTTTTTCACACTGTATGCCTTTTTTTTCTCTGTACCCTAATAAGCTTTAATATGACACTCAGACGGTGGGATATGACTTGCCTTTTCACGGCGAATTTGATATGTGACAACTTCTTTTTTTATTGCACTGTGCGACTTTGTGAACTTGAGCTTTCAAGTTTCTCCAACACACTATGTCACTCGATCAATTTCCTTTTGTTGTTTATGCCACTGTTTAAACCAACAAATTTTACGTTTTTCTTTGCCTCCACTTCGTATTCGCTGAAATTCTATTTTTCCTCATACTTTTGCCATTGCCTTTTCACAGAACACTGAGCTTAAGGGCTATTTATATTGATTTGCATATTAAAAGAGGCGTAATTCTGGGAGGAGTTGGGGCGGGACAGCAGGCGCGTCAACGTGAGTTAATTTCCACGCTGACCGGGCTTTATGTAGTGGAAGAACGTGGAAGTTGGCGAACACATAGATTTATGCATCTGAATTTTTTTGTGCATAAGTACATTTCCGCTTTTGTGCTTACGTCACGTTAATGTGCGAATTCTACGCACGGTGTTATGCATGAGGCCCCTGGTGACTAGAAAGGCCACTGAAGAACACCGGACTCATTATAATGTTCATGAAACCCGTTTGAAATTACTTTGCTTTGAGACATGGTGCATTCTCATGTGTTATCTTGTATGGTCAGTAATAGGGATGTCACAAGACATTTTGGTACCAAGTCAATAACAAAGTTTGAAAAATGTAATAGTACCAGCTTTTTCACAGAAATGGTAGTACCAAATAAGAGCTCATACCGCAATCATGCGTGACTGCAAGTATGCAAATTACTCTGGACGTCACAATAATACATGAGAAAAATGTGAGGAAAAACTACATTTGAAAATGGCTCACAGTGACGATAATACAGTACTGCATCAATGCATGTCGAAAATAAAAACAAAGAGCTCAAGTCTGGAAGTGCTGTGTTCAAGACAGTATTCATTGCGCAATTGTAAGAATTGTGCCTATTATCATTAAAAAAAAATGCACACCCGCATACATAAGATTTTGTTATTGGCACATTTTTCCCATAACAGAGTTACTGCAGTTCCAAAATTAATTTGTGCATTTGTTCTCTGATTTCATCGAACATGTCCCCAGATGTCCATTCCTCCATCTATTTTCTATTTGGTTTATACAGTTCAGGGATGGGGGAGAACCTATCATGTGCTCAGTATTATGGATACAGGACTGTGTGCAATGGTAGTGCTAACAACATTTTAAGCAGTAAAAATCAAGGCACATTTCAGACAAAGCGGCTATTTGTCTTTTCTACACTGGAGATGAAATAAGCTGTTCCATTTCTTAATACTAAAGTAACAATTATTTAGGGCTTAGTAGCACAAATTACACTGGAATTATACCCGTTAGCAAGACAGGCAAAAGGCATACTCTACTGCTACATATGAATATGCAAACACTGAATTTGTCTTATTTTTTTGGTTTTTAAATCCAAACTAATGTTCACGAGTATAACCCCTAAAATGTGGTGAATGTAGTGAAAGCATCCTGATGAATATAATGCAGCCTACCACTTACACTGGTCCAGGTAAGATTGTAATTCTGGATTATTGCACAGGCTAACAAATATCAATGTCTAATCTGTCATATAAGATATTTTGAAAACTGTGCAACAAAGAGTGTTTTACAAAGATCCTGAAATAGTGGATTTATTGTACTTAAAAAAAAAACTTAAAAAAAGTTATTTAATTTAAGGGGTTCATTAGCTGACTATGATGATAATATCATAAGTACTTATAACACTTATCCATGTGCATGCATAATTAGCCATGTGTGCAGCTACATCTCAAAAGAAGCCTTAAAGGAGCCCTCTGCCTCCTTGGGAAAAAAACATCCACGGCCTTGTGAAATAATAATAATAATAACTAAATATTTATGTGGGGTTATCAGTACGTTGCGTTTTTTGTTGTTTGTGGCACAGTGGTTAGCCCTGCTGCCTCCCAGCTCAGACAACATTTTTGGCCACAGCAATTAGTGTTTTGATCCCTCAGAGACACTTAAAGCTAGTTCAGTTCCACTTTCCTCATTGACTTCACTGCAGTTCAGTAAGTTCGCAGACATTTCTGTGATTTCACTGAACTCACATCAAAAGGATCTCCACAGGGTTTGCTCAATACTATTTGAAATAAAACATGAGAAAAAATTTAAAGAATGAGGCAAACAGAGCGGAAGTAACCAGGAGAGTAGTAGCAAAACATAAGAAGCAAAGAACTGTGTTCAAAACTTTATGGAATGCTAAAACTCAGGCTACAGAAGGCAGCTATAAACTCTCAGAATGTATCATCAAACACGAAAAAACCATTTACATATGGAGAGTACCAGAAAGAAGTCTTCCTAAGCAGTTTGGAGGTTTTATTTAACGATTGATAAGCAAAGAAACAATTATGTACAGAATTAAAGCTTTTCCCATTTTATCAAGAACAGTAGAAAGGCATAATTCCAAAATGGCAGAAAACGTCAATTTCTAGCAATCAGTTGTACTGAAAGATGCACCAGTGTTCAGTGTGGGTGTGGGCAAAAGTGTGGATTTCAATGACATGTCACGTTTAACTGTAGTTACAAGATTCTTTGACAGAACTGGTATAAGAAGGAAGCTTTGCTGCCTTAGGCCTATGTATGCCACTACTAAAGGAAATGATGTGGCTAGAGTGTTTACCAATAATTTTGAAAGAAGAGGTATAGACAACAGTAGTGCCCTTGCTATAGTGGTGAAGCAGAGAGGGTTGGTGAGTTTAACTGAAAATCAATCAACCAGTCATGAAGTTTTATTGCATTATTCCCCAGAAAAATGTATATGCCAAAATATCAAAGTCTGATTTGAATTGGGTTTGCTTCCCAAGTCCTCCCTGCGTGGAGTTTGCATGTTCTCCCCGTGTCTGTGTGGGTTTCCTCCGGGTGCTCCGGTTTCCTCCCACAGTCCAAAGACATGCAGGTTAGGTGGTTTGGTGATCCTAAATTGTCCCGTGTGTGTGCTTGGTGTGTGGGTGTGTGTGCATGTGTGTGCCCTGCCCGGGATTTGTTCCTGCCTTGTGCCCTGTGTTGGCTGGGATTGGCTCCAGCAGAACCCCGTGTCCCTGCGTTAGGATATAGCAGGTTGGATAATGGATGGATGGATGGATGGTTTGAATTTGAGGGCTATTACTGTATGGACAGTCATTAGAATTGTTAATGTTCTTATCAATTGCTTGTCATTAGCCCAGCAATGGTTCTGATCACTGCTCCACTGCCCAGTGAGATGGCTCAGTGGTGGTAAGTTTTGGAGCTGTTTGTTTTTGATGTGATCCATGGGTTTTTATAAGAGAAGGTTTTGAAATACCCGGAGCTAGAGGATGAGCTATGGGTAACAAAAGTATTTTTTTGATGGACATTACAGGACACACTCAATCTGCAGCTACAAGGTGCAGGCCAAACTGTTTTATCTTTATTCAATGCATGGAAGGCATTTAATTTATTCTCTCATGATATCTAAACTGAAAGCTTTCATTATTTCAATCACTTAAGGATGTTGTCTTCACTTCAGCCTGGCAACCCTGGTGACATCATTCAGAACTCTCCACCAGTTTTCAAGACTTTGATCAAAATTGCCCTAGGATTTCTTTTTGTTGAACCGGAAGGCTTTGAGGAGAAACACTTGGCTTTATCCTTATTTGAGTGGATGGGGGTGAATGAGTTTTGTAATGCAGCAGACTGAACTGAAAACGTCTTCACAGTGTACATGTAAATTCACAGAGCTCTGCAAAACACTTAAAAATTCAGACCAAGCAGCATCCACTGTGGCCTGTTGGGAGAGTTTGACAGGCAAATTCTCATGTTAGAAAAATGTGGACTTTGAATTAATCTCTGCATTGGATTCACTTATTTGTGCAAACAAATTTTTTCACACCCGAAAACAGCGGACTTACAATAGATAATTCAGAAGAATGCATGCAGCCCAAATTGACATCCTAAATGCCAGACATAGTACAACTACGCCATTAAAGAGAGGAGCAGGGATCACACTTAAACTATAAGTTCAATTTACCATTAAGTATGAGTTACAGTATCACTAAATATGAACATGTTTTGCATGTACACCGGTTAATATAATAACAATAATTAAGATGAGTTTAACTTGCCATAAACAGTACAAGTTGAGTGCAAAAACTATGAACAAATACATATTAGACCAATTGTCTAATGCTTATATATTGACATTTAAGTTGGAAAAGGTTGCCAACAAATGCTGTAATGACTACTTTCTCTCTTTTTAAAACCAGCATAATGGGGCACACTAGTCATGACACCCAAGGTTTTGGATTCAGTAAAATGATTTTTTTTTTGTCATTAGTTAGCAATAACATTACAGAATACAGTCCGGACTCTGTGTGTGTGTGTGTTTGAAACTGTAGCAGTAGACCCCTTGCTGTTGAAGTGTCAGTTTACCTAGAGCTTTCTCCCATAGCCAGAGCTTTGCATAAGCCCATTTTCAAAATGACAGCAATATGCACCGAAGCTGCTGTAAATTACCATTCTCTCTGTCAAATATCTTTCTTTTATATTATACTTTGTTAAAGCTTAGATCCTTACTGCTAACCTGTCTGTCCTATAAAAATATATGAGCAATGCTACACATTCATGCTCCATTACTTTTCAAATTGTATACGTAACCTTTTATTCTCCTGGGTTACAATAGGAAGTCAGTTTCCAGAAATTCATACAACTGACAACTGCCTCCCACAATTTAGCCATTAAGCTACTGCAGAAACTCATCATTTAACTTCTTGTTGATGCAGGGAAACTTTGTGGCTAAATTATTGCAATTTAAATGAAGAATGTGAAGTGCTTATAGAAGAAGGAAAGAATACAAATCAAATGGACATGACAAAATTAACATGCATATTTATCTGTGTCGATGGGACAGTGATTTATTTATTTTTTCGATGGGGATTCCAGGAACACACCCAGCCTTGGCCAGACCCACACACACTCACAGACAGAAACACAAACAAACAAATAAATAAATAATATATTAAATGGAAAATCAAATACAAACAGCAAAAATCAGACAACCCTCCCCTTCCCCTTCGGCGGTACAATTTTAACACAACAATCAACCACAACAATAAACACTCATGACAATGTCCTTATACAGTTCCAATGTGGCAGAAATGGATGAAATGGTATGGAATAAAGATGACGATGATGATCCCGGAAACAGCTCCAGTAATAAGTGAATTGAACAGTCCTACCAGTAGTCCTGAGCGGTGAGGGGTGAGATTTGCCGGAGCACTTCTTCTGAAGATACACAGTGATTAATCCACCACTAGTGGTTACGTAGGATGGGACACATGGGATATACAGAACACAGATCTCCTTTCTGCTGCTTCTCTGGCCCCTTTTCAAGTTTCCCGCTGGCCCTTCTTGTCCCCAGCAGCCCCTGCACCCATTTCAGACATCCAATGAGAGCAATCCCCTTTGGGGCTGCTGGGAAATGGAGTCCTTCCAGCATTAGTATTGCTACATATTTAAAAAAATAACACATTTGAACAAATACTGTAGTTTTAAACAATGGGCCCAAACAATATTTTTTTTGTTTTAACCATTGCTTTATAAACTTTTGCAGTACACAACAAAAGAACAAAATAGCCACAGGAAAATTAGCAGAATTTTATTACTTTCTATTTTCCCTTAATGCATTTTAATAATACTGTAAAACCTAAGGGCAGCTTAGATAATAAATATTTCAGGACTTGATAGGTTGGCGAATAAGTCCAGACAACAGTACCATAGAACAAAAAATAAAGAAGATTAGCAATTACTTACCTAACTAATAGCCCCTGTCACTCTTTTGCAAACGAAAAGCTAGGCATGCAAGTTCACACACCATTGACATCACAAAAAAATCAAACAAATAATTGGATACCGCTAACTGGTTTGTTTCGCTTGGCAGCGGATCATTTAGATACCGGTAAAAGTGCATACATGATGCATAATATTAATTCTTAAATAGTCCAGTTTCTAAACTAAGAATATCAGATTAAATAGGGAAGTGAAAATAAAGAGAATAACTGTCATACCTAGAAAAACAGCTGGGAAAAACAGCAGACAAAAGTGGAACGCAAATAGTGTGTCACACAGAGAATACAAATGATCTCTGCACTAAAGACTTCTTGAGCTCCTGCTCAGTCCAGGATTATATGTCTGTAAACAAAAATATTGAAAACATTATTGATTTTTAAATGTTCCTTAGTTCTTTTTTTCTTTGTTTGCTTCATTGTTAGCAATTATACTGTATTTGTACAAAGTGAGGAGAATCACTGAGCACTGTCTGCATAGTGCACATTCAGCAGCTGTGAAAGCAAGGTAAGCTTTATAGCATTTGACCCCATGACCATGTGAACTAATTTTCCAGATGACTTGGCAGCTTTCAGTCAAAGGAAGGACTGTCCAATACCATTAGACTGGAATTCAGATTTCATGAGCTGGTTTTTCACTACTTCTTGTGACCATCTCTTGTTTACTATATTGCCAGGGAACTTTAAATCTATACTAATAAAAGGCAAAGCCCTCACTCACTCACTGACTGACTGACTGACTGACTGACTGACTGATCACTAATTCTCCAACTTCCTGTGTAGGTAGAAGGCTGAAATTTGGCAGGCTTATTCCTTACAGCTTCCTTACAAAAGTTGGGCAGGTTTCATTTCGAAATTCTACGCGTGATGGTCATAACTGGAAGCTGTTTTTCTCCATTTACTGTAATGGAGATGAGCTTGAAACCCGTGGGGGCGGAGTTTGACATCATCACGCCTCTCACGTAATCACGCAGTACGTAGAAAACCAGGAAGAGCCCCAAAAAGCGCTGAAGAAAACATGCATTATATAATTGAGAAGGCAGCGAAACAATAAGAAGCGAGCGAGTGATATATACAACCATATTCATGAGTTCTGCTACTTCGGAAACAAAGCACAGTGTAAACCAACACTTTAAATTAAGTTCATAGACAGGCTGCCGCTGGCGTTTGTAATTTAGTGCCTGCCCATATAAGGCCGTCCGTCAGCGGCAATCCAATAGCAAACTGCCACGGGTAAATTATTCATGGGTGTAGGACTGTGCTTATGCAGAGGAAGATGAGATAGTCAGGGTGGTGTTTGGCACAAACTCAGCGAAACTGCAAGAGAAAGTTTTAAGTACCGGGACTTCGGTAGCATTAGATACAGCCATGGACATAGCACGACATGGCAATAGCACAGCTGGGAACCTTCGATGCAAGAACACCGAGCGGCTCACGTGAACTGACGCAGTGCACTGACAAAAAGCAAGAGTTCCGAAGAGCGCTGAACAAAAACCGAATTACACAATTGAAAAGGCAGCAAAAAAATATGAAGCGTCTGATACATACAAGATAAGTATGTAATAAGTACAGCTACTGCAGAAACAAAGCACACGGTGGAAAAAGTGAATGTCCCGCTAAAGGAAGACAGTGTTAAAAAAAAACCCGTGCATGCAGTGTGTCAGGTCTCAGATAAAGAAGAAGACGAGCTGTTTATTGATGCAGTAAGAAACGAATCTTTTTCATAGCTTATTTAACACACTACGTCTCCGCTGCGATACGCGGGTATATATATATGTATATATATATATATATATATACCCTGATCTACATACTCGAATAATGAATACTTTGTTTATGGCTTTTGCTTGACTTTCATTGATTGCGATCAGTGTATTCATTAGATGAACGGTAAAAAAGTAAGAGCGAGGGGAGGGTCACTTATTGAGGCATGCAGGCAAAACCACATTAGCACGCGGGCTCGATGTACGAAAAAATATATCTTTTCAAGTTCTATTTAGTCCATATGTGTCAAACTCAAGGGCCACGGGCCACATCCGGCCCGGCGTGTAATTATATCCGGCCCGCGAGATCATTTTATATACTGTATTATTGTTATTAATGGCCCGGGTATATGAAGCGCTGGTAACACAATAAACTACAGATCCCATAATGCAGCGCTTCAGAAGCCTTACCGAAAACTTACCGCGTTAATCAAGTCTAGCTTGCAAGTTATTGCGAAGCTAGCCCACACGATGCTTAAGAGAAAAGTTGATTCTGAAAATAGAGCCTTTAAAAACCGATGGGAGGCTGAGTATATGTTTACTGACATTGCCGGTAAACCCGTGTGTCTCATTTGTGGAGCTAATGTGGGTGTAATTACAGAATTTAATCTAAGACGGCACAATGAGACAAAACATCAGGGTAACCTGAAAGACCTGAATGCAATGCAGAAGATTCAGAAAGCAGAAGAATTAAATAAGAATCTGACACTTCAGCGGACGTTTTTACCCGTGCACAATCACAAAGTGATTTCAAGTGAAGCTGCTTTTATGGGAGACACAAATGCACCAGTGCAACTTGCCCCACTTTCCCT
>JANRMT010062822.1:13740862-13758529 GCA_026402145.1 Polypterus bichir lapradei
ACTGAAAGTAAAAACAGTTGAAAGTCAGGGGACGTTTCTTTTTTTGCCGAGTATATATATATATATATGCCAACAACACTCATGACAATGACAACACAATTACATTGTCAATCATGTTACGTTATTATTAAAATGTTTCCTCTTCTTTTTCATTACTTCTTTAACACACTACTTCTCCGCTGCGAAGCGCGGGTATTTTACTAGTTTACAATAAACAAAAGTAAACTCACCACTATTAGTTACATTCGATATTAACCGGC
The DNA here is from genome assembly GCA_026402145.1 of Polypterus bichir lapradei. Taxonomy (NCBI): domain Eukaryota; kingdom Metazoa; phylum Chordata; class Cladistia; order Polypteriformes; family Polypteridae; genus Polypterus; species Polypterus bichir. The sequence continues at coordinate 13,741,123 of JANRMT010062822.1, forward strand.
AGGAACTACTGTGGGAGATCCTCTGGATTTATAGTGCAGGGAGTGAAAGCCAATGATCATGATTGGCAGGTGGCCCCGCCTCTTGAAGGACCACCCCCAAAACACATGGAACTTAACACAGGCAGCTTACATAGACACAATCAAAAGCAAAGAATAATGAGCATAATCAACAAAAGTAAAATTAACATAATTAAAATAAATCAAAGAATCAAAAATGAACAAAAGAAGCAAAAAACATGAATTTGTGCCCCAGCCCGGATGAGATATGGCAGACTGGTTTTAGACATTGATGAGTAGTGGATGAAATACCATACCATACCATTTTCTAAGCATGTGCAGAGTCACATGGTGCTGCAGCCTATCCTATCAAGTATAGAGTGTAAAGCAGGAACAAAGCATGGACCTAGTGCCAGTCTTCACAGGACGAACACACACACACATATATGCACACACACACACACACACAAACATACACACTAGGGCCAGTTAAGTGTCACTAATCCAACTAACCTGTATGCTTTTGGACTGAAGTAGGAAACCGGAGCACCAGGATGAAACTGACACAGACAGTGGGAGAACTTTTAAAATCCATGTAGGGAGGACCCCAGATTGTTTGAAATACCATGTGGTAGTCAATGCGTCCCTTTCGTGCTCCAGTATAGACTGAAATCTTACTCTGGTACTACAAAATTTACAACAAATTAGCTATGGAAAATGCTATCATGAGAAAATGGTCATGTAAAACAGACAAATCGCATCATACACAAATAATCAGTCAGCAAACAAAAACCAGAGCATCCTAGACTTCTAACCAGCTTCATGCAAAGAGCATCCAGGACTCATGAAACAAGCACATTTATATGGTGCTTTGCCAAGGCTAAAATAGCAATTTTATCATGTGGACGAAAGCAATGGCTGATTGTGAACCAACTTGCTACATCACCATTCTGCCAATGTAGCTGTAACTCTTGTTAGTTAAGCGCAAGAAAGACAGAAGCCATATTGAGAGTAAACAGGCTAAAATAAAATGAAACACCCTAAAACAAACCTTTTCTAACTTTGTATTTCAGCATAAAGTTGAATGGATTGACATGGAAGGACTGAGGCAATGATTCTCCCCAACAACATGCTTTGTTTAATGAACAATAATAAACAGTGATACCGTACTCAAAGAACCTTACAAGACTGATTACTTCACTTTCTTGTTGTTACAGGTCACAGGAAATGCCTCCAAAAGACAAATAAGAAATGGGAACAAGACATGGCTAGTCTCTCACTGTTTCCCTGCAACATAAACACAGTCGGTATCATAGCATCAACAATCGACATCTTACTGTTCAAAATCACTGAGACCAAGAAAAGCACAAACATCTGTATGGGGTTCCTATTTATTATTTTCACATTAAAGTCTTCATTGCCTTTCTCTAAACATTGTGAGGCTTGTCAAAGGATATGCCTCCCACAGGTCCTAGCGTGTAAAGTTGTCCATTACAGAAATAATCACAAACCCAGTAATATAAAATACCATAAAATTCTTTTTAAAAATCCACACAATTTTGATTTTCCAGGGTTTCAGATTGTCTAAAGGGTTAACTTAGGGGGTCCAAATTGCAACTTAGTATTGATTCTGCTATAGCGATCAAATTTATTGGGTAATTATATCCAAATTGTTTTAATTTATAAATGTCAAACATCAAATTTATAAATGTCAAACATCATGTTATCTAACATTAGATGTCATTTGCCAGGTATCGTTATACACCTAAATTATCTTTACGTCTGTCATTTATTTAAATTTCCCCAGGCAATATGTTAATAGGTTTCATTTAGAGTCACTGGAAACTACAGTATAACTAAGATAAAATGTGGGAAAAGTAAAACAATTGATATTGTTTTACAGATATATACTTATAAATGGTTGACACATTCGGTTCGGGCAGAACTCCATCTTTATCCATTTATCTTTTATCTCTTTGTGAGATGTCTTTAGAGGAAATATATTTAAGACATCTAAGATTTGTCTTAATAACATGATGATTTGTATTAGTGCCATTTTTCAAGTTTCATTCTTGGTGTTAGAACCATGAATTACTCACTCTACGCTATAAATTATAAATGGTTATTATTATTTAGGAATTTTAATAGCTGTATGAAGTTTTATAAGGCTTAAAACATAATTGATGTTAGGTACAATTGCTTGACCTGACATGTACAATCTTCAGGCTGCAACTTTGTTTCAGTCATAAATGTCTGGCAGTGCAAATAATTTCCTTGTCTTCCTACACATTGACTAAATCACTGTCCATACAGGTTTTTATTCCAAGGTATTTCTAAGATTGCCATATCACATTTTCACAGTGTTTGGATATCTTGTGTGTCTCGTATAGAGATTGAGTGAATTTCCATGTAGAGTTCAAATTATTCTCCTTGATTCTGTGCAGAAATTTGCACATTGGTATATTTACAGTATATTTATTTTCATCTACTATATATACAGTAATCAGATCAATTCAAGCTGATGGTGTCTGCTCACTTGATAAATAATATGCTGTATTTTTAAGTGGATGGCACTGCTGGCACTGTGGTAAGTGCTGCTGCCACACAGAAGTTACCTGTGTGAATTTTGCACATTCTTCCTGTGGCATTTTTTTTTTAGGTACAATAGCCTTTCTAGTCATACACATTACATTAAATGATAACTTTGAGTTGGCCCACAGTAAGTATGTGTGTGCATGTGGGTCCTGCAATGAACACAGTTGGTTTCTGCCTTGTGCCCAATGCTGCGAGGATGACCCTATTTGGATTAAGTAAGTTTAAGAGGATGTTGTTTTAAAAATATCCTGATTTTAATATCAGTGGTAATATTTATCAAGTGTCTCTGAATTACTCCTAGGAAATGCATTAAAAATCTGACTAGGATAAGAATTTGTCCTGTCCCAGAGTAGTGGATGCACATGAGAAGCAGTTACAAAGCATCCTATACCAACTGCCAGCCAGAAATAAGATTTCATGTTTGAGAATGGGTGGTGGGTAGGTGTGGTAGGTAGCGCTGCTGCCTCGCAGTTAGGAGACCCGAGTTCGCTTCCTGGGTCCTCCCTGTTTGGAGTTTGCGTGTTCTCCTTGTGTCTGCGTGGGTTTCCCCTAGGTGCTCTGGTTTCCTCCCACAGTCCAAAGACATGCAGGTTAGGTGCATTGGCGATGCTAAATTGTCCCTAGTCTGTGCTTGGTGTGTGTGTGTGTATGCGCGCCCTGTGGTGGGCTGGCGCCCTACCCAGGGTTTGTTTCCTGCCTTGTGCATTGTGTTGGCTTGGATTGGCTCCAGCAGACCCCCGTGACCCTGTAGTTGGGATATAGCGAGTTGGATAATGGATGGATATATGTTTGAGAATGAATGATGCTGGAATTTTACAGCACCATGAGCTGCAAACTGGCACTCAAAAAGGCATCTTGTAGTTTCCCTGGAAGGAATGATGACGTTTTTAAGTTTTCTGATACAAACCTTAAGGCATCACATAAAAGATAATAATAATAATATTCAAAGTGGTAGGAAGAATATTCAACAGAAAATAAGGTAGAACATTGCACTAAGCATCACATAATTGTTGCCACTTCCCAACCACATCAATCAATCAATCAACATTTATTTATATAGCACATTTTCATACAAAAAAATGTAGCTCAAAGTGCTTTACAAAATGAAGAATAGAAAAATAGAAGACACAATAAAAAATAAACATAAGTCAACATTAATTAACATAGAATAAGTAAGGTCCGATGGCCAGGGTGGACAGAAAAAACAAAAAAAAAAAAACTCCAAGAGCTGGAGAAAAAAAATAAAATCTGTAGGGATTCCAGACCAAGAGACCGCCCAGTCCCCTCTGGGCAAAGAGTATCAAGAATAATACAGTTTGCATTCATGACCACCTCTGTGTTGGTACTGAGATACCATGTTTGATTCATGTATGCATGATCATCCACACCTGGGGCAATAATCTTTATGTGCAGGCCGATTTGGCTGAATGCAGTTTGCTTTAACATTACTTCATGTGCAGAGTTGGGGTAATGTATAAATCTGAGTATTACCTCACATGTTTTAAGAGTGTTCAAGGTTTGGTGAAATATTCGAGAAATAGTTGGATATGACATAGCAGAATCATCACTATTGGAAAACTGCATTTTCCCTGTGTCCAAAAAATGTAACATTGCCAACATTTTCATTTCAGCTGAAAGCGCATGTCTTCTTTGCATAAATGGAGTGATCACATGATGTACAAAATTTGTTACAAATATTATCCCATCTCTGTCAAACTGACATCCTTTTATGAGTTCACTGTTCGCCAGCATTTCCAAAACATTCCACCTGTCCCAGAATGTGCATGCCGATCTCTGCCTGAATGCCAGCTTTAGGCAGCTCCTAGCGAGTTAGGACAGCTTACAAGCTCTCCTAAATCCTGGCAAAGTTAGGAGTAGATTCCTAAATTTGGAAAATTGATAAAATGCATTTAGTCCTAGTAGTAGGATCCTAGTAGGATCAAATTTGCATTAATCTGACATTTTTCAGCCAGTTAAGACCATATTTCTTGTCTTAAACCCTTGATAAATATGGGTGCAGATCTACTCTATAGTTGCTGATACTACAAACATTATGATGTCTATTGTTATGAAAAACTGAATGATATGATATTCACTAAGTGTAATAAAAAGACAAAAAAAATTTAAAAAAAGTCAAAAAATGGCTAAGGTTAGATAGCATTCAACAGAGCCAAAACACTACACATAGTTCAAAGTCAAAAAGAATTTGAAAAGGTCCTTAAACTACCATAAACTCCCTTGGGTTCCTTTCTCTATAGTGAGTGCCTTTGTTTAAAAATGTATAGATAAGACAATTTAGCAAAGTCTCATCTTATAGTATATAGGTGGGGAAAGACAACTTTTCAGTGTTCTGTGACTTCTGAGTCATGTGACCAGCAACAGCCATTGCATTTAAATAACAGTTGATTCTGTGGTTCGTCAGGGGTGTGTTCTTGCTCCTACTCTGTTCAATGCTTGCATGAACTGTGTGTTGGGCAGGTTCATGGGGTCAAGCGGCTGTAGGGCATCTGTTGGCGAAGAAAGATTTACTGATCTTGACTTTGCTGACGATGCTGTGATCTTCATGTCAATGAAGGCTCTAATCGGAGCTCACGAGAGACTGGACAAGGAGTCTAAGTTTCTGGGCTTGTGAGTGTCCTGGATAAAAACCAAGATCCAGGCCTTTAATGACTTCTTAGGCACAGCCATCAGCAGTGTGTCTCTCTGCGGAGAGAGTGTTGACCTTATCGAAAGGTTTACTTACCTTGGCAGTGACATTCATGTCTCAGGTAACTCTTCCTATGAAGTCAGTAGACGGATTTGGAGAGTATGGGGGGGTCATGAGGTTGCTGAAAAGGGGTGTGTGGCTTTCCCAATATCTATGCCAAAGGACGAAGGTCCAAGTCTTTATGAATTGTGAGGGAGCGTCAGTTACGGCGCGACTCTCCAAGAGTGATCTGGCACACATTATCCTCATTGTTGAGGACACTGAGTGGCCAGGGGGATACCCACGTAACACATGGCTGTGACAGATAGAGGATCATTTCCAGAGGGTGGGACTAGACCGCGTGTCTGCCTGGGGGTTTGCAAACCAGGATCCTGAGCTGCTTTATCGTGTGGTGGGTGCGGCAACGTGCTGTACCAGTGCATACTCCCCGACCTGACCTGACCTGACTGTGGACATGCAAAACATTACAGTATGGTGATGGCAGTGACAATACCAAGATACTAAGTGGTGCTGAGTTGATGTCACCAGAACAATGTTAAAAATAAATAAAAAACACTCAACAATATGCATGTTAACAAAAATTTATAACCCCCATTTTTTTGGCTGGGCCTCCTGCTTATCCTACAGATGTAGCTTGTTTAATCTGTGATGCAAACTTTGACTGAAGGTGTTTCAGCAAGGTAGAGCTCAAACTTCTTGTATGTTCCTACTGAGACAGATGCTAATGCCAAAAAATAATATGTGAATACAACATGGATAGATAAAAAATAATTTAATTTAAAAAAATTAAGCTTAATTTTGATGTTAGACATTTCTGTAATAATTGTCATATAATATGATTGCTACATTTCTGAACCTAGAAGTAGCATCAGGAAGAAAAAGAAGAAGTGGCTCCAGGAGAGGAAGTTGCTGCATAACTGGTTGTTCTGATAGTGGCTAGCAAGGCCACATCCGGAAGGAAAAGATAGGCCAAAGTAAACAGGACGGAACTAGAGGTGAAAAAGAGAAGTGTTATGATGACGGTCAAGGCAACAAGAAGTTTTACTATTTATGTGGTTTACTTTTGTGTGCTTTTATTGTTTTCCCCTCTCCCGTGTTTCCATTTGCAATAAATAAAATAGATATTTTGTTCTCATTGTCATAATTTTGGACTTGCATACAACTCAAGTGGGCCCCATTTACATACAATATACAAACTGTTGTGTCAAAAATGAGTTATACAAAAAATAATAAGCTATACAAAAAAGTTTTTAAGAGACAAATGTTCTGTAAATAGCCTTGTTATTTATAGTAGTAGATAGAAAGGGAAAGAAAAAATATCATGCAACAGAAAAAAATCTGATGTAACAATTGATACATTTTATATACGCTCGCTGAACAAATTACTAGGAACACCTGTGCACCTGCTGATCCATTCAATTATCTAATCAGCCTATCATATGGAAGCAGTGCGATTCATGAAATCATGCACATGCAGGTTAGGAGATTTACGTAATGTTTGTGTCAAACATCAGAATGAGGGAAAAATGTGATCTCAGTGATTTAGACTGTGACATGATTTTTTTTTGCCAACTGAGCTAGTTTGAGTATTTCTGTAACTGCTGATTTGCTGGGATTTTCACTCATTACAGTCTTTAGAATGGCAGGAAAAACAAAAAACATACAGTGAGCAGGAGTACTTTGTTGAGAGAGATCACAGGAAAATGATTAGATTGGTTTAAGGATCTCACCTCTGTACAACTGTGGTGAGCAGAAAACCACCCCACAATGCACAACATGCCAAACCTTGAAGCAAATAAGCTAGAACAGCTGAAGATAATATCTAATTCCACTCCTCTCAGCCAAAATTAGTGGCTGCAGTGAGTACAGGGTCACCAAAACTGGACAGATGAAGACAGGAAAAATGTAGCCTGGTCTGATGAATCTCAATTTTTGTTGCGGCACACAGATGGTAGGATCAGAATTTAGCACCAAAAGCATGAATCCATGAATTCAAATCACCCTCTGCCCACAGTCCAAGCTTTTGGTGTTGGTATAATGGTGTGGGGAATGTTTTCTTGGCACACTTTGGGCCTATTAATGACAATCGATCATTGCTTGAATGTCACAATCTATTTTAATATTGTTGCTGACCCATCTTCGTGATAATGCACCATGTCACAAAGTAAAGTCATCTCAAATTGGTTTCATGAAAATGATAATGAGTTAAATGTTCTTCAGTAACCTTTCCAGTGACCAAATCTGAATGTAATTCAGACACAACACCTTTGGGATGTGGCAGAACAGGAGATTCGCAACATGAATATGCGGCTGACAAATCAGCAGGAACTGTGTGATGAAATTGTGTCAACGTGGACCAGAATCTCAAAGGAATCTTTCCAGGATCTTGTGGAATCCATGCTACAAAGAATTAGAATCTTGTTTTGAGAGCAAAAGGGCCTACCCAGTATTAGTATAGTGCTCCTAATAATTTGATCATTGAGTGCATGTGTTTTGGTTTATTTTAAATTCTTTTCCCCACATAGAATCTGTTTTTGAAGTTTTTTGATAATTTCAAAGTGATTTAAAAAAGTTTTATTTTATTCCAATTCCACTTCTTTTTCTAAGGGAAAACTTGGGTGTTGGTAGCAGGATTGGTACTGCAGCCACCATAAAAAATCTCACACAGTTCCAGCACTTGGGTCCCAATCCAGGTAGTTTGTTGTGTGGTGGGTGCAGCAACGCGCATCAGTGTATGCTCCCAACCTCTCTCTCTATTCTGCTTTGTTTATGTAACTCAGTAGAATGCATCACATGATTGCAATTGGCACATCAAATACATCATGTATTATAAATATGGCAGTGATCTCATTCCATAATACCCCTAAGTGGATAAAATGTCTTGAACTTCAATTCTAGTGCTCATCATCTTGATCATGTAGGCCCCAGGGTCAGGTTTCATTTTCGGTTTTTGATCACTTTTTTGCCTTTTGTTATGAATAGATTACACTTCTATAACAAAGAGGGTGTGAGTCCTCCTAAAGGCTCCACAAGCCTGCCTGGAACCGGCCTAACCTCAGGTGGTCCGATCTCCCATCTCCACAGAGAGGCTTCAAACTACTCAGGCCCAAAATGAGAACCTGCCTGTCAAAGTTTCAAACAATCTCTAATGTTCCAGGACTAACAAAATACACAGAAATGCACTTCTGCGGAAAGGAACTGTAAAACCTTAGCAATAAAGGATAAGTTTAAGCGCAGAATCTTTATAAACAAAGATATTTATTAGAAAATCTCACAAAGAAAATGACCAAAAGGACAGAAATAAAGCAAAAAGTGTTTGCCTAAAAGGCAACCCAAAGCCAATAAGTCCCAATACACAATCCAATAATCAAAACCCCAATAATACAAAAAAATCCAATAGACCAGAAAATAAAACTCAATAAGACTTTAATGTGCCACTGGATGATCTGCTCATAGCTTCCGAATATAACAGCTGAGGGCAGTCTTCCAGCAGTGACATGAAGGTCACCCTGACTCTTGGAGTTCCAACCACGAAACACAAAGAATGGATGCTACTTTAATGGGACAGGTCATAATTAATGAATAATAGATAAAAAACAACAGAAATAAAACAGAACATGAAAAATAAGAGCAGAAAAAGAAAATAAATACAAGCCAGGAAATTAACCCTAGCTGTAACATCACACTTTTGTTTTCTCATTCTCATTTTGTCCTCATGTTCTGGTGGCCTGCTCATTTCTTTTTTTCAGCTCTGACCTGGTTTTCCCTCCTTACTATAATCCTTGCTTCTCCTTATCATCTCCTGTTTATTTTCACTGCTCACAGTAATCCCTTGATACCTGTGTGTTATAAAACCTGACAAGCCAAAAAAAAGTCTCTGCATGAATCACCTTGAGCAACTGCCTAACATTAGTTATCTCTTAAAGAGCAAACCAAAACACACACAGAAATGAAAAACAAAACCCAAAAGCACAGCAATAGCATTCTCAAAGGGACTAAAAATGCTGTGCAAAAGTGTAGTGTGAAGAAGTAGAAAACAAAATTAAATGTTAACATGACATCTCACAATACTGATCTTTACTAATAGAAAATTGTCAGCCATACAGTGTGAAAGTTCACAAATAAGACCCACCTAATGTGTGCTTAACATATATCAATCATCTGATATTGTGAAAAATGTATGGTGTTGTTATTTGGTGTCTCTTGTTTGTATTATGCCACTGTCTATGAACAACATGCAAGAAAAAATCAAATTGTACTCTCTGCACATGCCAATAAACAAACTAAAACTTGAAATTTGTCCTGTGACCCTGTGCAACATGTGCTTCTGACTTTTACATTCATTGCTGAGATAACACGGAAAGGTGATTTATAAAATTGATGAAACAATTACTGTATGGCAAAGTAGTTTTGGCTGACTGGCAGAATTTGAGTTCAACAAAAGTACAAGAAGGGCTAATAGTGAACATTAGAACATTAGAACACTCTAGACAAAAACATGCCATTCAGCCCAACAAAGCTCGCCAGTCCTATCCACTTATTTCCTCCAAGAAAACATCAAGTCGAGTTTTGAAAGTCCCTAACGTCTTACTGTCTACCACACTACTTGGTAGCTTATTCTAAGTGTCTATCGTTCTTTGTGTAAAGAAAAACTTCCTAATGTTTGTGCGAAATTTACCCTTAACAAGTTTCCAACTGTGTCCCCGTGTTCTTGATGAACTCATTTTAAAATAACAACAGTCTCAATCCACTGAACTAATTCCCTTCATAATTTTAAACACTTCAATCATGTCACCTCTTAATCTTCTTTTGCTTAAACTGTAAAGGGTCAGCTCTTTTAATCTTTCCTCATAATTCAACCCCTGTAGCCCTGGAATCAGCCTAGTCGCTCTTCTCTGGACCTTTTCTAGTGCTGCTATGTCCTTTTTGTAGCCTGGAGACCAAAACTGCACACAGTACTCAAGATGAGGCCTCACCAGTGCGTTATAATGGTTGAGCATAACCTCCTTGGACTTGTACTCTACACATCGTGTTATATTACCTAACATTCTGTTAGCCTTCCTAATGGCTTCTGAACACTGTTGGGAAGTTGATAGCTTAGAGTCCACTATGACTCCTAAATCCTTCTCATAAGGTGTACTCTCAATTTTCCGACCCCTCATTGTGTATTCAATCCAAATATTTTTACTTCCTATGTGTAATACTTTACATTTACGGACATTAAATTTCATCTGCCACAAATCTGCCCAAGCATGTATGCTATCCAAGTCCTTCTGTAATGATATAACAGATTCCAAATTATCTGCTAATCCACCTATCTTGGTATCATCTGCAAACTTAACCAGCTTGTTACTTATATTCCTATCTAAATCATTTATATATATTAAAAATAGCAGCGGCCCTAGCACTGACCCCTGTGGAACACCACTCTTACCATCGGCCAGTTCTGATGAGGTTCCTTGCACCCTCACCCTCTACTTCCTGTATCTTAGCCAATTCTGCACCCATCTAAGAACATCACCCTGAACTCCCACTTCTTTTAACTTGATGCCCAACCTCTCATGTGGCACCTTATCAAATGCTTTCTGAAAGTCCAGATAAATAAATATCATATGCTCCACTTTGATCGTATGCTTTTGTTGCAACCTCATAGAATTCCAACATGTTAGTAAAACACGACCTCCCTCTTCTGAACCCATGCTGAGTGTTCAGAATAACTCCTGTCCTTGCTATGTGTTGCTCAAACTTATCCTTAATAATTCCTTCCATTAATTTTCCTGTGATGCATGTTAAGCTTACTGGCCTATAGTTGCTTGGATCTGCCCTGTCACCCTTTTTATATAATGGGTTGATATTTGCCATTTTCCAGTCCTTCGGAACCTCTCCAGTGCTCAGTGACTTCCTAAAAATATGTGTCAAACTTCCAAAAAATATGTAGCAAACTTCCTAAAAATATGTGTCAAGTGGTTACTATACAGGTTAAGTCAGAGAGTCCATAGTAACATTCTCACTTCCCTTACAGTAGGTTGGAGATATTCAAAATCTGCCCATTGAATATTATAAGATTTAAAAATGTTTATATGAAAATCATGTTTTCCTTGTTCTCCAGCTTCAGCTAATAAGCCTTCATTACCTCTTAACCCAAAAACTGGATAATATTAGAAAATGAAAATGAAAAAAACTAAAACAAATAATATTCTTTTGAACACATACAGTACATGCATTTCAGTTTCATGCACTCACCAATCCACCCATCCCGTTCTACACCTGATCAATCTAAAAAGTGCAGACAATCCTAACAAGAGTATGCACAAAACAAGAACTTATGAAACAAAAGGGCACAATCACTACAACCGCAGAGCAACTTACATTTTATAAATGTTAAATTACTTTGTTTGGATTGATTTTCAAACAGTTATATATTATATATGTTGTGCACTAATTGTCACAAACATACATTGTCTAGAATAACCGATCCCTTTAAAAACCCATCATAGAAATGACACTAAATCCTTTAAATGCATTTGGGTTTTTTTTGTATGGTAAAGGGCCTTGAAGATCTTATTATTTGTACAAAAGAAATTACTGCTGATAAGGCAATGGGAGAAATCCCACAAGACTTCTGTAGGACATTCCCACAGTTTCTTTATTCAGAATATTTACTCAGCAATAAATGCAATAGTTAGGTACTTCCTTGGAGTGATTCCCCAGTTGCAGATTTATGTGTGTTGTTTCAGTCTTTCTCCATAAATCAGCTGCAAATGCCATTCATTTATTTCACAAGCCTGGGCTGCTGAAATGATGAATATGCTATTAATCATTATAACACATCAGTGCAAAATCTTCACTCCCACAACCTCATAACCCTAATGATGCTTAGACAACGTTCTGCAATACTTTCATCATTCTTGCTTGGAGTGCACATTTGCTCATCACCTTACTGCATTATCACTATTTTTTGAATTAGAAATGAACAAATACACCTTTGTACATGGAGCAGTGAAGGAGCCATGCACTAGAAGTACTGGTCCCAATTTTTTCTCTCGGTTTTCTTGTTATTCCTAATATTTTACAGTCTTATCAAAAAAGAAATATCCCTAAAACTTTCAGAAAAATACTTAATTTATCGTTGTCTCTTTCTTGTAAAGTTTTTATATCATATACTGTACCATTTGACGTTTCTCTCCTTGGAGATCTGATGTAATTCCTCCATTGGCAAAATACCTTTCCACTATTAGCCATTTTCAGATTGTTATGATTGTTTCATTGATCATTGTTCATTTTCTTCATTTTGTGTTTGTTTTTTCTGGTCATCTACCATTGTTTTATAGATTGAAGATAGTTGTGGAATTGATTTGGGTGTCAGCTTTACTGTAGGCAAATCACAGAGAAAGACAACCAGGTTGACCCAAAAAAATATATAAACACTAATTAATTACACCTTAAATGAACAGTCAACTAATTGATGATTTGCCAGTGCAAATGATATTACTACTAGACTAAAAGAAACATTCAGAAATGTGTGGATTAATAAGTTTATCATAAACCTCCAAAAATTCTATAAAAATTAACAAAAGGAAAGAACATAAAAACTAAACAATGAGAAGCAAATTAAGATCTCTAACTTAAAACCAAGAAAACCAATCCTGAATTATGTCCCGTCAGGCTTGGTGGACAGCATTAGTCGATCTGGTATTACCAATCTAAATTTGCAGATAAAATGGTAAGTAGTAGTGAAACCAGACAGAAGCCAAAGACATCAAAATCCAAAAATAAACCAGAAGATAAAGAACAAAAATTCAAAAATTAGAACTGTAACCCTTAATGAACTTTGCCATTTAAAACTCTTAATCCTGATAAAGAAGATCAAAAACCGAGACCAGAAAGACAAAACCTCAAAGAAGCCTGAAAGTCAACAAGGCTCCACAAAGCAATGCATCACCAAAGAGCTGAACTTAGATCTTTTATTTTCTCTGTGTTTAGCTCTAATTTTAATTGGAGAGAGAAAAACAAATAACAAAAAAATAAGCATGATAATAACATTAAAGAGAAACACCAAAAAAGAAAAAGGAAGAAAAGGTGAAACCAGGGGCCAAACTACAGCAGAACCATGATAAGCCCTTTCACTGTAAAGAGAATACTTTGAGCTGCAGGTTTGACATGTCAAGTGTAGAATATCACTATTTTTCTAGTTTTTATAAACCTTTACGCAGTTTAATTTCTCAATGTACTCCGAAATTAAACAATTGAAAGTAAACCGTGCTTAATGCCATTGTCCTGTGAGTGGTCTATCATGCAAGCTGTTGATTCTTAGAAATGTGTCTTCTGATTCTGTTGTGGCTTTGGGACCTTTTCCTCTCAGAGTTTCCTCTGGTTTAACCAAATTCATTTTAATGTGCTCTTTGCAGTTCACGTTTAAGGCTATAATGGTCTGCCTTTGTTATTTTTTTCTTGACATTATTATAGCAACATACAGTACAATATAATTCAAGTAACATTTCAGATAGTGTAGCACACTGTTTTATACAGTGTAGCAGTAGGGGGCGCTATCGCTCCCTTGAACCCTCAGGTACCACGCCAAACACCAGGTAAAAGTGCTACGATAAATCTTTTTATTATAATAATGTGCACTAAGTACCCTCCACTCCACACTACTCATTAAACAATCACAAATACTACAATAGATCACAATCCTCCACTCCCAGACGTGTTGCCCTCCTACCACCCAGCTCAGCTCGCCGTCTGGGAGCTCCCACAGTCCTTTTATATTTCCTGACCTGGAAGTGTTCCCAATCCCCAGTCCATGTGATCCTATATCACTTCCGGGTCAGGTAAAAAGTACTTTTCTTCACCCCGGAAGCCCGTCGCTCTTCCTTTGACGAACTTCTGGGTTATAGGGCATATATGAGTCCACTGGCCTCCCGACAGCGACTCCCAGTGGTCCCCAAGGTATCCAGCAGGGCTGTGCATAAAAACTACATAGTCCATGAGGCCCTGCTGAAATTCGGGGTCCGTCCATGCTGTCAGGAGAGCTCCCCCTGGCGGCCTGGGGGCGAGGGCCGGAATATGAAACCGGCCATCCATCACAACAGACAGTGGGTTTATGCGTAGTCAGCAAAAGTTGTGATACCTGTACAAACTGTTTGCATTAACTTTCAAGGTTTAATTAACTTCCATTGCTGCAGAAAAAAATATAAGTTTTTTAACTCATTACTTTTTGAATTGAAATCCACCTCATTTGTTAGTCAAGAGTCCTGTCTTCAGTTCAGAAGCTCAGCATTATAGGAATGCATTTCCTGTTTATGGTTTGTGCCAGGTGCTGGGTATTCCATTAAATTGCATGTTCCCAAGATGCAGTGCTTCTAGGAGTTGCTATAGGAATTCAGTTTTGGTGGCATAAAAACATTGCAAGCTTGTTCCTGATTCATTATCTTAAAAGTGAAAATTTCGTAAGAGACTTAATGGGTTATTAAAGAGAAATAAACAGACATAAAGATAGAGGCAGCACAACTGTGTTTAATGTGGTGTATAAAAACGTTTTCCAAATAATGCAGCCAATTAACATTACAGCTGACTTTATTTGATTCCTAGAGGATTTCTGGCTGTGTTGCCAATATCACAGTTGTATGACCTTATCCAATGATGAAAGTATGTATCAAGAATCTTCTAAAAGTGCAGCAGATCTGATGACGACGTTCCCACATACTTGACACTTGTACTTAAACTTTAGTGTCAAGCATAGCAAGTGAGTGGGCTTCTGTTTACGGTTTCACATCCAGATATAGACAATTCGGTAATCCTAGCTGTTCATTAAAGAACGTGCTGTATGAAAGGAAAAGAAAACAATGACATGTTCACTTCAAAAAAGCTGGAACTCCACATACTGAGCAGAATTGATCACCTCCTTTAAACTGAATGGCTTCCATGTCAGTTCTAAGTGTCACATATACACAAACATCTTGAAGAATGGAGTTGAGGACTTTGATATTTTCATGAAAACAGAGATCTCACAATTAATTCATAATTTATGTATTGCTGTCATGTGCAATCTGCAGAGCACACTGAGATTTGAGTATTTTATCACAGACCAATGAAAAAAGGGTATTTTCATAACAGAAAAGTACCAAGTCAAAAACCAATGTGGTACCCAGTATGTAGACAAAAAAGGGTTGGAGAGCTTGCCATATGCTAATTTACTAGCCACAATACAGGTATGTAATGCAGTCAATTTTAATATATATCTTTTGCCATGCATGTACCTTCAGCGCCTTTCCTCTTTATCCTTATGTGTCTAAACCTCTCTTGACCAGCATGCCTTTTGTTGAGTTCATTCCTGTAAAGCAGGCTTCCCAGACTTGGAAAGACACCCGAAAAAGAAAAACAAAATTGGTTAACTGTCAGCAAACCATGAGTGGAATCTGTTTGTTTGATTGTTTCTTCCAGACAGTTCATCTTTCACTTTTTTTTCATTCTCCATCTTTCTCTTTTTGTCCAGTGAGGAGAGTGGCCTATTCTTCTACACTGTGTAGCGTTAACCTTGTTTGGGGTTAAAGCTGGGCATAGGGGGATAAGTTGAGGGGGCTCTTAGAGAGTGAGACATCTTGCTAACTATTGACACAACACAAAAATAAATTAGACTTCTGTTATGAGTCTCCACCCCTCCCTGTGTCTTCTCCATCAAGTCCCAAAGGCCTGACAGTGACAGATATTAAACCACCAACAGCTATGTAATAGACAGCCATAACTGATAGTCGACAATCACGACATTCATTGCCTGTAGCCTACAGCAAGCACAATGTTTTACTGACCAACATTTATTCATGTTAATGTCCTGCACATGACAACCATTAAATGCATGCCTAAAGGGTAGAGCTCAGAGGAGCTAGTGGAAGTTGATGTGTAAAGTAAATAATGAAAGGAAGGAAGAAAGTAAAGGAAATTAAAAAAAAAAGGTGGTATATACTACTAAATAAGAAGGTGCCTGTTAAGAATTGATATTTTCTTTAATTTTTAGGACAATTTATCTTCTGTTTTACAATATATACATCTATTAGCTGGTGTTCTACAAAAAGAATTCATTTTTTTACAGTCATTGTTCCTCAGAACCTTCCTGAAAAAAGTTACAATATTTTCTTGTTATTATGGTCATTTTACCGAATAGGCGCACATCATTTGATTAAGATTAAGATCTCTGTGTGTGCGTAACCGTATCTGAGATTATATAAACATAGCATGAATCAGTGAATGTTTAGTTTTACTTTGGTTCAATTAATTATTACTTCTGGCTGTACAACTTTGGATTAACGATTTGGCATTGTTCAAAGATAGTCATGATTCTTTGTTACTGAAACTCTGCTTGATTTTCTGATTATGTTCTGTCTCATAAAATTAATTATTTTATGTCTTCTTGTGAAATCAGAACAGTGCCAAGCATCTTATGCATTATATTGCAATTCTGATTTTCTTTAGGGAAATATTATTTTGCTGTCCATCCAGCCATTATCGAACCCGCTATATCCTAACTACAGGGTCACGGGGGTCTGCTGGAGCCAATCCCAGCCAACACAGGGAGCAAGGCAGGAAACAAACCCCTCTGAAATATATTGCACAGCAATGAATGGTATTTTAACTTCCAATTTTTAAATAGTATTTTTTGCTTAATAACTAACTTTTCTAATACTTTAACCCTTCAAATGTTGTATTACGCACAGTGCTGTGTTCATTGGATGTGGGCTGTACACCTTCTAGGGATGACTAATATGGTCACCTAGGAAGAACAATGAAAATCATCGCAGGATGAAATTTACTATTAAGTGGCAAGAGTAGAAAAATCAAACATTTGTAATATCCATGGACTGATAAAACAGCATCACAATATAGTGGCTGAAGTGACTGAGACAGCTTTTATATGGAATCTGACATTTTTAAAGTCCGAATCATTATGTATTCAAAAGTTAATATTTCATGTCTATTATGTCTGTAACAATCCAGTCTCAAAACAACTAGACCCTGCCTCTACTATTATTAGGCAGCATTTGTTACCCTAGAAAGCCTCATTTATTAGATAGATAGATAGATAGATAGATAGATAGATAGATAGATAGATAG
>JANRMT010062822.1:13758539-13817186 GCA_026402145.1 Polypterus bichir lapradei
ATAGATAGATAGATAGATAGATAGATAGATAGATAGATAGATAGATAATAAATTTAAATTTTCTTTATACTAGGGGGCTTCGCCCCCTGCTCGCTTCATTCGCCAACCTCAAGTCTGCATTACACACCAGCCACTTCGCGTCTCTGCCACTCGCATTGTGAAGATGGGGGCTGAACGCACCCCAAGGCTCCTCCGAAACTCCCTCTTAAACGGTGATACAATAAGAAACAATAATACTATAATAGTTGGTTTTTTTGCCTTCTCTTTGCTCGATCAGTTTCTGGCTTCCTGCTGCTGCCGTGCCGCATGATCTGCGTACTTCTGTCATATCACCTATGTCCATATATTCAATCTCTTTTCGCTTTTGCCTTTTCGTCAATATCGCATTGAATTTTGATTCTGTGTTTGGAATTACAGTACATCGTGACAACACAACGTATAACTGACGCGAGTGAATATTGTTTCTTTCTCTCTACAAGAAATGTGTCTGACAATATCTCGTGAGACATGAAAGTGTCTCTCTGAGAAAATCACGTCTTGTCTTCTTGCAAGACTCCTTCCAAGATTTTTTTTTATAATAGAGAGATAGCACCTTTCCAGTGCTCAAGGTGTTAGATAGATAGATAGATAGATAGATAGATAGATAGATAGATAGATAGATAGATAGATAGATAGATAGATAGATATGTGGCTTATCTGAAATATTAGTTAGTTCAATAAAATTCTTTTGACAAACAGGCAACACAGCCAAAGTCTTATAATGAGACATTTATTTACAGTATAAACAAAGATATAACACATACAGGTTGTGAAAACAAATATCTAATAGGGAAAATAACTATATTCCATGCATAATACACATATAATATGAAATGCAATAATTATTATGTTATTAATTATTAATATAATTAATTATTATTATATTAATAATTGTGTTATTATATTATATTATAATTATTTGAATTTCCCCTTGGGATTAATAAAGTATCTATCTATCTATCTATCTATCTATCTATCTATCTATCTATCTATCTATCTAAATCAACATAGCTGAGGTTTACAGTAGCTCCTTGCATTGTCTTATAAGCCTCAACTCATAAAACTGTTGCAGTGAACAAATTACGGAATCCCAGGATATTCCATAACATCAAAAGTTACGCATCACTAGTTTCATTGACTCAGGCCAGGCACAAGTTAAAACAGATTTCCAAAATAATATACACCACTGTTTCAGTTAGCAGCTGGTGCTGTTCCAGATTTTATGCCTTATCAGAGAAGAAGTAACTAAATATTTAACTTTGTGTTGCTGCCATTAATAATATATAAGTAAATGGGTTTATCACAGAGGAAAAAATTAAAGGATAGGAAAAGAATCCCCATTTAGTCAGTTACACAAGCACATGCCAGTGAGTGTTCACACTAGTAAGAATGTGAGGGCAAAGAGCACATTCAAAGACGGAACTGCTGGGATTGCCGCACCTGACACAATATTATTAGATTTGCAGTTTAATCATTACACAGGATTGAAAGAGATTATAACTGTTTAATATACAGTGTTTGGAGGCATTATCTTTAATACAAACTCTCTAGTCAAACACCACTGATCTCTCTTACATCAGCCTCTGTACACCCCACACCTAGACATTACTAATCATAGAGTAAGTGTTCATTATTAGACCTTACTAATCACATATTATTAAAGTGCCAAGCTGGAAAGGAAAAAAATGAGAAGAAAGAAAATCAGACAGTGAAGCACACAGGAGTAAGGGAAAGGTCAGTGCAAATACAGACACATTCAGCAGACAGCCTAAAGTACACAAACAGCAGTAACCAGAAGGTGTATGATGGTGTCTTTAACAGGAAATACAGGTGCTTGGGTCCCAAAAGTATTAAACAACTGCTGTAGTTCCTTTAAAGTTATATTTACTTTTTTAATTAAAAACTAGGGTTATGCAGTTCATAAGGTTTTGAAAATGAACTCAGTACAATGCAAGTCCTTTCTGATGCTGGTCTTTTAGGAGGCTTGCTTTGATGAGCCTTGTCCATAGGAAGCATATACTTTATATGTGGGAGATGCCAGGATTGCTGGACTTGAGGAGGAGGTACAGCAGCTAGCCAGCAATGTAGCAGAGACTTTTTGGATCTTAGAAAGAAGTTTTACATCCCAAAGTGTTGTGGGGTGAGCCTCTAGTCCAAAGAGGTGGAGATGGGTGGACCATGGTTAAACATAAGCATAAGGTATGAGGTGTATATTGTCCAGAGGCATCAGCCCCAGAGTTGGTGGTGCCATTTTCAGGACATTGTGGAGTTGGATAGTGACCCTGATAACCCTGCAGGCAGCAATGAGAAGCCACAATGGGTCACCTCAAAACCAGACTCAAAAGGAGGGAAGTAGAGATTAGGGATATGTTCAAAATATCAATAAAGCAATATATTGTGAATAAACCCTTCACAATAAATGAATTGATGCAATCATTGTTGTATCAATATTTATAAATTTCATTTTTATATAAAGAGTTCACATATGAGAAAATTATGCTGTGTTCAAATATCCATCCATCCATTATCCAACCCGCTATATCCTAACTACAGGGTCACGGGGGTCTGCTGGAGCCAATCCCAGCTAACACAGGGCGCAAGGCAGGAAACAAACCCCGGGCAGGGTTTATAACTTTTTTCAGAAAAGGCACTACCCCTAGCAGCACTCTAACTGAAAAGCAGAAACTAATCCATTTGCCAGAATCCTGGGTCTTGCTTGATGTTCCAAATAGATGGGGTAACTCTTATAGCATCATGTCTTGTTCCACTGACAGACTGAGGAGATCATTCCTCCCCCACACTATGCGACTCTTCAATTCCACCCGAGGGAATAAATACTAACATTACTTAAAGTTATTGTCTGCTTTTACATGCATTTTTATTACTATTTAATTTAATATTGTTTTTTGTATCAGTATACTGCTGCTGGATTATGTGAATTTCCCCTTGGGATTAATAAAGTATCTATCTATCTATCTATCTATCTATCTATCTATCTATCTATCTATCTATCTATCTAAGAGATTCCTTGAACAACACCATTTCAGTATGTAGAACACTGCTTTCTACAGGAGAGCGTGACTCTTAACATGCATGTAACAAAAACATTGCAAAAGACGCAAAATCACTTAAAACTGCTATATATACAGTATAATGTCTAAAGAAAACACAGAATTGTGGTACCTTTACACTCTTAGGTCATGAAAAGCGTTCATGTTACCCCAAGTGATTTGACCATCAATAGGAGGAGATCAAAGCTGCTGTTTGTTTGAACATGAAAAATAATCAACCTCGACAGACTCAAAAAGGTTTGGGGCAGCGATCTGTATATTATGAAAAAGTTGCACTGCTCAGATCGGAATCCAAGATTGAACTGATTTGTTAAGCCAAAGATGGTGGCTTTAAAGTTCTTTACAGGAAATGATGTCAGCTAGATCAGAACTGGAAGTGATGTCTAATTGGGGCAGGAACCGGAAGTGACATCTTTCTTGGGGTCATAAGAGGAAGTGATGTCATCAAGGCTGAATCAAGCAGAATTTCCAGTTTTTGGTCTGCAGAAATAACAGAGGAAGGTTTAGAGCACTCTGCCACCCCCTGGCCTGGCATGGAATTACATTCATTAGGTCCATTCAGCTCCCTCCTAAGTGCACGTATGTGACAATGGATTATAAAAAATTGATCTAAATGTCGTTGGCAATGGAAAATCTGATTTTTAGAAGACCTTGTCCCACTTATGCAAGCTCACACATAGAGATGAACACTACACAACACAACACAAACATTTAAGATCATCCAAAAAAATTCAAAAAAACAACCCTTTATCCAGTGAATTCATGAATATATAAAACACTTGGTATCATTACACTTTGATTTTAAGGTCAGTTCTCACTTTTGCAAAGGAGCCGAGGAATGTTGATGTAAATTCATTTATAAATAGTGTTTTGCAGAAATACTCCAGCACCAATTGCTTTAACTATGAAGAAAATCATGCCCAATCAAATTATGTGCATGTATAACAGAAATCCAGCCATCTCTTAAAAAAAAAAAATCCAAGTCACTGATTGAACACATCCACCCACAATGCTAGATAAATTCACAGCCACCAATCAAAAACAGCCTACTGATTTATAAAATGACATCAGGCACAATTTTGCCGGAATGAATTCAGTAATTGAGAAATCTGAGAAAGACTCAACTTGGAAAAAAAATATCTGTCCACAATGGAAAATCCAAGAGATGAAACGGTCAAAAGAGAGACGACAGAGTGGCTAACACAGAACATGCAAAATTCAAAAATACCAGAAGAAATTAAATTCACATTCAACTAAACCAGATCAAAATCCAAAAATCAAACTAAAAGAGTTGTAACGAAGAAGAAGAATCTTTAGCTCTCACCAAAAGGAATTAGCAAAAAACAGTAAGATGTTTTCAATATACTAAAGCTACGATGCCTAGTGCAATGCCATTATATATAATCAGGCTCTACTGACAAAAAATGTCAATGGCATAGTCCATAAAGAAAATCCATCGCTTAATATGATTGTTATACTGATAAAAATAATTATTCATTGAAGACAGAATAACAATGTGCAAAAATGTGCAGAAACTATTCTTAAGAAACCAAAAAAAATCATGACACCCTACACATACTGAGCATAACACTCCCTGATATTGCACACTCTCCTGTGCCAGCATTGTTGCCCCTGCCATGCATTTCTCCTCTCCTTCCTAGGGCATTGCTGGTCAGGACATTGTCAGGGCCTCTACCCTATGTAGCCCTATCCTGGGTGCCACTCAACTGTCAACCATGTCAGGTCGGTTTAGGTTAGGGAGCATGCACTGGTACAGCACGTTGCCACACCCATCACATGAAAAAGCAACTCGGGATCCTGCGGGCCCCGGGTGCTGCTGTGTAGAAGGCAATGCCTCAGCACCACACCATTCAGATCCCCGATAGGCCTTACCCTTTTGGCTCTCTGACGGTTTTGACTCTTCTGGGGATGAGTCTCCTGAGGGCTTTTCTTCTCCCCCTTTATAATTCCAGCAGCCATCCTATGAGCAACTTCAGCAGAGCTAATCCCGCAGAGAGCAGAAGAGACTCTTTCTGCCGTTTCAGACCTGCAGGAAGTTTTTCTGGTGGCTGGAGTGCCAATCCTGCCACCAACCCCCAAGATTTCCCTGCAAGTTGGAGGACTGTTTGCAGGGCCAAATGCAGTTTAATGTCACACTCAAGACCAGACCATTTATTAAATTGAACATTACAGGAATTTTAAGAGTGCTCTTTCCTATTTTTAATTTTACTTTATTTTTAAAAAATCATAGT
Source organism: Polypterus bichir lapradei (assembly GCA_026402145.1). NCBI lineage: Eukaryota > Metazoa > Chordata > Cladistia > Polypteriformes > Polypteridae > Polypterus > Polypterus bichir. The sequence continues at coordinate 13,763,902 of JANRMT010062822.1, forward strand.
AACCAAGCTTAACTCAATCAAGAGACAATAACAGCACATGCAATATATGTTCTACCAGACACTCCATGGAAATCATAAAAAGTGGACTAATCTTTCCAGTAAAAGACCAATTGCAAGTGAGAGATTAATGACCTATAAAGCTTCTTCCATGTTTTCCAGTCTTAAACTAAATATCTCAAAATATAACACAGAGGAAACAAATTCACGTTCATGTCCCCTTTGACAGAGTAGTGATAAATGTTCTTAATAAATGGGAGACAATACAGGAATCCTGCAATATATAAAGTAACGGAAAGGGTCATTTTCCAGAATCTCTGCCATCTGGTTCAAGACCCACAGACCATACAGTATGTTCTGCTACCAAGAGCTTGTGTCTCTGGTCCCATGTCCCCTTTAAAGACATTAATACATCATTAAAAGGCGTCACTTTCTTACTTGTCCACGCATACTGAACACAAAACATGACACTGTGCCAAACTCTAGCTGTACCTTTCCAACTATTGTCAGATATGGAAAATGCAGATATGAAGTATCTTTTATCATGATCATCTTTTACAAGCCAAGATTACTCATTTGGTTACACTCTCAAAACAGATGCTCATGAAAAACCACAGCTGTTTTGGCATGCATCCTTATTTTGCAGACTGTTTACTCAGAGCAGGCAGGCCACTTTTTTCATCTTTTTGGTAATCTGTATAACTGTAGTGGGAATAATAATTCAGCAACTTTTCAAGTTTTTTAAAGTGATCCAAAAATCGACAGACTATTAAGTTCAACTTTATTGTCATATGAACACAGCACAATAAAAGTTCTATTTGCATGTCTCCCACAGACCAGTGACAGTAGTACAGGTACAATACCAACAAAGTACAAACAATGAATGGCTATGGAGTAGCCTTCTGGTCTATGGATTGTCACACACGTGCGATTAGGAGACAACTAAAGGGCCTGAATAGTAGTAATTCCATGCCTGACCAGGGGGTGGCGAGGTGCACTAATTGTCTCTCTCAATCCCTTACAGACCCTTCTCGGGAAATCCTGCCCGGTTCCAGCGCCACCAATGACGTCACTTCCAGTTCCGGCCCTGATGACATCAGTCCCTCTGCTTGTATTTAAAATCCGCCATTTTATGGCAGAAACTCAGTTCTGTTTTGGACTCGCATGAGCAACACACTCTGACTAATTTACTCCTTTGCAGCCAGGACATAATATACGAGTGGCTGCCCCAAACCTTTTCATGTATCATCGTGCTTTTTATAACAGGATACAAACTGCCCCTAAATTGACTGGTGTGAGTGTTAATGGTCCTGAACCATTTGCAAAAAGGCAAGAGAAAGGATGGCTGAGGTCTTCATTAACACTGTTTGCATTTCTAAGGAAGCACACATCTGTATGTCCTGAACAGTTGTTTGCCTATTGTGTGCCACCGTCATCATCCTCTGCAGTGCTCTGAAGTCTTGAACTGAGCAGGTCCTATACAAGGATGTTTTATGGACAGCCAGTATGCACTCCACTACCTACAGAAGTCTTTGGGTGTAGATACAGGTAAGCCTTCTTGACAATAGATATGGACTCATCACTATCTACATCCAAACAGTTAACAAAGGTAAAAGGGAAAGACTAAAATTTGTTAGGTTATATTTCACAAGGTGTGGAGTATAAGTCAAGGGAGTTTATTTATTAGTATAGTATAGTATAGTATGATATGGGTTTTACTTGTCTTGCAGTTTTTCCATGTTTATAAGTGTATTATTGTGTATATGTTGTCCTTGGTATTATTTTGTGCCACTGTATGCTGAAATACTGTACATGGATAGTATAGTAGTATAGTAGATGGATATCAATTCAATCACTTGAACCTGACCTTCAATTTGAGAATTGTGTTTCATTTTGGTCTCCATATTGAAGAAAAGACATAACAATGCTAGAGAAAGTTTAGGGAAGAGCGACTAGGCTATTCTGAGACTGAGAGGTATGAGCTAGGAAGACAGACTGAAGGAGCTGTACCTTTTAAGTTTAAGTAAACAGAGTTTAAGAGAGGACATGAATGAAGTGTTTAAATTCATTAAAGGAATTAGTACAGCAGACCCCAGTTGTTACTGCAACAAGAATGCAGGGACATGGTTGGAAACGTTTTAAGGGCAGAATTTTGCTTCAGGCAAAGAACCACAGACACATGGAATACATTATCAGGTAGTACGGTGGAGAATTGGACTTTATGGACCTTCAGATCTCGACTTGGTAAAGAGGATGGGTGAGCTTGTTGGGCTGAATGACCTGTTCTTGTCATTATTTTTCAGACATTCTAATATTTAGGACCTGATATATCATTTAGTTTAAAATGGACACATCCAATTAAACATTCTTACATGTAACTGTGTGTTCATGAGAGTTTTCTCCAGGAACATCTTAAAATCATGTATTAGAGGTTAAACGCTCAATTTAATTTGCCTCAGCGTGAGTGAATGTTATTGCATTGTTGTTCTCTTCAATGCACTGGCATACCACTTATAGGAGGTTTCTTCCTTTCTCCTGATGTGGTCAGGATAAACTCTGGCATCCCATTATCCTGTTTACAGTGAGGCTGGGCAGAGTGAAATGAGGAATATTCTTTTTTGCTTGGCCACTAGGAAGCAGAATGAAGTCCATAAATGGAAAGCAAGTGACATTTCCATTAGAAAGCAGTTAAGCTGCTATGGAGAACCAACACCTCAATGGGCTAAACATGGTTCAGTGCTGCGCAGACACGGGAACTGCTAGAAGCAGTAGTATCCTTGTAGCCATAATGGACCTTCTCTGATTCTGGAAATGATTCCCTGGGGTACTGAGTGCACAGAACAGCATTCTTTTTTAGCCAAAGTCAGAACTGGTAGGACAAGATATTAGACCATGAGACAAAAGTTGTAAATAACAAATTGAGCAAAAATGTCAGAACCCAAAATTAATGAATTCAGCCAAAGCCAAACATTAAATTGTAAACAAGGGACAGAAAAGAATTTAAATGCTCATACAAAAAATACTAGGTGTTAGGTTATATCCAAACTTAGAAGATAAACGCTACATACTGCCATTTTACGAGCTGTCATGCTGATTAAGTTATTCTGCACAACTTCTGAGATATGTCACCCATCAACCCTTAAATGTGTTAAAAACTACAGGTGCTTAATGTACAGGCACCTTTAATGAAAACAAGATGATGCCAAAACCAGGAAAAATGCAAAAGATTAAAAAATCAATGTGACATCCTGATTCCTTGACCTTAAAATGAAGTTTCACTTATTTTTAGAGGCCAAGGAGGAACTGAAAAAAATTTAAAAAAAAAACCCTCCAGGTCATGACACTGGAGTTCATATGAATTTGAAAATGGGGGTGGAAATTAAAGCTTCCTACACTGAATGGGGAGTTTTCAGGATGGTTTGGAGTTCAAACCCACTGGTGGGAGTGAGAGACACACAGTAATACTTTGGAGGTGAACAAGTGGACAAACCAATGCTTACCCCTATGCCAGGAGAAAACAGCTTGTAAGTGTAGACCCAGAGAGACAGTAGCATTTTATCATTCCTTTCTTTTATCTGTGATCTTTGTCTATTTAAAATAATGTCAACCTTTTTGGTATATAATTTGTCTAATCTGTTATAACCGGTTCAGAAAAAGAGCAGGTGGGAACTCTTTTATTAGTCTTTGTCAGCACTTAAGTGGTCAGTTAGGTCATTTTATACTCTGTACTCATGCATTCTGCCAGCTACTTTACTTAACACTGGCATTTATAAGTCAAGTGTATTTCTCATTTAATTAAGCACATTTAAGTTACGTGGGCATGGGAAGGCTTACTGTGGGTTATTCCTTTTTCTCTGTTGATTGCTCTTCTTAGTCTTAATCTACATTCAGGCTTCTTAGATGTTTCCACTGAACTCCACCCTAGCTAGCAGAACACCAAATGAGCTTACTTCCAGTTCTCCCAGTCTCCTTTAATCTGCCAAGCATATCCCTAAGATGGAGCTCTTTCCATCTTCATTGATTTTCCCTTTTATGGTTGCAGACTACTTATTCAGACCTTAAGTATTCTTGATTACTAACACACCTTTAGCTTTCAGCAGTTAAGAGGCCAATTAGATAATTTTATATTCTGTAGTCAGGCCCTCTGCCAGCTACTTTATTCATCTCTAGCTTCACATAGGATAAACTTTTAGCTCTATTCTTTTGTCATTTATTACTCAAGTGTATTTTTCATTTAACTAAGAGCATTTGGGGATTACAAAAGAGAAACACAAAAGGATCACTCACATTTTATTAAGCATTTGAAAGAAATTGCCTTATTTTATTAATATTTCCTGTCTACGCAAAAAAGGATGGAATGATTTCAACTTGGCCTCAAAGATAAAAAAGAAAAAAATCACTTCATCTTGTCAAGAATTCTTTCTTTAACGAGTTTGCCATTTGAAACTGCTCATCTGACAAGGCATCTGGACATAAAGAATGCACAGCCCACTGGATGTCAGAGGATAATTAATGGCAGTCACCTCCCTGGACATCAGAATCGACTGGATTGACTCCTCTTTTAACTTTATACTGTATGTGTATTGTTGACTGTGTTCAATTCGTTACCTTGTTTCTTTCAAATAATTAAAGTGGCTTATATTAATAAAGTTATTTTTTATAATGTTGAATCGGCACCCTCTATGATATTAGAATGTAGGGAAGAACTACACTTTCATCAAATTGTAAAAACTAAGTGCTCAGTTAACGTACGTGATTGAACTATTTTGGAAAATGATAATCTGGCATTCTGTCCAACATTATTTACAATTAGGAATATCTTAAGGCATTTTTACATCTAGTTCATGAGGTGCATTTTTTAAAAAACTCTGATACAATTTCCCCGAAAGTTCAGTTCGCTTAAGTAGATATGAATATATCAGTCGCTCTCTGGTGTGGACCAAAGCATCTTTAATGAGACCCATTGAAAAGGGTGATCTAGGACAGCTACCAAGTGAATTGAATGTGATCTGACATGGGACTACAGGAAAGTCTGGGCATTATGCGTGAAATTGTACATCTTTTAGTAGTCACGCTAAGCGTCTGATGTCGTTAATTAGGGAAACTCATTCACAGCATGAGTCAATTGTTAACATGGAGTATCCACCTTAATAAAGGGAGAAATGTCTGTGTGTCTGTCTGGTTCCTATGTCTCTGTTATTCCAACATATGGTGCATCGCAAACATTTATACTGCTTTTACGAATTCCATACCAAATGGTATGTAACAGAGACCTATGCATTTAATTTGTCATGCCAACAGATGGTACTTTACAAACATTTGTAGTAATGAATTTTATTAAAACAAATGTTTGTAATGTACCATCTAATGTCATTTCCATAATCACAGTCTGTTTGCTTTGTAGTAAAATCAGGGGGGTTTCTTTGTTTCCATTTCCAGTTAGATCAGTTGTGGTTCACGCTGCAAACCTTCTAGCGAATTAAGCATATCAATACACCCCCTGTGGTTGTGTCTTGGACTTCTTTCAATGGGAAGAAAATTTTTTTCCCCCCAAGAAAGATATGCACACCCCTGCATTTTCTTTTCTTGTGTTTTGAATATTATTTCGCAAATTTTGTTATTGAATGAGTTTGTTTTCTTTCCTATAGTATTACTAAGTGAATATTGTTTTGTTTGTTAATCATTTTATATTATTGGCATATGTTGATTATTTGACTATTGATTTTCAGCATTATGTGCTTTTGCAAACTTTCTGTTGAACCCAAGTGGGTTGGATCCCCAAAGTCGAAGCTGTAAGCTGTAATTCAGGCTTCCCTGAATTAGGGAAATGTTTGTTTTGATATTTTTGTCATGGTTTAGTTATTATATTAAGAACCATGTTTTTGTTTACATGGGGCCAGGGGTTTTGTAAGGTCCCTTCTCCCCTCATCCCTTAATTTTTTTTTTTTGGAGAATAATAAGGCTGACTCCTTTGGCCACAAATCCTGCTTCTCTAGTTCAGGGCCAGGCTTACTTTGTTTCTTGGACTCCCTTGAGTCTTGAGGCCTTTTTTGAAAGGTAGGTCCTTTTTTGAATTTTGTGAGCCTTGTAAGCACATCAAGCATTTGAAATTCCTGCTTTGCATCTGGCATAGGCTTTGGCTTATCACATTCCTATTATAAAAAAAAAACTGCATATTCTGCACATTTTTCATATTCATTTATTTTTATGGGTCTGCTGGTCATGACAGAATTGATCTCTTGCAAATAAAAGCTATTCTGTATGTTGATACCTTTATAAGACAAAGGTATTGTACTAGAAGTAAAATGCATCTGGCCCCAATATAGGACACAATCACACACAAACAAAAGCTCACGCACATGGGGCCAAATCAAAACTGCCAATTAACCCAACACAAGGACTAGAACAGCGAAAGGTTGAATGTGCAGACTCTACACAGACAGTGCTTAGGCCAAGATCTGAACCCAGGATTCTGCAGTTTTGTAGCAGCTGCACCATCTTCAAAACCTATCTTCTTCTTATTCCGTTAGGGGTCACCACAGCGGATCATCTTCTTCCATATCTTTCTGTCCTCTGCATTTTGTTCTGTTACACCCATCACCTGCATGTCCTCCCTCACCTCATCCATAAACCTCCTCTTAGGCCTTCCGTTTTTCCTTTTTCCTGGCAGCTCCATCCAGCAACATCTTTCTCCCAATATACTTATCATCTCTCCTCTGCACAAGTCCAAACCAAAGCAATATATAAGTAATAAAAATGATAATAATAATCACCAACAAAGTATACTTATATACTTATACTTTTGATGATAAAAATAAAAAATTGCTGCTACCAAATAGATGTGCTGCTATGTGTGTGTTCATGCCAGCAATGTCAATTATTTTATGTAAAATAACTGGTTTTAGTGATTAAAAAAGAATGCATATGAGAAATGAATTAATCTTGTTTTAAGCTGAAGAGCTGATGGTTAAATGATTAACAGTAAAGATCCCAAAGAGAACAACCTACAGTTTTTCATTGTCCAGGATATGTGGACCAAACACTAAAAGGGTTAGCAGACAGCAGAGGTTTATCTGTGAGTTGTTCAAAAAGAAGAATGACTGTAATTACTGTGGTAAAACTATCAACCTCACTTCTGGAATGAAAAATCAACAAGGAGCTACGTGAAGGTTCAGGTCTGAGGAGTTTTAACTAAGCATAATTTTCTCAACCAGTTCTACAGGCCCTCTGAAGCTTTGCACCACACACACTGAGTAAAGAAATCCTTTTTTTCGAAGAAATCGCACTGCGTGATTTATGGGACTGCTGCCTTCCAAAGGGTCAATTAGCATTCATTTATCACTTCAATTTCTTGCTTTTTTAACTACATGGTAATTCAGCATTCTGAATATGTTGCACTGTCCAAGTTTGGTGGTCGTGGAAATATGTTATGTTTGTAGAGTATGTCTCTATTGTTGATGTTTTGCCATTTTAATCCATCATTAGAGATATTGTTTAAACAACTATACTGCGATTATTTTATTAATAAACTGGCTTAAAATATTAAACCATTTTCCTGGAGGAATCCTGTAGGGCTTGGTATTGGTTTGCCGCAAAATGTATCCACTAAATATTGTTGGTATGCACTGGTTAACTGTTTGTACGTTAATAGCATGCTTGGAAAATTTGTAACATGATTCAGAGGTATCAAACATAAATATACGCTGTTTCATAAAACAGCTGCAAATATCTGTTTCCATCAATCCATAGGTCTGTCCTGTGCCTCATTTAGCCCAAATTGCAAGTTTGACTTTGTTACAATAAGTACAGTGGAAACATGAAACACATTTTATCTAAGGTCTGAATTACAGCTAAAGCAGAAAAACACATTACTAGCATTTAGCTATGCTTTACAACTTCATAAAATAACTCAATAAAGAGACTTCACAGCTATCACCATTTCACTGGAATAAGAAATTAGGTACCTCCTAGTATTTATATAGTGGAATTATTTTTAACATGTTAAAAGAAATGCCCATCAATCCATTTATTTTTATACAGTACCTACTTGATCCAATTATATGTGGCTTGTCCGAACAACAAGATTGGAACGGATCATGGATGGGGTGCAAAGAAATATTCTCAGAATTTTACAATGGTAAACAAATTGTTGCTATCCCACTGATCACTGATTATGTAAAGTCTAAAATCTAATTACTCAGTTGAATGGCTTGCCTAAAACAGTATCCAAGCATCAAAACACTCTTCTAATCATTTTATAGTCTCTCTGTAAGACCATGGGTTCTCTATCCACCCACTAGCTAATTCTGCCCCCAATTCACTTTTCATCTATAAGTTCAAACTTACTTGACATGAAAGAAGCAACCTTTAAGCTACAATCAATAAGTAGTCTCCAGAACGTCTTCTGCATTCAGAGGTCCTCTATGACTTTTGTAAAGCCAGTTCATCTGATGTCACTTTGCTGCCTCAGGTATCTCTTCACTCATGGGCTCTAATTTGTATATCTGGTGCCATGTGTCTTTGGTATATCTACAGTTAGCCTTCTCTTTTCAAGACTAAATAAGCAGTTGATTTTGATGTCTGAGCAGGGCATGCCATTTAGTCCATAGATGTGTTTGAATGCACTTGTTAATGCTGCAAAGCCATTTTTTTAAGTGTGGCAACCACAAATATTTTGATTAGAATCCAAAATATGATGGATTCAAGTGCTGTTCTCCAGCCATTATCCCACACTGGCTACTACAATGAAGACTGAAATTTACTAATCTTTGACAAATAAAAACAAGTCTTTAAAATTCAGCTGCTTGTAAATTTTTCTACCACCGGATAACAGGCATATGCTATAAAGTGACCTGGGATTTAGTTTTTAAAGTAAGCACTCACTCTGTTTATCCAATACTCCCTAAGCCATAAAAGTTGGGTCAAAAAGATTTTAATGAACATTTCCTTATTACGGTCGGGTAGATCCGGTGTTTGCTTCTCTCTCCCACATCCTTCGCAGTGCTCCCACTGTAATATTTTGCAGTGCTTACATAGGCAGAAGTCTGTTGGTTTCCCATATGGCTATCCAGGCAGTAGCTCTATAGCCAGAAACGTAAGTTCCACATTATTCCAAGCTTATTCCCAGCTTTTACTCTTACACACTGCATAGGGACATGATTTTGTGTTGCTGATTCAAAATCAACACATTTTTCATTAAATCCTATATTATAAGATGAAGAGGTAGAGGTGGCAATATATGATGTTAAAGCCAAGTTAAATACAAATTGCATTATAAATTTGCAGACCTTCTGAACTGTATGCAGCTAACAACCTGAAAATGATGACATGGACGTGGAAATGGACAAATTCTGCAAACAATTTCTTTCGTATTTCTGTTTGACTCTGAAGTTTTCAAATTGAGAAACGTCCATCGAATTATCACTCATGCTGTTAATATTTAAAAAAGAATGATCTCTCTTCATAATGAAATCATTTAGCTCAGTTAATTAGTTTTGTCCTTGGTAATATAAGGGATGCCCCATTGATTTCTGCCATTAAATCAAGGCTCATCTTTTCTTTAGCACGTCATGCTCGTTAGGATTAAAAGTCAAGACGGAGGTAAAGATTTAGGGGTAACTATTGACTCTAACCTGAATTTTAAATCACATATCAATCAGATTACTAGGACAGCATTTTTTCACTTAAGAAATATAGCAAAAGTTAGACCTCTTATAACATGTAAGATGCTGAAAAATTAGTTCACGCTTTTGTTTTCAGTCGGCTAGATTACTGTAACGCACTCCTCTCAGGACTACCCAAAAAAGACATCAATCGATTGCAACTTGTGCAGAATGCAGCTGCTAGAATCTTAACTTGGAAAAGGAAATCCGAGCACATCACCCCAGTTTTGATGTCACTACACTGGTTACCCGTGCTATTTAAAATTGACTTTAAAATACTGCTTATGGTTTACAAAGCCTTAAATAATCTCGCTCCATCTTATATTTCGGAATGTCTTACAACTTACACTCCAAATCGTAAACCTTAGATCTTCAAATGAGTGTCTGCTTGTAATTCCAAGAGCTAAACTTAAAAGAAGTGGTGAAGCGGCCTTCTGCTGTTATGCACCTAAAATTTGGAATAGCTTGCCGATAGGAATTTGCCAGGCTAATACAGTGGAGCACTTTAAAACACTAAAGAAAACACATTACTTTAACGTGGCTTTCTCATAGCTTCATCTTAGTTTAATCCTAATGCTCTGTATATTCAATTAATTAGCATTATTATTCATGGTAGCTTCAAAATCCACACTAACCCCTGCTTTCTCTTCTGTTCTTTTTCTGTTTTTTGTGGTGGTGATCTGCACCTTGATGTCCCTACATTGATGGATTAAAGGCCAGAAGTCCATGTGACCGCCATCATCAAGTCCTTCCATGAGAACACTTACAGTATACAATGAGGACTAATCATTTATGTTAGGTAGAATGCCCAGAGGGGGCTGGATGGTCTCATGGCCTGAAACCCCTGCAGATTTTATTTTTTTCTCCAGCTGTCTGGAGTTTTTTTTTTTGTTTTTTCTGTCCTTTCTGGACCTTACTTTTATTTTATGTTAATTAGTATTCCCTAATTTTAATTATTTATTTTGTCTTTTTTCTTTCTTCATCATGTAAAGCACTTTGAGCTGCATTGTTTGTATGAAAATGTGCTAAAGAAATAAATGTTGTTGTTGTTGTTTGAGCTGATGTTGCAGTTATTCAGGATGCATCAGCGTATGTTTCTTTCTAGTCCACCAATGTGACTGTCATACTCACCAGTAGTGATGAGTGAACCCTGTAGAGTTTTCTTCGCCATGATTTTGATGAAATTACAGAAATGTTTGCAAACTTCTCTGAACTCCCCAAAATGCATTAAAGTCAATGGGGATATAGGAACGGGGTGGATTATAATGTTAACACTGTTTAGTGTCTCTGAGGGCTAGGGAAATGTCTGCCAACTATGATGGACTGATTATGGTGGCACAGAGCTGGACAGTTTGACATCCGTGGCAGAGTGACAGGCGCTGAGCAGGCTCCTGTCAATCATGGAGAATCCACTGCATCCACTGAACAGGATCATCTCCAGACAGAGGAGCAGCTTCAAGCTGTCACTGTCCTCCTCCACTAACAGACAGAGGAGATCTTTCCTCCCCCACACTATGCAACTCTTCAATTCCACCTGGGGGGATAAATGTTAATATTATACAAAATTATTGTCTGTCTGTTATACCTTCATTGTTATCACTCTTTAATTTAATATTGTTCTTTATCAGTATACTGCTGCTGGAGTATGTGAATTTCCTGTTGGCATTAATAAAGTATCTATCTATCTATCTATCTAAATATTTGATCTGAGCGGTATGGCAGCAGTGCTTACTATTGTACCGTCATACTTCAATCAACAATAGACTCAGGCGGAAGGAATATCACAAACAAAACACAACAAAGCAGCAATAAGTAAATAAAATACAGATCTTTATGCTCAAAGACTTCCATTCTTGGGGCACAAACTGGAGGTGTGTTCCCGGCTTGTTCCATTGTTTGACATGGCTCTGGGTGCAGCTAGAATGTCTGTTTTGTTTCTGATTAATATGTGCATAAACTTTTATTGAGAAGAAAGAAATGCTTTGTTAATAGTAATAAATCTTTTGTTTTTATTATTTCATGGCATGTCTTGTATTTTCTGATTAGGGAAGGAGGAGGGGTAAAGATTTTTTAAGGCTTGTTTAGGGATATTATATACTCAGCAAAAAAAGAAACGCCCCTTTTTCAGGACTGCGTATTTCAACCATAATGTTTTAAAAATCCAAATAACTTTACAGATCTTCATTGTAAATTGTTTAAACAATGCATCCATGCATGTTCAATTAACCATAATCAATTAATTAACATGCACCTGTGAAATAGTCGTTAAGACCTGAACAGCTTACAGAAAGTAGGCATTTAAGGTCACAGTTCTAAAAATGCAGGACACTAAAGAGACTTGTCTACCGACTGTGAAAAACACCCAAAGAAAGATGCCCAGGGTCCCTGCTCATCTGCGTGAACGTGCATTAGGCATGCTGCAGGGAGGCATGAGGACTGCTGATGTGGCTAGGGCAATAAATTGCCATGTCCACACTGTGAGACGCCTAAGACAGCGCTACAGGAAGACAGGAAGGACAGCTGATCATCCTCGCAGTGGAAGACCACGTGTAACAACACCTGCACAGGATCGGTACATCCGAATATCACACCTGCGTGACAGGTACAGGATGGCCACAACAACTGCCCGAGTCACACCAGGAACACACAATCCCTCCATCAGTGCTCAGACTGTCCGCAATAGGCTGAGATAGGCTGGACTGAGGGCTTGCAGGCCTGTTGTAAGGCAGGTCCTTACCAGACATCACCAGCAACAACGCTGCCTATGGGCACAAACCCACCTTCGCTGGACCAGACAGGAGTGGCAAAAAGTGTGTGAGTTTCTGCATGACAGCAATGTCAGTGTTCTGCCATGGCCAGCGAAGAGCCCAGATCTCAATCCCATTGAGCACGTCTGGGACCTGTTGGATCGCAGGGTGAGGGCTAGGGCCATTCCCCCCAGAAATGTCCAGGAACTTGCAGGTGCCTTGGTGGAAGAGTGGGGTAACATCTCACAGCAAGAACTGACAAATCTGGTCCAGTCCATGAGGAGGAGATGCACTGCAGTACTTCAAGCAGCTGGTGGCCACACCAGATACTGACTGGTACTTTGGATTTTGAGCCTCCCTTCATTCAGGGACACATTGTGAAACATTTTTAGTTTATGTCTTATGGTGTTGACTCTTTTAGTGTTCATACAAATATTTACACATTAAGTCTACTGAAAGTAAAAACAGTTGAAAGTCAGGGGACGTTTCTTTTTTTGCTGAGTATATATCTGGTGGCAATTTTCATTATGGCCAGCTAATGCACCCCTCAATTGAAAACACTGAATTTTTTTTGTTTATTTTTTTTAAACGCACTCGGGATCAAAATCCGGCAGTGTTTCTCATCCTTTTTTGCTTCAGGAAACATTTTGTTTACTATTTTAAGTTCACAGATTACCCTCATACAGTTTGGGGTTGAGTTGAAACAATTGCTAGTGAAAGAGTTGGGTTTCGACTTGGAGGAAGAAGTGTGGTTAGTGATGGGGAAAAAATGTCACGCAGCCCTGTCAACCACAATATGGCTTTTTTTGTTTTCCTCATGTGGTTGCGATCCAGGGATGGACACTTTGACAACCATCTTACAGTTAGCATGCATGAAAGTTTTGTGCATGCCTGCTACAGCTCTGCGATGTCATGCTGGTCTTGGAAAGCACCATTGGTCACTTGGAAAAAAATGTTTATCTAAGCTGGCCACATGGCAGATTTCCAGGAAAATATTTATTGAACAAGGTCAATGGCTAACACAGCATTTTGACTGCAGTGGTGCTTATAGTACTTCAACCAAATGACTCCTAATGGTGTTTTAACTGGATTACACATTGGATGGGGAAATGGCATTGTAAGTGACAGACCAGCCATTGTAGAGTATTGTTAAGGGCCAAACTAATTTTCCAAGGATTATTGCAGAAAGCAAAAGACCTGGAGATAGTAACGGAAAAAGATGCAGTTGGGGCAACAAACAATGTCTTAATCAGGAAGTCAAAATGGATCAAGAACACTCTAGTCAAGATAACAAAAATTAACCTAGCACTAGAGCTTACTTGGCAATAAGCTGGCTATGCTAAACTGAACCTTGTTTCATCCACCAAGGGACAGTGAACACTGAAACAATTGTATCTTTATTACATTAACCACTACCGATCACCACCCAAAACCCATCATGTCATTTATTTGATGATTGAAGTCATGTGATGCTTTTTTATGTATTCCCTCAATCCAAACTATCTACAGTATGTCTTTATAGGTTTTCTGAGCTGCAGCCTGGTCAGAAGCATGCAATATTCCCTGGGGATGCAAGAAGGAAGATAATTATATGAGGAATAATTATATTTGAAGAAGGTTCAAATTTCAGTTTTAGTTTAGTTATATTTTAGTTGGTTTTTGATGCCTTTCAGAAACTTTGAGAAAATAGCAGATATTTAAATGGAACTTGCTATGTGCTTAGCTGTTGGACAGTTTCCAAGCATCTCCGTCTCCAGCAAGAAATCTTCCTTTCTCCTTTTTGATTAAGGATATACTGTATAATATGTAACTAAGGAATGCAATAAGGGTCTGAATTAAGACTGTGTGAACCTATCCATGTCGTATAATTCTTCACATTGGTTATATTCCACTTTAATATGGTTCATTACTATCTGCTTATCGTTTCCCTTAATAAACTTGGAATTAGCGGTTCTGTTTTGGACTAGTTTAAGTCTTACATCTTAGACTGATCTCTTTGCATCTCCTGGCCTAACACTTTGTATTCTCCACAGAAACTTTCTACAGGTGTTCTTCAATGTTCCTTAAGCAATGTCATTACTTCTCATGGCTTCTCCTACCACCTCTATGAGGATGATGCACAGATCTTTCTGTCATTTCCCTCTTGCAGTTCACAGGTTTCAAGCCAGATCTCCAGTTGGCTCTCTGCCATCTCATCATGGGTGAATGATAATCACCTTAAACATAATTTTTCAAAGTTAGATATCTTGTCCTTTCATGAGAACCCTGAATACAATGAGGACTGATCATTTATGTTAGGTAGAATGCCTAGAGAGGGCTGTGTGGTCTCATGGCCTGGAACCCCTGCAGATTTTTTTTTTCCAGCCATCTGGAGTTTTTTTGTTGTTTTTTTTTTTTTTTGTTTTTTCTGTCCTCCCTGGCCATCGGACCTTACTTTTATTCTATGTTAATTAGTGTTCTCTTATTTTAATTCTTACTTTGTCTTTTTTCTCTTTCTTCATCATGTAAAGCACGTTGAGCTACATTATTTGTATGAAAATGTGCTATATAAATAAATGTTGTTGTAGTTGTTGTACGTACCCTCTGATTCTCCCTTCCACCATCAATCATGGTCAGAAATCTTTGTGTGACTCTGGACTCGTCACTTTCATTCATCAAACATATATCTTCCATGACCAAATCATGCCATGGAAAAAAAAGTTAAGGCAGTTTTAGTCAAATTTATTTCAAATTTTAATAATGAGGCGAGTGCACTTCAAATCTTGTTGAATGTTGGACGTTTTAGATGACAGCTTGGAAGAACCAGTCTTCTATGAAGGCTACATCTCCAGGACGTGCCAGCTGATCCAACAACTTGAGGTCAGGTTCGCTAAACTGGAGGAGGAGTTGGCTGGCCTACATTGTATTAGAGAACTGGCAGATGTGGCCCAGGTATCCTTTAGAGAGATAGTGTGCACTCCTAAGGTGGCGTGGGAGGAGCTTCCAGACCAGACAGGTAGAGATTGGAGGGTCACGGCCACATGTTCGGTGGCATCAACACCAGAATTGGAAGTGTCAAACCATTTTCAGTCCTTGAGGAGCAGGACAGTGTCTCTGAAGATTCTGAGGTGGTAGCCAGGGATGAGGAGCCCCAACAGTCCACCTCAAAATCAGTTCCCAGAAAAAGAGGGGTAGTAATAGTTGGGGACTCAGTCATTAGGGGAACTGAAGCACTGGTTGCTCCAGAGACAGAGAATCTTGCACGATGTGTTGCCTTTTGGGAGTTTAGGACAGGCTAGGTTTAGAACTGTATATAGAGGAACAAATAATAGTGTAAAAATAAAAATGCATGGTAATATAAATTCTAACCCAAAATCTAAATGTAAAAGCAAAATGAGTAACATATTAAAAGTAGCTTTCCTTAATGCTCCTAACCTCAAAACCTCAATGCTAGAAGTGTCAAAAATAATACAAGTGATTTGGAGTTGTATACAAAGAAGCATAATTATGATAGATATCATAGCAATAATGGAAACATGGCTAAATAACAAAGATGGGGATGAGCATAACATAGAAGGATACACATTTTAGGATGGATAAAACGAACAGAAAAGGAGGCGGGGTTGCTGTTTATTTCAAACAGAATTTAAATTCAGGTTCTATTCAGTTGGATGATGAGTGCCATCTTAGTGAGGATGTTTGGATTCACCTGTAAAGCATTAGGGAAAGAGGTCTTATTTTAGGAGTGTGTTATAGATCGTCCAATGCAGACAGCAATTTCAACGCACATCTTTTTAGTAATATTAAAAAGGCAAGTTTACAGGTGGATATTATAGTCATGGAGAACTTTAACTACCCAAATATTAACTAGGATAACTTTGAAAACAGCAGTGTACAAGGAAAGTTTTTAGAAGTAATCAGTGACTGTTTTTTAACACAGTATGTCAAAGCACCAATGTGGGGTGAAGCCTGTCTAGATTTATTATTTTATAATAATCAGGATAGAATTGAGGGTGTAGAGGTGATTGAACCACTAGGGTCAAATGACTATAATATAATACAATTCTCAGTATTTTGGAAGAGTGCGGATGCAAAAACTAAAATTGTTTAAAGTTTAACTTTGGTAGGGCATATTTTGAGCAGATGCAGCAAAGTCTAAGGAGTACAGACTGGGACAAGCTTTTAAGAGTGGAGACAGTTGAGGAGCAGTGGAGCAGGTTTAAAAAAATGTACATGTAATGTAGGACAGGCACGTACCTAAATTTTGAATTAGTACAAAATAAAAAAAAATTCTGCAGTGGGTTAATAAAGAGTTAAAAAAGAAGTTGCACAGGACAAAACAGCTGTATAAGGCATATAAGACTAATAACTCCAGTGTGAATCGTAGGGTGTTTGAGAACAAGAGGGCAACCATTAAGAAGGATATTAGGGAGGCTAAAAGACAGTTAGAGAGGAATATAGCAGATAAGTCGAAAGACGGCAAAAAAAAAGTCTTTCAGTATTTTAGTAGTACTAGGGGGCTCTGCCCCCTGCTTGCTTTGCTCATCCACCCCCGGGTTTGGTTTATCAGATATACAATTAAAGAGTTTGTTATTTTCATGGGAATTGTTACATATGCATTATTTTCACTTTTACCTTAAAACCTTTGTAAAAACAATACTTGTCCTTTATTTCTGGCCCCAGGCACGGTTATAGCTCTTTCTTACAGGGCGTATAATGCTGTTCATGTTGTGAAGGGGGTGTGGCTGAACGCATACTAAGGAGATGCCGTCGG
This sequence comes from Polypterus bichir lapradei, assembly GCA_026402145.1. NCBI lineage: Eukaryota > Metazoa > Chordata > Cladistia > Polypteriformes > Polypteridae > Polypterus > Polypterus bichir. Next base: position 13,781,061 of record JANRMT010062822.1, read on the forward strand.
ATTATCTCCTTTCTTTACTCTGCTGGCGACCTGCGTATTCTGCTTGTCGCGCTTGGCGTCGATCATTTAAAACCCTGTACAGCAGATGTTCTTTTGCCACTTCGTGTCTCTGCCGCTCGCATTGTGAAGGGGTAGGGGGGTGGGGGGTTAGGGTGGCTGAACGCACGCTAAGGAGAACTGGTCGGATCATCTGCTGGTGAGTTCCATGTTTTGCTTGTCGTTGTTTTGAGAGCTGGGAGCATATAAAGCATGTCTGCCAAAAGAAATCCAACAACTGCTAAGTTAGATGTCCGTGGACTTGTTTTAAATGATGTCTCACTGCCTTGTCTTGCAAACTAAGGAGATGCCTTTGGATCATCTGCTGTCTTTCTGCTGCTGCTGCTGTCGTGCTGCCCATCAATCATTTAAAAGCCTGTACAGCAGCTGTCCTTTTGTCACTTTGCATCTCTACAGACAGTGAAAGAGCAGACGCTCTAAACTCATATTCTTCTGAGGTCTTCACAAGTGAGAAAGTGGATAACCTCTCAGCGGTAAATGGGAGTACTAAGGAGGTACTGAGGGATTTAGAAATATAGAGGGAGAAGTACTGCTTAAATTAAAAAGGTTGAAATCAAACAAGTCTCCAGGACTACATAGTATTTACCCTCGAGTTCTTAAGGATGTTAGAGAGTACAGATATAAAGTCTTCCTATTTTTAGGAAGTCACTGTGCACTGGGGATTTTCTGGGGATAGACAAAGTGGATCATGTGATGTTATTATCTTAACATTCTGAATTGGCTGATGTTAAGAGTGATGCTCCACAGAGGTCAGTGCTAGGACCGCTGCTGTTTTTAATATCCATATTAATGATTTGGATAGGATATAAGTAACAAGGTTTGCAGATGATACCAAGATAGTTGGATTGGCAGATAATCAGGAATCCGTTGAATCATTACAGAGGGACTTGGACTGCATACAGGCTTGGGTAGATTTGTGGCAGATGAAATCTAATGTCAGTAAATGTAAAGTATTACATGTAGGAAGTAAAAGTGTTAAGTGTGAAAGCACAATGGGAGGTCTGAAAATCGAGAGTATAAGCAGGATTTAGAAGGCATAATGGGTTCTACACTATCAATTTCTAGACAGTAATCAGAATGTTAGATTATATAGTGCCATGATGTGTAGATTACAAGTCCAAGGAGGTTATGCTCAAGCTTTATAATGTAATGGTGAGGCCTCATCTGGAGTACTGTGTGCAGTTTTGGTCTCCAGGCTACAAAAAGGACAAAGTAGCACTAGAAGATGTCCAGAGAAGTGCAACTACGTTTATTCTTGGGCCACAGGGGATGAATTATGAAGAAAGATTAAAAGAACTGAGCCTTTTCCGTTTAAGCAAAAGAAGATTAAGAGGAGACATGATTGAAATTGGTGTTTAAAATTATTAAGGGAATTAGTACAGTTTTTGAGACTGTTATTTTAAAATGAGTTCATCAAGAACATGGGGAGACAGTTTTTAAACTTGTTAAGGGTAAATTTTGCATAAACATTAGAAGGTTTTTCCTTTCACAGAGAAACATAGACACTTGGAATAAGCTACCAAGTAGTGTGGTAGACAGTAGGACTTTAGGGATTTTCAAAGTACACAATATATTTTTTGGGAGTAATTTAGGGGAATTAAGTGGATAGGATTGGTGAGTTTTGTTGGAGTGAATGGCCTGTTCTCATCTACTGTATATTGTTCTAATGTTCTTTCTTTATAATATTCAGAAGATTCTGCCCTGCCTCACTAATTATGCCAGGCAACTCCTTATTCAGGCACTAGTACTCTCTCAGCTGGACTACTGAAACATGGTGGGACTTCCTTCAGCTACAAACAAACCTCTCCAGCTCCTCCAGAATGCAGCTGCTCAGCTAGTATTCTCTGTTCCTCACTTCACTCCTACTACTCCTCTCCTTCAGTCTCTCCTTTGGCTTCCTGTTGTTGCAAGGATTCAGATCAAAACTGCTGTCTTGACCTACAGTTCTCTGAACGGCTCTGCTCTTCAGTATCTCCAATCCTTGATCTCTCCTTAAGTCCCCTCAAGAAGTTTCTGATCTGCCTCTACCTGTCTGCTAACCGTCCCTCATCTTGCCAGAAGGGCCAAGCCTGGACAATGCTTCTCTATTCTTGTTCCAAAGCTGTGGAATGATCTGCCTCTATCTATTCGAACAGCACCCAATTTACTTGTGTTTAGGCATCTTTTGAAAATGTACAGTATGTTTTTATTAAATATCTTGGAACTGTTTCATTTCTACCCTACAGGGTAGCTACTGTTGAAATGACAAGGAGTTTAGTATACTGATTTTTGTGGAATTCTAGGATGAGGAGGAGGTTGGGACCAGGCACTGCTGATACAGTGTGTTGCTGCACCCACCACATGACAAACCACCTCAGGATCCCAAATTAGGACCTGACTGCAGCCGTGCAACGGGTGACGCCTCAGCCCCACACTAGTTTAAATAGATCTAGTTTCAGGTATAATTATGTAGTTGTGCTAATTTCCTTGTACTTGTTTTTTTATAGTTCTCTGTTGTTTTTTATGGATGCACCTTCTTTCTTGTATGTATTTAACTTGCTTTGTATGTTGCCTTGGATAAAGGTGTCTGCTAAATAAATAACAGTAATAATATTTGCTGATATAATTTATTACATTATTTTGTACTCTGAAATGTTCTACTTAGTGAGTGCTATATGAGAAGAAACTGAATTAAATTGAACTTCGTGTCAGTCCTGAACAGGGTTGCAAGGGTGCTGGAGCCTATACCAGCTAGCATAAGGTACAAGGCAGGAACAAACCAAGCACATGGTGCCCATCCATCACAGGGCAAACACACACCCATACACACCTCAACCATACACTAGAGCCAATTTAATGAAAGGAAACTAGAACAGCTGGAGGAAACCCATGGAGACACAGGGAGAACATGTAAACTCCACACAGGGTGGTCCCAAGACGTGAACCCTAGTCTCATTATTCAAGGTAGCAGCAATACTACTGCGCCATTGTGCCACTTGAACTTAATGGTTTTACTAATATTTTACACCACCAGAGTATGACTCTTCTAGTGTGTAACAGAACCTTCAATATGTAAATGAAACTAAAGCAGAGCAAAATAACAGGAAACGCACAATGTGGTAGCAGCCTTTTTCTTACGAAAGATGTTATTTAAAGTTTGCAGGGCATCAGGGTGCAGTTATAAAGAGATCAAACAAAATATTTCATACATAAAAATAATTACATCTTCGATTCCTTCTTAAGAAATATTCACAGAAGCAGGCAGTGGCAGTAGCTGTATGTGTTGTCTTCAATGCTCTCTATAAAGTCTTACATTAAGAATATGAATAATCTGAAGTAGTTGCTAAGCAAACTTCATGTTACAAAGCATTTGTGAAGACATGCCATTTTTTTTTTTTTTTGAGAGATTGAAGGTGGTATAGTGCCATTTTGATTACTCTAGTTACAGTATATAGTGGAACCAAATTTAGAGCACAAGTGGTTTAAGAATGTCAAAAAAATTGAAACTGTAGGTGTCTCTGCAAGGTGTCAGGTCAGCTTGGGGAGCATGCACTGGTACAGCGCGTTGCCACACCCACCACACAATGGAACAGCTCGGGATCCTGGTTGGCAACCCCCCAGGCAGACAAGTGGTCTAATCCCCGCCTCCGGAAATGACCCTCTAGCTGCCATAGCCTAGTGTTACGTGGGTGACCCCTTGGCCTAGTCCAGCAACTCAGGTCCTCAACAATGAGAATCCTGCGAGCCAGATCACCCTCGAGGAATCGCGCTACATGACTGTACTGGCATAACTGACGCTCCCTCACAATGCAGGTAATGTGCCTCATTCAGGACTCCACAAGCAACCGCTCATTCAACACAAAGTCAAACCAGAGGTACCCAAGGATTCTCCGAAGAGACACAGTGCCAAAGGAGTAAAGTCTTTGTCTCAGGTCTCTGGATAGCGTCCATGTCTTGCAACCATATAGAAAGACAGAAAGCACCAGGACTCTAAAGACTTGGACCTTCGTCCTTTTGCATAGATATCGGGAGCACCACACACCCCTTTTCAGCGAGCACGTGACCCCCCCATTCTCTCCCAATCCTTCTACTGACTTCACAGGAAGAGTCACCAGAGACATGAATGTCACTGCCGAGGTAAGTAAACCTGTCAATGAGGTCGACATTCTCTCCGTAGGCAGACACACTGCTGATTGCTGTGCCCAAGAGGTCATTAAAGGCCTGGGTAAGACGTTAACACTAGAATTACAAGAGCCTATGAAAAAACTCGTAGATCCGGCCCACCTTAAATCCGTTCGCACCGCTCCGCCTGCGTCTTTTGTCCTCTAAATGTGCCGATAAAGACAAGCTTGGTCCAAATAACGATCTATCATTTCCACTCTAAAACTCCACTTCACTCCCAGATAATCAATCAAGGCATGAGGTGGGAGAAGTTCATGCACGTTCTAAGCTTGCAGATTGTCTTTATCAGCACATTCAGAAGGACAAAAGACGCTGGCGGAGAGGTGCGAATGGATTTAAGGTGGGCCGGATCTACGAGTTTTTTCATAGACTCTGGTAATTCTCAAGTTAAACTGCATCTGGCCTTGCAAGCGGACTCTCCGTAGGAGTAGCTCTGCTGCAGCCACTCATAGGAAGGCTGCTCGCATTATGAAGGGGACGGGGGAAAGCCAATCGGGAGTCTCATCCCTGGAAGAGTCAAAACCATCGGAGAGCCAGTAGGGTCAGGCCTGTCGGGAAACAGAACTGGTGTGGTGCTGAGGTGTCGCTCACTGCACAGTAGCACTCGGGTCCCAATCCGGGTAGGTGCATGGAACGTCTCTGCAAGGCACACATTTAAATGTTAATTTAGAGATTGACATTATTCAACTGTCAGTACTGTGCAATCCAAAGTTTCCATATATGTTTTGGTATATTTGGTGTATTGTGTATCTTTTATAAAAGAATGTTACTATAGCAGATCATTATGGCTGGTGCAAAAGCATACTTTCTACAAGTTGATTATCAAACATAACATTCTGTTCTAAATGCAGGAAGTCAACAGCATTTGTGGGTGACTGTGTAAAATTTCTCACCCAACAAAGCTTTCTTTCATTTTAGTTTTCTCTTTTTAACACATCTTTACAGATGTTGAACGCCCATATCGATATTAATCAGAGAATGTGAATGGATCAAACTGCTTCTCAAAGATCTGTGTAAGTATGGAGTCATTATACTACTGAGATAATATAGAGGAGTCAGTTAAGGCCAGCAACTAGCATCTCGCAACTAGCAACTAGCAGGCTAGCATCTGTTTAAGTTAGTGTTCAGTCGCCCTACCATTCATAAATACAGAGTTTTATAAAGTGCACATTTTTTAAAGAAGACAAAACTGCACTAACTAAACAGTTAATTTAACAGACAAAAATTAATCACTGGTGAAGAAAACGTCTCACATCTTATGTTTGCATTCAGAATTAATCTTGACACAGAATAATCGTCTTTCTTCCTTTTATAGTAAGGGAAAAAAGGCTTCATCCACTTTGTGAAATGGCCATGCCCACCACCAATGTTGAAGACATTGTGAAAGTCAACAGAAGAACAACAGAGAAAAATAATACAAATGTACAGAACTGAAGAGTAAAATGTAAAACACTCTTCTGTAACTTTAAATAGCTGTGACTGCTAATGCCTAAGGTCACACTCAGAGAAAATGCATTATGTTACATTTAGAAAACAGGAAGGCATTAGTTTTAATTCTACATGTGTTTTAGGGGAATGCTACTGAGCTATTAATCATAAGTACACTTAAAAAGACAAGAAATTTATTAAGGCGTTTTTCCATGGGTCACTTAATATCTCTTTTTCCATTGTTGATGTAAATGTCTTTAACCCGGTGGCATCAACAGTTAGAATTTAAGCACAGAGGAAACCATAAGGCATGCTCAGGCAAGTTCATCTTAGTAAATTTCTGCCATGTCACTCCACACCAGACATCACACCACTGCTATGGGAAAACCCTACAGGATATATTTATGATTGGGGAAAACCCGTGGAGCTCACGATAAAGTTACAGGGCTGTCACCGCAGTGACCTACAGCTACATCATGGGAAAGGAGTTATGCATCTGCTAGTTTCATTCCAGCCAGTATCCTAGTCAGAGTCTGACTCTTGCTTTATGAAAATCTACTGCTACTAGAAGTCAGTCCAGGAAGCTAGCCAAAGAGAAAGCACTTTTTCAATCAATTTAGAAAGAAATGTTATACTGTCAAGGGTTTGCCTACATCATTTTCTGTTACTATGTTGTCTTCATCATTGTTGTTTGTTTAAAAACAAAACAGAACAGGAACACAGTCCTGCTGTCTCCCTGGCTTGCCTAAATGGGTGCTGAACCTCTGTCTCCCTAGTATGCTTATCTCTGGGACCTTGTGTCACCCGTGGGCTTTCCACCCTGCCCTCACTGTATCGTCAACCAGAGAATTAAGCAGCCATACTAGTTTTTTATTCACCTGTCATTAGGTCATTAGTACAATTGTGACAAGAATAGGCCATTCACCTCCCCAAGCTCATCCATCCTATTAACCTAGATTGTCCAAAATAATTTCAAGTTGAGATTTGAAGGTTCATTAAGTCCTACACTCTACCACCTTGCTTCTTAATTTTTCTCATGTGTCTATGAATCTTTGTGTGAAATCTTCCCCATACGTTTCAAAGCGTGTCCACATGTTCTTGTCCTAGTGTTCTCATCACAATGTGTGCCTCTGCCCAGGCTGCAGACTTGTCTTATCTCTAATGCAAGTGTTTACACCTACCCTTGGTTACTGTGTGTGTCCTTATTTGCCCGGCTCATCCTCGAGTATGCTATTGACAGGTCTGGGTTCAGGCTGCCAAAGGATGTGGAGCCAACCTGGACTGTTACATTTGGTGGCAGTGATGGGATAAACACGAGGTGATGATAAATGTAGAAGAAGGGTTGACAGCAAGAGGAACTGGACTTTTAAAGGACTGTTTATTTATTGCTGATTTTATTGTCTTTGTAAGTTCTTATTCTGTTAATGTCCTGTTTTTAGAAGGGAGCATTGGGCTTTGTTTTAGTTTGGGGTTTGTTTAAGTGCTTTTATTATTTAAGGCTTTCACTGCAAGTGCAGAGGTGCTACCCCTTGGACTTGGACAACCAGTTGCACCTGGTTGGGTGGATCCTCATTTGCTCGGCTCATCCTCAGGTACATTATTGACAGTTCCAGGTTCAAGCTGCCAAACGACACAAGCCCAACCTGGATCGTCACATCTGGCCAATTGCTATTCCAAAGGACTATCTCCAGGACTGCTCCTGCTCCATATCATAGAGGCTTCCTGTGGATCTTAACAGTAGCTTGTGCTAATCTTGTGATGACTCTTATTGTAACGAAAATGCAAATTCAGAGGGATTATGGTTGCAGAGCTTGACATATTTTTGTTTTGGTCTGTTCAAAATTACAGGCTTCAATAAATACATGTAAGTTCTCAAATCATACACTAAAACCAAAATATTATTGAATCTTATTGTATGAATCATTATTACTGATCTATTATGAGTTATATTTTGGATGATATAAAATTCAGATGCCACTTAAAGTATGCTACCATCTCTATAAAAGTGACCAGATGATGTCAGACTATTAGGGCATTTAATGAACAACAATATGACAGTGCCCCTAATAAGAACATGCCAACTATCTGCGCCCATCTAAGAACTGTAAACAAAATGGGGTTTGATCTCATAAATAGAACAATTACTTTTATCTTCTTCTTCTTTTTCATCTTCTTTCGTCTGCTCCCGTTAGGGATTGCCACAGCGGATCATCTTTTTCCATAACTTCCTGTCCTCTGCATCTTGCTCTGTTACACCCACCACCTCCATGTCCTCTCTCACCTCCTCCATAAACCTCCTCTTAGGCCTTCCTCTTTTCCTTTTTCCTGGCAGCTCCATCCTTAACATCCTTAACATCTTTCTCCCAATATACACAATCATCTCTCCTCTGCACATGTCCAAACCAACATAATCTCAAATTTCAAAAATTAAACAAAAGCAATCAGGACAATAACCAATGATTTCCTTGCAGAAGCAGGTCATGCCAGTCAAGCACCTCCTCAGAGTACAATAAAATGCCAACTGCTGTCTCTTTCTGAATGTGGAAAATGAGAGAACACCAAGATTGACCAGAAAGAAATATAAAAAGTTAAAATCATATGAAGAAAAATATTTATTATTATTATTATTATTATTATTATTATTATTATTATTATTATTATTATTAATAATAATAATAATAATAATAATAATAATAATAGGGTTGCTGGAGCTGGAGCATTAGGTGCAAAGTAGAAAAAATCCTGGAAAGGCAGATGAGAAGTATAGTAGCAGAAAAGAGATAGAGGGGACAAGAAGGTACCTGAACAGGAAACAGGAAACATGGCATAAATAGCTTAGAAGACATGGACAATGCAAAATAAAAATAAACAATTAGCACAAAAATACAACAGTAACTCTAGTCTTTGAATGCATTGCTAAAGACTGTTTTAATTCAAAGACAAAATATAAGGCAAATAGGCTAACATTAAAACTTGTGTTAAATTTCACAAATATAATCCTTTCTTGTTCACTATCATCTGTGAATTGATCGGTGATGCTGCTTATGTTTATTCCTTGATCACTGAAAAATTCTCAATAGCTTTGACATTGTGCACTAAGTGATATCACATTCTCCATATGGACTCAATACACAGGAATCACAGGTTAATGTTTCAAGATGATGATTACATTTCATTTGCATCAGATTTAGTGATTTATTGGCCTAGTTAGTTTATTTCAGGAACATAAATTTAATTTATATGTTTATGATTTATGGGACTGCTTTATTAAGATTATGATTTAGCTGCCCCCTTCAGCATTAGTTGCTGGATGGATTGACAGACCACATACATTATCTGTCTTTATAAGTAATCTGTAGCAATGTGTTGATTTAAATGGTGTGAAATGTAGATCACTGTGATACAATGACAGTCAACTGCATTGTGGGCGGCTGAGAAGTGTTTATTGTCCTCACAAAAATTCTGAAGGAGTGACCACTACTCACTGGTATACTAAGAAAAGGTGCCTGTATGGTGAAACATTGATGAGATAGATAGATAGATAGATAGATAGATAGATAGATAGATAGATAGATAGATAGATAGATAGATAGATAGATAGATAGATAGATCATGATACAATGACTTTTGGTCAATTGGAAGAGGTGCCGGTGCCAGTGAGTACCCACCCATTTCAAGCACTGGTCTCAGCTCATTTTTCCAGCATTGCTTTAACCACTACTTTTTAGCCTTCTGCTTACTATGCGCCACAGTGCTGCTGTGACATATATACACCCTACATTTGCGGGTTGCTGATGAGCATTTTGCTTTTCTGGTGCCTGCACTTCTAATAACCCCAGTTTATTTTGGAACAGTTCCTTTTCATACTAAGATATAACTTGAGATCCCATCTCTGCTTGTGGGTAACCTCACCCTGAGCGTCTCTGTCACATTTTGACAGCTGTTACCTGACATGCAGCTGGTTTCCCTTCTTAACTCAAGGGAGTCGAATGGTTCCTCTAGATAAAATTAAATAATGTAATCTTCATTTAGTGACACCCTCTGCATTTTACTGACATATGTTTTGCAGTTTAGCGGTTCTGTCATCCCTCAAGTCTCTATTTTAGACACCAGTAATGTGTGTTCACTGTGATAAGTGAGCCTTCTCAAATGTCAAATATCACAAAGACAACAGCTCATCCTTTTCTTTATTTGTCATGTTACAGGTAGTAATAGACTTGTTGTTACAGAAACCTGCCTCCCTCAACAGTTATGTGTTAAAAAGGTGTGTTTGAAATAATGGATTCGCTCGCCATTTCTTTTAATAGATCTTTATAGCGAATCTGAAGTAAAACTTCTTCGCTCCCATGTATCAGTAATTTTACCATTAAAGGGTCTTCATGTTAGTAATAAGAAGCTAGTTTCCTTCAATACTCAAAAAGTTTTTTCTCTTAGAGAGCAATCTCTTGTAGAAACAAGCATTTTAGACAACACAAGTCACTACATGGCAGGTAGATATCTTCCTTACCATTTTTCATTCTTCGAAGGGTTTGCCAAAACAACAACAACAACTTGTTCTTTTGTATAGTGCTCTTCACTGAGTACAGACACAGAGCACTGTGAACAATTCTCAGTTAAAGCAGAAGTGTAGATTAAACAAATTGCCAAATACAGAAAATACAGAAGTGGTACACATATAAAGGCAAATTTGTTAAAACACACAAAGAACAATTAGAAATAATTAAACATAATTTGAAAAAATATCTGTCCAGTGAATAATTAATGAACCATGGCCAGTTGACAAATGTGAAGATTAAAATTGTAAAAGAGAAAGTCAAAAAGAAACTGACAGTCCTGGAGAACTTGGCCAAATGAAACAAAGTAGAGGAGGGTTAGTAATGATTTAAAAATATTGTGATAGTTATATTTCTGTGCAAATGATTAACAAACTGAAATGCAGTATGCACAGCTAATTGGCAGTTCTAGTCAGGGTATGTTAGACTGAAGTAATGAGTCTTCAGCTGGGATTTAAAAGCTGGGACTGAAGGGGCATTCTCTTATATAAGCAGGCAGGTCATTCTACAGCTTTGGGGCCCTGTAACTAAAAGCTTCACCTCCCACTTTTATTTTGTTAAATCTTGGAATCATCAGTAGACTGGAATCTTGAGATCTTAAAGTGTGCTCTGGTTTGTAAATAATGATAAGTTCAGATAAGAAACTACATGACCTGAAGTCAGTGTTCATTCATCCTACCAAATCTTCCAGAGCCTGACTGCCCACAGAAGTAAATGAAACCAGGGACCTCATGTATAAATGGTGCATACGCACAAAAATGTTGCGTACGCCTATTTCCGCGCTCACATCGCGATGTATAAAAACTAAACTTGGCGTAAAGCCATGCACATTTTCATGCTTGGCATACACAAGTTCTCCGCTTGGTTTTGCAAACTGGTGACACCCAGTATCAAAGCAGTGCTTTTTTTCCAGTGTGGTTTCCTTTTCTTTTTTAGATCCACATTACTGACGCAGCTTTATCAAATACACTGAAACTAACTGCATGCTGTTTATTAGTTTAAGGCATCTGATTGTAATTAACCTGTAACAATATAATGGTCCACGGAATGGCCAAACTATTCTAAATACCATTGCTGCTTTAGCGTTGTTACTCTCACTGCGCCTTCTTCTTCTTTCAGCTACTCCCATTAGGGGTTGCCACAGCAGATCATCTTTTTCCATATTACTCTCACTGCACCACTCGGAGTATTTATATCACTGTATCTGAGTGTGGAATCTACAGCAGCTGATCGGAAAGAGAATTATCAGTATACAGCATCTAGCACATGCTGCCTTAGCCATGCTGCCTATTTGAACTACTCTCATGCAACAAACACTTCAGAGCTTTTCCTGTACGGACCTCACGGTTCAGAAACAGTTTCATCCCAAGAACTATAAACGCACTCAGTCAGTCCATCAAATGCTCCTTGTAGAACTGTTTGTACTTACAAGTACAATCACCTCACTGTAAACTTGCAATACAGTTCTAATATTGCGCAACCTGCACCACTTTATAAAATGCATATTTACATATGATGATGATATCATTTTTAAGATGAAATGCAGCAAAATACATTTATTACATTATACAGATAAAATGTTAACATCATTTAAATAATCTGTATTTTCAATAATTAAACATGTGAGGACACAGTGTCAAAGAGCTAGCAAGGAGCTGACACCCCGTTCACGGATTGTTCCTACCTTGTCCTGTATTCTTACTGGGGCTGGTGCAACACTGGAAGGATAGATGGATGGAATAATTAAACATGTACTATGAAGATATTTCAATGTTCCTTAAAAGTTTTGAAGAATCTGAGTTCTAAGCTTACAGATGGCTTAACGTCTGTTACTGAGCTGATTGTGTGGCGATTGGGTACTTGGAGAAAGAAAAGGAAGGACAGGAAATGGAGGTTAGTGCGTTTGAAAGAGACAATACTGCTGCAATAAACTATTTCATCGAAGGTCGCGCACGGCCCAGCAAGCATCTTGCGTGAGGCAGGAACAATCTCAAGGATGGGGCACCAGTTTGTCACTATCACTGCACCACTGTGTTCCCATGTTTAATACATATGATATGAATACTGAACTTATATCAAGTATACATCTCAGTATTTAAATTATTTAGAGAACTGTAATATCACGAATTTAATGGATTCTGTTGGAGGAAGAGAAAGCCCCTTTAAGAAGCATTGTAAGGTTTCAATAGTTACAAGTCTCAGTTGTAGCATTTAACATGCTACTTTAGTTACAATGGTATTTGAGAAACTAGTAAATTAAACAATTTTAAGAAGTTTATGATGTTCTACTTTAATGACAAAATAAACTACGTGATTAAAGAAGAAATTTTGAGATTAAAGTTGACATTATTTAGTTTTTTTCCCACTGTGTCCCTATTTTTTGTCTTTTCGCTGTACCCTGATAAACTTTCATATGACCTCAGACGGTGGGCTATGACTCGCCTTTTCACGGGCGACTTTGATATCTGACAACTTCTTTTTTGGCACTTTTGCCATTTCCTTTTCACAGAACATTGAACTTAAGGGCTATTTATATTAGTTTGCATATTCAAAGAGGTATAATTCTGGGAGGAGTTGGGGTGGAGCAGCAGGTGCATGCACGTGCGTTACTTTTCACGCTGACCGGGATTTATGTAGCAGAAGAACGTGAAAGTTGGCAAACGCACAGATTTATGCATATGGAGTTTTTTGTGTGTATGCACATTTCCGCTTTTGTGCATATGCCATGTTATAGTGTGAATTTTACGCACACCGTTATGCATGAGGCCCAAGATCACTTTTAAAAAAAAAAAAATTTTATTATTCTTTTTTATTATTCTTTTTTAGTGTTTAACTTCAGTTTATTAGCATCATTGTTATTGAACAGAGATCTCCTGGGGACTCCACCACTTTATTTTGTCCTGTTTCCTTTTCTTCTACCCGCTAAATTTGATGTGGTTTTAGGATAAGATATTATACAACAGATATATATACTTTTTTAAACAAACACATGAACTATTCTTCCTTGCATGATGCAAAAGTCATGCTAATAATATCAATTTATAAACTTTCTTAGAAGCCAGAAGATGCTCAAACTGTCTCATTATTTACAAAGACAATGCCAATGCATCAGCACCATGGAAGATGCTGGGTCAAATTTGTTATTCTTTGCTCTGAATGTGATTTATTACAATTATTTTCTAGCTAATCATTCAGTGTTTGTCTCCAGCATGTGATTACATTTAACAGTAGTAATCTCTTCAACAGCTAATTTTTGCTCTGATTTGTCACTGTAGGTATATTAACACATAACATGGCATGTATGTTTACATTTATTTCAGACTAGCAAAATACCAGCGCTTCGCAGTGGTGAAGTACTGCCTTAAAATTTTTATTAAGAAGAAAAGTAAACCTTTTTAAACTGAGGGAAAATATACCAATAATTATTTGTTAAGGATCTCTTTGTATACCACGTTGTCAATTCGGCCCTCCGGTTGTAATATGACCAAGCTGTGCGCTGAGCTTATTCTTGAGCATGCAACGTACAGTTGGCCATGTGAAAAGCAATCTTGCCTCAAATCTCACAGCTTGGATTGCTGCTGTCGTAATCGGTTTGAGTTTCATGGTTTGTTTCAATTATGACAGTATTTGCAGGACTTGTTGTGTTGAAGTGACATTTGGCATCTGTCAAGCGTTGTAACCATACAACCGGCTTCATCGATAACTTCGCATCCAGCTTTTGAAAGTTTAAACATTCATAAACATCCAAGTGTCCACTATGAAATCGTCACCTGTGAATCTAAGATGTTTAAGACGCATTGGCGGTTGTCCAAAGGTGTAAAATATTTGGCCATTTCGGTACACTTGAAAGCGACAACCGAACAATTCAGCGGCAGCCATCAACTCACATGCAGAAGCATGGGTGAAGGGCTTAAGCATTTCACTCTTACAGTGCTTCTGTGTGGTATAACTACCTCCTGTACCGTCATCAGTCCACACCTTGAACCTGTCCCAGTCATTCAATACATAAGACACAATGTTCCTCCGGATATCAAGAGTGAGCTTGATATGGCCGTGCAATATGTCACAAAGAGAATGGAAAAGGCAGGTGCCATCTCCGGGGATGGAAACCACTCGGTAAGTGACAGTTCTTTGATCGATGGTGATCACCTCGATAGACATGGTAATGGGGGTACGGTTGGAATGATAAAGGAAATGAGTACCTGAACAATGTAAAGTAAGTTTAAAATACCTACAGAATAACTATAATCGTAATAAACGAGCAATAAAACAGTCGGAGAAGCCGTGGATTAAATAAAAAGGCTGCAGTTATCAGCAGGGAGACGTGAATCCCGTGGCGAAGCAAGGAAGGGAATGAAGAGACAGACAGCCTTATATAGGCAGGCAGCCAATAACGTGGAAGGCGTTGGGATGGGGGACCCAATGCAGCCTCACACGGCGACCGAGCTGCAGGCTATGGACGTATATATGTACGTAAGTAGGATTCAGTTAGCGTTGGGAACCCGCATACCAAATTTCTTGAAGATGGGCCCATAAGGAACAAAGACTGCTGGAAAATTCAATATGGCGGCCGACAGTGGCATCATACCACCGAAATAAGTACGTACATCGGTTTCGGTTAGCACAGGGAAGCCGCTTACCAAATTTCGTGAAGATGGGGACATAAATAAGAAAGTTCAACATGGCGGACGTTGTCGACCATTATGACCGTTACGCATAGAATTTCGAAATGAAACCTGCTTAACTTTTGTAAGTAAGCTGTAAGGAATGAGCCTGCCAAATTTCAGCCTTCTACCTACACGGGAAGTTGGAGAATTAGTGACGTTGGAAAGTTCAATATGGCGGCCGACAGTGGCATCATACCACCGAAATAAGTACGCACATCGGTTTCGGTTAGCGCAGGGAAGCCGCCTACCGAATTTCGTGAAGATGGGGCCATAAATAAGAAAGTTTAATATGGCGGACGTTGTCGGCCGTTATGACCGTTACACGTAGAATTTCGAAATTAAACCTGCTTAACTTTTGTAAGTAAGCTGTAAGGAATGAGCCTGCCAAATTTCAGCCTTCTACCTACACGGGAAGTTGGAGAATTAGTGATGAGTGAGTCAGTGAGTCTGACGTTGGAAAGTTCAATATGGCGGCCGACAGTGGTGTCATACCACCGAAATAAGTATGTGCATCAGTTTCGGTTAGCGCAGGGAAGCCGTCTACCAAATTTTGTGAAGATGGGGCCATAAATAAGAAAGTTTAACATGGCAGACGTTGTCGACCATTATGACCGTTACGCGTAGAAGTTCGAAATGAAACCTGCTTAACTTTTGTAAGTGAGCTGTAAGGAATGAGCCTGCCAAATTTCAGCCTTCTACCTACACGGGAAGTTGGAGAATTAGTGATGAGTCAGTCAGTCAGTCAGTCAGTCAGTGAGGGCTTTGCCTTTTATTAGTATAGATTTCAGTGCAGTATTTTTTCTTTAACAATTTCAAAATGATAAAAGTGTCCCATTTAGCTAAATGCCTTTCATATGTACATTAATAAATCAAAAGATCTCCTTATTTGGTAAATTTATCCTTACCAGAGAAAAAAAAAAACAATTGAGAATTGTAACTATTGAAACCTTAAAATGCACACTAATTCAGCAACTGGTCCTTTTAACAGTCACAATTTTAACACACACGCTTCAATAAACTTTAGAGTTTTCATATCTTCACACGTTGCTCAACAATATATACTGTATGTTTATATACAGAATGGCTGCACAACAAGCTTATGGAAGGCCATGACAGAAGCTCTTGTCAATGTTGGTGTCAGTTTTAACACTGTTTTTACTTTAGCAGTTTAGTATTTTGTTCAGCTGGTGATTGTTCTTTCTTTTAGATATCCAAGAAGGCACTGACCTCAGGCTGTCACTAGGACATGATTTGCTAGCTTAAGTCGATAATCTCAAAGCAGCCATTTCCCTCTCTATGAAAGGAGAAAGGTAAGACTGTCAGCTCTTATAGTTTGGTTAGTAAATCAAGGTTTCACTTTGCTTACTTCCTATCTGCTATTATTAAATCATCTGCTTTTTTGGTCCTTTTGAACATATACAGTAGTTTTGGCTTGTATGTTTTTGTTTGAAATCTGTTTTTCTTCTCACTTTCATCAGCTCAGTGGCAGTTTTTGTTGACTCTTTAGGAACTAATTTTACGCTAGGCAGGTACTTGCGTTTATCCTTGTAATTTTTAATTTTGTTTTCTAGAACGGATTCTGCATATAAAATAAAAGTATTTGTGATTTTTGTGGTTGCCAAATTCATTCCCAATGTTACTTTTCAAATTTGAATTTGTTTTCGAGTAGTTTAAAATATTTGATATCCTTTTCCCACTCCATATTGGTTTTTAGAAGTGACACAATTTTAAGGTTTGACTGCCACTATTTAAATATGAATTTATCATGTTATGTGTGAAGCATGACATCATCATAGTGATGGCATAAATGGTTATCCAGGACATTCCAGATTATCCAAGATTTGGGCAATGACAGTATTCTTAGTGCATGTATTTGCTTTTCTTGTCTTCCTGGTAAAAAAAGCTGTTTTGATGTGAACTTTGACTTCTTCTTTCTGCTGCTCCCATTAGGGGTTGCCACAGCAGATCATCTTCTTCCATATCTTTCTGTCCTCTGCATCTTGTTTTGTTACACCCATCACCTGCATGTCCTCTCTTTCTCCACATCCATAAACCTTCGCTTGGGCCTTCCTCTTTTCCTCTTCCCTGGCAGCACTGTACTTAGCATCCTTCTCCCAATATACCCAGCATCTCTCCTCTGCACATTTCCAAACCAACGCAATCTTGCCTCTCTGACTTTGTCTCCCAACCGTCCAACTTGAGCTGACCCTCTAATGTTCTCATTTCTAATCCTGTTCATCCTCGTCACACCCAAAGCAAATCTTAGCATCTTTAACTCTGCCACCTCCAGCTCTGTCTCCTGCTTTCTGGTCAGTGCCACTGTCTCCAACCCATATAACATAGCTGGTCTCACCACTGTCCTGTAGACCTTCCCTTTCACTCTTGCTGATACCCGTCTGTCACAAATTACTCCTGACACTCTTCTCCACCCATTCCACTCTGCCTGCATTCTCTTTTTCACCTTTCTTCCACAATCCCCATTACTCTGTACTGTTGATCCCAAGTATTTAAACTCATCCACCTTCGCTAACTCTACTCCCTGCATCCTCACCATTCCACTGACCTCCCTCTAATTCTGTATTCTGTCTTGTTCCTACTGACCTTCATTCCTCACCTATCTAGAGCATATCTCTCTCCAGGGTCTCCTCAACCTGCTCCCTACTATCGCTACAGATCACAATGTCATCAGTAAACATCATAGACCACGGGGACTCCTGTCTAATTTCGTCTGTCAACCTGTCCATCACCATTTCTCCCTCCTTAATGTCCAACCTCTCATACAACTCATCATACGCCTTTTCTTTAGCCTTCGCCACCTCTCTCTTCACCTTGTGCCTTAGCTCCTTGTACTCTTGTCTACTTTCTGCATATCTCTGACTATCCCACTTCTTCTTTGCCATCCTCTTCCTCTGTATACTCTCCTGTATTTCCTCATTCCACCACCAGGTTTCCTTTTCTTTCTTCCTCTTTCCAGATGTCACACCAAGCACCTTTCTTGCTGTCACCTTTATTACATCTGCTGTAGTTTCCCAGCTGTTTGGTAACTCTTCACTGCAACCCAGTGCCTGTCTCACCTCCTCCCTAAACTCAACCTTGCAGTCTTCCTTTTTCAACTTCCACCATTTGATCCTTGGCTCTGCCCTCACTCTCTTCCTCTTCTTGATCTCCAATGTCATCTTACAGACCACCATCCTATGCTGCTTACCTACACTTTCCCCTGCCACCACTTTGCATTCTTCAATCTCCTTCAGATTGACTCTTCTGCACAGGATGTAATCTACCTGTGTGCATCTTCCTCCACTCTTGTACATAACCCTTTGTTCCTCCCTCTTCTTAAAATATGTAATCACCACAGCCATGTCTATCCTTTTGGCAAAATCCACTATCCTCTGACCTTCTTCATTCCTCTCCTTGACACAATACCTACCTTGTTTCCACTGTTCCCTTCACCAACATGCCCATTGAAATCCACTCCAATCACCACTTTCTGTCCTTTGGGTGCACTGTTCATCACTTCATCCAACTCACTCCAAAAATCTTCTTTCTCACCCATTGCACACCCAACTTGCGGTGCATTTACACTAACAACATTCATCATCACACCTCCAATTTCCAGCTTCATAATCATTACTCTATCTGACACTCTTTTCACCTCCAAAACACTCTTGACATACTGTTCCTTCAGAATAACTCCTACTCCATTTCTCCTCCCATCCAAACCATGATAGAACAATTTGAATCCACCTACAATCCACCTGGCCTTACTCCCCTTCCATTTAGTCTCTTGAACGCACAATATATCAGCCTTCCTTCTCTCCATCATATCTGCTAACTCTCTCCCCTTACCAGTCATACTCCTCCACCTCTGACAGCACTTCCGTTTTTCATTCTCCTGAATCCACCTCTTTCCGGCTTTGAGACGTCATAACCAGCTCCAGCACCATCATGGGGCAGTCAGAAGAAGGCTGTTGTATGAACAAGAAAATCTGATTATTTTTTCACGTTTTTCTGTTTTATTTTGCCCATACAATATATAGGGATCACTACAGTGCCCCAGCTCTTTCTGACATTTCTTGTGTCTTATTACAACAAGCAGCTCTTGCCAACATTTCACAAAGTATACCTTTTCAGTTTGTTTTGAGACTCTCCTCTATATACACCTCTGTTTGGTGGGATCATCACTAGTGTGGACACGAAATAAGTAAAATGAGAGGGGTGCCACCATTTATAGGCTTCCACTTCGTTACGCCTTTCATGGTAACATTTAATTTGAGATAATAGCTGTCCTCAAAAATACTCATATGTCATCAGGAGATCTAAAGGATACTGTATATTGTTTTGTGTCCATGTAGAACACTGAGGAACTAAGAGTCAAATATCAGGCTCCTCATATGTTGCCGTTACTTGTGATTTGTTCTTTACATTACAATACAACACTATACAGTACAACTTATTTTTGCAAACTGCTCTTCACTAAGTGTAGGTGCAGAGTGCTGTGAACAAATTCTCAGGTAAACTACAAGTATAGATTATACTAATTACTAAATATAGATGTAGTTCATCTAAAATTACATATTTGTTAAAACATGAAGTAAACAAAGAACAATCTGATGTACATAAATGGAAACCAACAATACAGTATCTGTTCATTAATTAATTGTGGAATTATGGGCAGTTGACCACAGAAGAGATGAAAATCGTAAGACAGCAAGTCAAAGAGAATACTGGACACAGTGAGAGTCCAGGAGACATCGACCATCTAGCCACTGTGGTAGCCGGCCTGGACACAGACAGGCGGACACGTTGACATCACCCAACACACATTTATTTTCCATCAGACACAAGTGCACAAACCACAAAGTCCCCACAAGTCACCAGGCCTACACAATGCCTTCTTGTCTCTTCAGGCCATCTCCTTGCCTACTCCAAGACCTTGATCTATTCCACCCGACTCTAGCCATTGTATAAAGGGAGGCGGCTCCTTTTATGCCCCCCCGGATGTGCTCCAGGTGTGTCCCGGCAATCTTCCACCGACACGCCGCAGTGTGGTGGAAGTGCCGGCTGCATCTCCAGAAGCACTCTGGGTGTCCCTGCTCCTCTTCCCCCAGCACTTCCGGGTGTGGTCGGAGTGCTGATGTCCAGGGCTCCAAAGGCATGGGGTGCCCCCTGGCGGTGACCACGGGCCCCTACAGGGTTGAGCTTCAAAGCTCTGTACCCATGGCCCCCAAAGGTAACAGGGCGATCGCCCCCACATGGTCTGGGGAAGGCGCAAGCCCTCCTCCGGTCCTCCTGGGCGTCCCGGCCGGGTCGCCACCCCAGCCATCTCCGACACCACCTAGCTCCCCTCTCCAGGCATTCTATAGTGAAGTCTGTGTTGGCTGTCAAATCTGATGGGAGAATCTTTCCATCCAATGATTTTATTTATCTCAGAATAGTTTTCAATAGGTAGAACTGCTCTAAAATGTAAAACATGGTGTGTTGAAATCCTCCACCATAATATGGACAACTTTCTTATTAATATTTATTTATTCAGATTTTGCTTGTCAGTTTATAGGTTTCACTCCTTTTTCCACTCTTGATAGTGACATACACCCCAGAGCAGAGACAATGTACTGTCCTACGAAAACTCAAACTTGATGTTGTTAAGAATTTGGAGTTCATTAAGGCAGAGGTGGAAAATACAGCATCAAGCACATGAGTAAATGCTAAATAAATCATGTTAAGTGGTACAAGCTAAAACTGTTTAAAAAGTACTGTGCCATCTGTCTTCTTATTGATTCATTAACAAGAGATGCTACTTCTAAAATGGGAAGATAAAAGCTAAGTGTTTGCAGACAAAAAATGCAAACATTTTCCCCATTAATGGAAAGTTATGTTATTACAGCTGTGAATGCTCACAACGGATACTGACAGATAGTTTACTTTATAGAGTATCCTGCAGTCATTTTAAATATGACAAATGAGATAATGGGCTTAGAATCTTAATTCATTTTTTGAATGGTCACTATGGTGTGGTTGCTGACCACACAAACAAACTTGTAGGACTTTTATTTTAACAGACATTACACATGTTCTTGCTGATCCTCAGATTTCTTCAATATGATAGGTGAAAAGCTCCTGTAAAAAGGTGCTGATCTAGTTGCAGATATAAGGGAAGTTGAAACCACCAAAGGTTCCTGCTCCCTTGTTTTCACTGTTGCCTGATTTAAACTTTCTGGAAACATTCACTTTTAAGCAGGGCTGGCCTTAGTGCTGGTGGCGCCCAGTGCAAGGACATAAGTTGGTGTCCGCTATTACCCTATTTCAAGTACAGCAGTAAGTAGAGAAAAAGATACATGTCAAGTATCAAGTAACTATTATAAATCATCAATCTACTTAGACCTATTAAGGCACTTAGTAACTAATCAGATAATTTTAAAATATAATTTAACAAATAGATTACATTTCTTCATTTTATTCTACGTCACTTCATTATATTCTATGTCAGATTTTTCTCTTTATCTGATCTATTTATATATTCCCATTATTTTGCTTAATCTATGGTATACTGTACTTATTTTTAATTCTGTTGATAAGTAAGTTAAGCAATGATTATTTCATAAATGTGGAACTTATTTAAATGGCACTACTCACACCACATTATAGCCCTGCTGTTAAATTTTATCAGTTGCAAAAGTACCAGAAGTGACCATTCAGTTAGGGTTTTTCATTTATTTTGTGGTTCCTTCCCAATCACACAATTACAGGCCCTTTCAGATGTGCCAGCATGTGGGTTAATTTTTAGTTTTGAATCCCTATGTATTTCTAGTAAACATTTATCTAGCTGAAATACCACCCTCTAACTTTTGACTGTCCCTATATGCTCTTCACCTGTTTCTGCTTCTGGGTTTGGTTTTGTTCTTTATGATTCCCAAAAATCCACCTAATGCATGGGCTTGAAGACTGAAGCTCAGTTATCACAAGGCACAACCTGTCCTGGCTGGGTTGCCAGTCCATTTCCAATCTGTGGCCTAGGATCTAAAACTAAACCAATGTCTTCATGAGATTGCAGCTCCAGTAAATGGGAAAAACACAAAGTGCTAAAAATTCAAGCAACAAATATAAAAAAGTTTTACATAAGAAAATAAAAAAGAAATTAAGTTATATACGACAGACCATGTTTGAATAAAATTCAGTCATACACTGATTTATGGCTCCATTTGGGGACGTTCATTTGGCCATATGTCAAATTGGCAGCAGGTCAGTCACAAAGTGTATAGGTCATTGTGATTGACGCTCTGTGGGTCTGATGTGGGTCACCGGTACTTTAACAGCTGGTATGGTGTAGCAAAAAATGATCTTTAAGTAAGGCGGTGTTTCTCAACCAAAGGAGACATGACATTGGTGTGTCATGCATTGCTGTCACTGGTTTGCGAGTAGGTTGTGTAGGATCTCCTCCACCACTGTTTGTAATCCACAGGGTCTGTGGCCCAGGTTAATTAAATGTGGCTTAAAACTTGGGCATATGAGGAGCCACCAAGATAGGTGCTAAGGTTAAAATGATGTAGGTGTGTAATGAACATCCCCTCAAAAAGCAAGAACAAACTAGCAAGAAAGCTATAACACCCCTATTATGAAGCAGAGATAAGATCAATGGGAAAACCCATAGGACCCTGTTAACAGAGCGATGATTGGAATAATGGAAGAATCGACATGTATACGAAGTTACTGGTGGCTGTAGTCGATTAGCTAAGATGATATAATTCTGCATATTAAGAGTCAGATGATGTGATATTTTAGATAAGGTAATGGTAATAGGAAAGTATAAAAGTTAATGAATTGTATTAAAGATTTTTCACTCCATGGACAGAGACATTTGTGCATATCTCTGTGCAAATAAAGAACCGTTCTGTATTATCATCTGGTCTCCAAGTATGATTTTTTTGAATACAGAGGAAAGCTTTTCCACAACACATGCTGCATATTTTCTACATGAACCCAGCCACTGAGGATGCACAAACCAGTGTGTTTGTTCGTGCTGGTCCCAAGCCTGGATAAATAGGGAGGGTTACGTCAGGAAGGGCATCCGGTGTAAAATTTTGCCACATCCATATGCAGACAGATGATCTGCTGTGGCAACCCCTAATTGGAGCAGCCGAAAGAAGAAGACTTTGTTTTCTCCAAAATCTCACTACATGTGAAGCCACCAAGTCCCCAGCAGTTGAGGATATGCACTCTCTAAGTGCCATCGAGCTTTAAGTTTCTTTTCTCTCTCCAATTCATCTTTAGTATTGCAATAACCAAGCCTGTGATGGTAATTATACTACCAAAACACATCTGGCACCTCAACAAAATGTCTTCATATGACAGGAAACAGGTCTGGTGATTTGATATATACTTGTGCCTTGAGAATGAGAATGAAATTTTTTAGTATACAGAGTAGCCCACTCTCCAGTCCCTATCTCCATTGTTACCATTAATCAATTCTTGTAAGGCACTCATATTCTATATGTGTTATATAAATTGTATATATGAGTCACTAAACTAAGTACAGTGAAACTGAAAATGTTAATAAATGGGGTGGCACAATGATTGAGTCTGAATGCTCGGTTTGAATCCTACATACTGTGTATCCGTTCGCTGCTTGTGTGCAGTTTGTACCTTTTCATTTTGTCTGCAAGTTTTTTTCCCAGTATGTTTTCTCCCTTGTGATTGTGTATGTGTGTTTGTGTGAGTGTGGGCTTTATACTCACACTAATGACCCTGTAGCTCATTCAGAACTGGCTCCTGCCTTGTTCCTGATGCTTCCTGGATAGGCTCTGACCCACCACAACTTTGACTTGGGTTAAGAAAGATTGGGAATATTACGTTGAAAAATTAGTTTTAGGTTAAACAGTGTACGGTAGTTTAACCTATGGAGTGACTCTAAATGACGCAAGAAATTTTTACATGCTGGAAACATTCATGTCTCATTTTTTAAAATTCAATTATGTAATCCTAGAGTCGGGGGAAGCCTGAACCTCTGCCAGTACCACTGGGTGCAAAGCAGGAAAACAACCTGAAAGGTGTGCCAACGTTGAAATTATGTATAATATCTTTTTTAGTTACCCCAATCAGAAACAGTAGGAGGTAAACCCTCTAATGTTTGCATCGTGTTTCTTTCATGCCTGTCAAAATCCTGATCTACGGGGGAATGTAAAATACTTCAATCTGTAAATCTCAGATTAGATTCGCTGTATGAAATGGACTAAGCAAATTTGCCAGCTTGTGCTGTGACTAAAGGAACATGAAATGCGCTAAAAAATGTATTATATTGATAGTCCTGGCGTGGAATATCTTCAGTTTTATAACTGCAAATGAACCAGGATGAATTGAATATACAGGACTTTAATGAGAGACTTTTCCTTTTTTGTACATTCTTCCTGTATTGTATCAGTAATTTATGCATTTGTTCCAGTCAGTTTCATTTTCAGTTAGTTTATGACCTGGGAATGGGAACTACGTACAGATGCAACAGAACCTGTTTTAATGTATAACTTGGAAAAAATGGACACCATAGGACTGGGAATTACAGAAATAGTTTAAAAATAAGGAGGTACATAAAAGATCAAACACTCAGATCAGAGTGATTCATTATAAGAACCAGATAGCCAATCAAATGTGTAAAATATCACATAGCCCGGAACCCCAAATGTGCATTTTAACATGATTATGGCTCATCTGAGTGACCAAAAAAGGAAACGACAGAACAGCAGCGACACAGAAAGTAATATCAGAGATCAAGAGATGTGAAACCATCTGATTTGGATATCACAAAAGATAACCTATGAAGAATACCGATCACTAAATATAAAGCTGCCCAGGAAACATCCACCCCTTGACATTTCTGATTTTCAGTAAGCTTTTCAAAAACTGTTTATCTTCAAATGTCGATGTCTATTTTATTTTATATTATATTTTCTTCTATTTGGTATTGTTATACACTTATAAATGCCACATCAGTTTTATATTTGCTATGCTTTCTCTTTTATCTAGAGTAATTGTAATACTAAGAGGGCACCTAGTGTGGGTTAGATTGCTGCTTTCTTGCCCTCAGGGTTTATTAAGGCTATTGACTCCATTCCTCAGTAATTAGAACAACTGTGGTAAAAGTAAGACGTTGTTTGGTTAGGAAATGACATATAACCAAAAGAGTTATGTCTTTATGTGTTTGGCAATTACACACACATGTTTGCCGCTGGTGATAGTGAATCCCCATTTATAGAATCCTATGCAGAATATTGCGGAGTGGTTGGTAAGTGGTACCTCTCAAGACTGTCTGACTAGGATCTCAATGTGTATGTGTGTGTAGCAGGGTCCTATGCAGAATATTGCAAAGTAACTGGCAATTGTCACCACTTGAGAGTTTGTTTTGATAGGATCGCTATGTCTAGGAGTGTCTATCTGTGTGTGTGTTAATCTTCAAAGTTGGGATCAGATTGACCAAGTAACTATTCCTGGTGTTACAAACTTCACGATAATACATTGATCATCAGTGAAAGAGGGGCTGAACATATTGTGCTGTATTTCACATTCTTTAAAAGAAATTACAGGATATTTTATTACAGTAGATATTCAGAGATATGAATGGAATGTGCATCCCACTTTCGACACCACCCGAATTGGCGAACAAAGATGTGAGCAAGGAAAGCCTCAGGTATGTTTTGTTATTTTATATTCTGAAAAGCCATAATTAACAGCTTCAATACTGTGTTTTCAGTGAGTCACTGAGCTTTTGCATTTATTTGGTTTCTGCCCTTAAAATAATAGATATGGCTGTGTGTGCTGTTTAAAAACTGAAAATACTGTTCATTGAATGAGATACAAATGAAGTCTGTAGATATTTAATGAGACTAATTTAACATGCAGACACAACCAACTCACTCGACTCAACAAGTAAGATGTTTCAAAAATTTGAGGCCTAAATGACCGGTATGCATGTTTATTCTGATGGCTATGACAGCCCTTTATTCATTTGTTACATCTGAAGAAATTATATGCAGATTGACTGCTTTCTACATCTTTGCTATGTTTAATCTTATTTTTATTAAGCACCCTTCATTGCAAACTCCATAATAATATGCTTTACATAACACATAGCAGACGTTTACTCCTGGAATAACATCCAAAGCAGAAAAAAATGTCACCTCTACTAACAAACAATAACATTCAGGAATGATCACAGAGATAAAGCAAATTACAAATAAAAATAATGTAAAACATCACACTTGAGACCCCTGTTATCCTGACTATACAAGGATTGAGTCTTGTCTCCTGTACCAGATGGAAGAGCTCACACGCTTGAGTACCCTTTAAGTTAATCTCTCTGCCTTGCTCTGTTCACCGTGGCCTCTTTCTGTCCTGCCATTTGAACCTTTCCCACTAGTTTATGACAAAGTCCAGACTCTAATGACCTCCATGGTTATAAAATCCATTCTGAGGTCTAGCCCTCTTTCTGTTTGTTTTTTTTTTTTTTTCTGGTACACCTGAGCTTTTACTTACCCTTAAAGGGGGTTACTTATTCCTACTTGGGACTGTGGTCCTCCTACTAGTCATCCCAGAGCTTATGCTTGAATGAATGGCCCAATTCTAGCTGTGCTAGCTTGTGGCTACTGACTGCCAGCAGACATCATACTGCTTACTCTACCTCCCTGGCCTTACCCACTTATTTAGAGCAGACAGAAGTTGTTGGTAACTACTGGGTTGCCTGCATTCAAACATCTGAGGAACATTATATGATGCACATCTTTGCCTTCTTTACACCAATGTTCCTGCCTACTGCCCTTCTGGAGCACCTAAAACATACATAAGTTGTACCACCTCTCTACTGGCCCCTGCAAACTGACATAGTTAGCATATCTCATGCTGTCAGTATGTTCTAATGTTCTGGATGTTTTCTGTGAGATGTAATCATTCCTGTACTCTTACCCTAGCAACCCCTTACAAACCAACAAAGTAAGCATACATTGTAGAGCCAGGATTTCACCCCTGGCTCAGATGTGTTATATTTTTAATTAATATTGTATTTATCTGTTAAATATAATTCACATATAATTGCTTTTATCTTTGTTTTCTTTTTTTATATTATTTCTTTGTGAATATTATTTTGTTTATTACTTTTGTATTACCTTATGTTACAAGATTATCTACTGTATTTGTTCTTTATCTATTTACTACACATGTGGGACCACCACCAGACTTACTGTATATAAAGCTATGCTAGCCTCAGTGCTGGTGCTGTGGCATTAGCTTAATCTTCTACTCTTTGGATTTTAGTAATTACTATTATATTCTTTGGTTTATGAACTTCTTGCAATCTGTTCTTTGGATTCTGGCCAAGCTTTGTTGCAGTAATCCTGGTTTTCCTTTTTAGGCATTCCTTTTTAAATTAATTTCTGCATTTGTTCTTTAATTAAAAAATGGAACATTGTTTCAGTTTGTAGGCCAGAGGTTTAA
The DNA here is from genome assembly GCA_026402145.1 of Polypterus bichir lapradei. NCBI lineage: Eukaryota > Metazoa > Chordata > Cladistia > Polypteriformes > Polypteridae > Polypterus > Polypterus bichir. The sequence goes on from JANRMT010062822.1 coordinate 13,808,401, forward strand.
TGGCTTTCCTCTCTCCTTTTTAGAACGTTTATGATTATTTGAATCGTAAATTGTTTATGTGCTCTTTTTTGGGCTTGTGCTTATTGAGTACAGGACTATGCTAAATTTGTTGCAAAGCCTCAACTGGAACTTTTCAGCCTAGATTGTGGAGAGAAGTCTATTCTTGAGTTTTTTGCAAACAAGGCAGAGATTTATCAATTTAGAACTCCAAAATATTGTTATAAGCATGAAGAAGGAACACAGAAACCTACACACACAGTTAATCAGTTCACTCCTTCAGTGCAAAAACATTTGTATTTATTAGCTAACTAGCAAAATACCCACGCTTCACAGCAGCAAAGTACTGCCTTAAAATTTTTATTAAGAAGAAAATTAAACCTTTTTAAACTGAGGGAAAATATACCAATAATTATTTGTTAAGGATCTCTTTGTATACCACATTGTCAGTTCGGCCCTCCGGTTGTAATATGACCAAGCTGTGCACTGAACTTACTCTTAAGCATGCAACGTACAGTTGGAAAAGTAATCTTGTCTCAAATCTCACAGCTTGGATTGTTGCTGTCATAATCGGTTTGAGTTTCATGGTTTGTTTCAATTATGACAGTATTTGCAGGACTTGTTTTGAAGTGACATTCGGCATCTGTCAAGCGTTGTAAGCATACAACCAGTTTCATCGATAACTTCACATCCAGCTTTTGAGAGTTTAAACATTCATAAACATCAAAGTGTCCACTACTGAAATTGTCACCTGTTTATCTAAGATGTTTAAGAGACATTGGCGGTTGTCCAAAGGTGTAAAATATTTGGCCATTTCGGTACACTTGAAAGCGACAACCGAACAATTCAGCGGCAGCCATCAACTCACATGTAGAACCCTAGGTGAAGGACTTAAGCATTTCACTCTTATGGTGTCCCTGTGTAGTATAATTATCTCCTGTACCGTCAATCAGTCCACACCTTGAACCTGTCCCAGTCATTCAATACATAAGACACAATGTTCCTCCGGATATCAAGAGTGAGCCTGATATGGCCGTGCAATATGTAACAAAGAGAATAGAAAAGGCAAGTGTCATCTCCGGGCATGTAAACCACTCGGTAAGTGACAGTTCTTTGAACGATGGTGATCACCTCGATAGACGTGTTAATGGGGGTACGGTTGGAACGGTAAAGCAAATGGGTACCTGAATAATGTAAAGTAAGTCTAAAATACCTACACATTAACTATAATCGTAATAAATGAACAATAAAACAGCGGAGAAGCCGTTGATTAAATAAAAAGGCTGTAGTTATCAGCAGGGAGACATGAATCCCATGGTAAAGCAAGGAAGGGAATGTAGAGACCAGAGCGACGGACGGCCTTATATAGGCAGGCAGCCAACAACGTGAGAGGCATTGGGATGAGGGACCCAACGTCGCCTCACACGGTGACCGAGCTGCAGGCTATGGACGTATATATGTACGTAAGTAGGATTCAGTTAGCGTTGGTAACCCGCGTATCAAATTTCTTGAAGATGGGCCCAAAAGTAACAAAGACCGTTGTAAAGTTCAATATGGCGGCCGACAGTGGCGTCATACCATCGAAATAAGTACGTACATTGGTTTCGGTTAGCACAGGGAAGCCGCCTACCAAATTTCGTGAAAATGGGGCCATAAATAAGAAAGTTCAACATGGCGGACGTTGTCGACCGTTATGACCGTTACATGTAGAATTTCGAAATAAAACCTACTTAACATTTGTAAGTAAGCTGTAAGGAATAAGCTTGTCACATTTCAGCCTTCTACCTACACGGGAAGTTGGAGAATTAGTGACGTTGGAAAGTTCAATATGGCGGCCGACAGTGGCATCATACCACCGAAATAAGTACGTACATCAGTTTCGGTTAGCGCAGGGAAGCCGCCTACCAAATTTCGTGAAGATGGGGTCAGCCTTCTACCTACACGTGAAGTTGGAGAATTAATGACTTTGGAAAGCTCAATATGGCAGCCGACAGTGGCGTCATACCACCGAAATAAGTACATACATCAGTTTAGGTTAGCGCAGGGAAGCCGCCTACCAAATTTCATGAAGATGGGGCCATAAATAAGAAAGCTCAACATGGCGGACGTTGTCGACCGTTATGACCGTTACATGTAGAATTTCGAAATAAAACCTACTTAACATTTGTAAGTAAGCTGTAAGGAATAAGCTTGTCACATTTCAGCCTTCTACCTACACGGGAAGTTGGAGAATTAGTGATGAGTCAGTGAGTGAGTGAGTCAGTGAGTGAGGGCTTTGCCTTTTATTAGTATAGATACAGGGAAGCCTTAAACATAAACTCTCCCAATGTTAGGGCTATAAAGAAGACATTGAAAACAAAAAAATATGAGATGAAGCAAAACTGTCTTCTCCTTCTGCTTCTTTGATCCCCTTGATCTCTTCTTTTCTCATCTGCACTATGCACTTTAAAGTATTTAAATCATCCATGGTTCATAGGGAGTTAGTCTGCTAGCTGCTAAAGTCCCTCCAAACTCCAAATTTCACAGCCTCTGGGGTGCTATTTATTTTAATAGCATCTATGGTAAGACACACTGAATGTGTCTAAAGATTATAGAAAGAATCGCAAGACCAAGAGAAACTGCTTTAGACAAAGTCATAGTATGGACTAGCAAAGTATCAAAACTGGAAGACTGAAACAGGCAACAAAGAATTCAGTGGGCTAAATATAAACCACTTGAATCTCTCTATTATAAAAAAAAATCTTGGAAGGAGACGAGACATGATGTTCTCAGAGACACTTTAACGTCCCGCGAGACAAGACAGTGAGACAAAAGAACAGCTGCTGTACAGGCTTTTAAATGCAGATCACGCAGCATGGCAGCAGCAGCAGCAGCAAGCCAACAGCTGATCTAGCAAAAAGGAGCAAAAAAAATGTATTTGTTTCCCATTGTATCACCATTTAACAGCGGAGCGACAGCATCTTCTTAACATGCGTACAGCCCCCCTCTTCACAATGTGAGCAGCAGAGACGAAAAGTGGTTGGCGCATAGTGCACCCTGGGAGGGGGGCAGGGGGTCGGCGAGCAAAGCGAGCACAGCACAAAGCCCCGTAGTAATAAATTAATTACCAGTGAAATTCAGAGTTTCTACCAAGGGATAATGCACTGTAAAGTTGTAGTGTCTACTGTATAAGTGTTGATAAGACAGTGATTTATTTATTTTTTTAGGTGGGGATCCCAGGAACATGCCTACCCTTGGCACGACTCATTCACACTCCCTCACAGAGACAAGAAAGCAACCAGTAATAAAACAGAAATTAAACAATGTATTAAACAATAATAAACAGAATATAACAGAATATAACTACACGGTAAAACGATCCCACCTCAGTTCCCTTCCATTGATTGTACAATAAACACAAACAAACCACAAACAAAAACCACACACTATAAAGTCTATGGAAAATGGCAACTGATGAAATGCAATGATGGATGTAGATAGTCCAGAGATCAGCACGTTGAATGGGAATGTAAAGATAGTCCTACCAGTATTTCATGATGAAATGAAGATGGGTGAATGGGATCAGAAGCACTCCTTTCTTAACAGGATGACAATACATCCTCGGACAGTCCTCATGTGCAGGAAGACACCAGACAGTCTATAGCCCAAAACAAGAGATGATCCAGGACTAAACAAGAATCCACAAGTATAAGAACGGAAGGCAGACAGACAGGCAACTCGGGGCACGAAAAACACAAAAGACTTCCTTACTTTTGTATCACTGGCCCCCTTTCAAATGTTGCGCCGGCATCCTTGTACCCAGCAGCCCCTGCACCTTCAGCAGACGACCAATCAGAGCCACTGCAGGGACTGCTGGGAATTGATAGGATAACGTCCATGACATCAAAGTAAGGAATATTGGGGTCATAAATGGAATCCTTGAATTAAAAAAACATGAAATAGGCAAAAAAGCACATATAAGTAATGATTAATATACAATATAAGTAATGCTTAATACTACAATCTGTACAAATGGTCCCAGCAGGGAGGAAATTGTGGTCAGTGGATTTAGAGGGTACTATAGAATTGTGGATGGGGGTTGAGGCTTTTTCCACTTTAAATGATGTGCACTTGTTACAATTGCTTCACCTTGAGTACCCTTCTAACCAGGGTTTCTGGCCTTGTCTGTTTTGTCACAAGTTCATGATCACATTCAATTTCTTCCACTAGGGCCTTTTCAAGTGAGGTGGTGCAAGCAACGTGGACTTACTGGCAAAAAACAAGCTGTGACATGATCTTTCCAGATAAGCCATGGAGTACTTCTGGAAGGATCAGTGTCACTCTACATAGATAAAGAGATTAGCCTGCTAACCACTTCATTATTATTTCTAGTAAATAAATATTGCCAATACCAACAGGATAATCAGAAGCATCATGTATCTTACCAAGGCTTGATGGGTTAATTTCATAGCAGGCTTCCTGATTTCATTAGGATGGAAAGCAAGCAGAATCAGGGAAACAATTTAAGAAAGAAACTTAAAACTTATGAAAGCAAATATTCTCATACTGCCATAAAAAGGTAGTACATTTCTAGTGTTTGGCCAGATACTGGTTAATACATTTATATAGCAAAACAGTACGAATAAGTCCTTGAATTTAATTGAATTATTGTCTGTGAAGTGAAATGCAATGCCATAGCAAATAAGAGAGCTCTGGTTATTGTCCACAAAATAGTGTAAGAAGTCAAAACAGAAGGAAAAACTTGTGATTTCTCATGTTCCAAAGAGGAAGTGGGCCATATTCTTCTGCTTTTTATTAGGATGATCATAAATTCTTCTTCTCTCAAATGAGAACAAAATGTAAGTGTCAGCACATGTCAGACCACATGTACAATATGTGCTTCATATTTAAATAGATGAAAGTGGATTTTCTTTATGTACAGCAGGGGAAAAATTCAGTATGACACGATGTAGTCAGCAAGAAGAGGTGAAGAAGGTCAAGTTTAAGAATGCCCTTGCTCAATAATCCTAAGGAGGACTCAATTAAAAAGAGACTCTGACATGTAAGGAAGTTTTAAAGTGAGTACACCAAAGTGACTTTGATAAGCAATGAATTCCACTAATTCATATACACACAGGTTTCTGGTCAAGGTCATGGCTTACTCCACTTACATTACAACTGATTAGGGTCCCTAAAATAGGTAAGCCCTGACATTATTAATCAGTGTTTTTTAACTGTTGAAACAAAAGTATGATGACATATTCAGCATGTAAGACCCATTTGTTAGTTAGGTGATTTTAAGTTGAAGGTTAAAATTTTTTGCCTATATATTACTGCACAGTCAATGGGAGGTTCTATTAAAACTCCTACACGCTAAATTGTAAATGAAATATTCTAATTATTTCTTATCATTCTGACTACAGACTAGTTCAATTTAAGATCTGCCTTGAAATTTGTATGGCATGGAGGGCAAACAGTTTCAGAATATATTGAGCATAATGAATGTATTTAATGTACTGAGGGACTAAGGTGAAGCCTATGTAAGTTTGCAATAGAAAAGTAACGACGTTAGGTGCAGAAAGTAACAGACGTCTAACAGGAGAAAGCAAAGATTGTAGTGAAACAGAGAAGAAACCTTTTCTTTCCTTTTTGCCTTTTATTCTGTATGTGAAATAACATTTTCTGAATTTGTGTGATTTGCTCCTTTTTAATTTATTACTGACCCCTTTAAAAATAAACATTATTGGACAGCGAAATTTCTTTTGTTACGAGTTTGACTCATGCTGACTCCAAACTTGCCAACTCAGCAGCTGCTCGACTTTGGGATCCTAGAAAAGATGCAGCTACAGTATACAAGGTTAAGCTCATGAATCTTGACCCATTTAGTAATGTGGAACAGTGTTTAGCGTTACTGTCTTAACAGCTCCAAGAGCCTCTTCATAGTACCCGTCATCTTCTTACCTTTACAAGTCCCTTAAAAATGGTTTCCATATTTCAACTATTTGAGCACTAGCTGGTAAGTGAGTGGTGGGGGCTTTGTGGTTTACAGTCCCACATCTTAAACACTAACCCACAGTGCCTTTCTTATACTCTGTGACAGATTGGGGTGCTCTTGACCCCTTGAACCCTCAGACCACTCGTCAGACACCAGGTAAAAGTCCAGAATTATTCTTTATTATAATAATAATGTGCACAAAGCACCACTACTCCACAATACTCTAATAATACCACAATAATCCTCCTCTCTCCCAGACGCGTTGCCATCCTGCCACCCAGCTCAGCCCACCCGTCTGGGGTTTCCCATAGTCCTTTATAGCCCTTAACCCGGAAGTGTTTCATCCCTCAGTCCATGATTCCCCAGCACTTCCGGGTTAGATGAAAAGTTCTCTTTTTCTGTCGGTCTTTCCGTCCCCGTGGCTATGACGTACTTCCGGGTTGTAGTGAAAACCACTGTCTCTGGGCCTCCCTGCAGCGTCTCCTGGTGGTCCCCATCTTATTCATAAGACTCCAAGTCCCATGAGTCCCTGCTGGAATTCCATGGGATCCCTCATGGAATCCCTCCATGATGCAGGGATGGCTCCACCTGGTGGCTTGGGGGTATTGGCTAGAATGACTGGCTGGCCATATCTGACAACTCATATAATTAAATTCCCAAAATACCAGTGAATGCCTGTACCTTATTTAATTCCCATTGGAAACTTTAAGAAGCAGAATAATCACAAGATCTTTAATGTGCTAATGTCTGTTTTTGTATTTAATTTAATTTCAAAAATCTTATTTAAAATCAGAATAATGAGGGGAAATCTTAACTTGTAATGCAGCTGAGTATGAAACATAATAATAATACAAAATCAAAATCAAAAATAATATAAAATAATAAGGTTAATAAAAATAATGACAGACTTTAAAACAATCAGCCAAAGCAAATACAGAGTTCAGAAAACTGTTTTGAAATAAAAAATGTAAATTTTCCAGTTGATAGAAAAAAATATCTGATCTTTAACGTTATTCCAGGTTACCGGTGTATAAAAACTGAAAGCAAAATTTCCAAGTTCAGTAATCACTCCTGAAGAATAACCCACTCATTGGAGCAAGCCTGATAAGGTCCTTTGGTCATGGTCAGCACAGAAGAATTTTGAAGTGGCAAACAATCATAAGGGTTTCATAAATAAACAGAAGCCCAATGTATATCCTACTTCACAGATACAGAGGACCCTCCCCAAATTTTCCACACCGTATGCACTAATGATTAATGTAACTGTTGACATTAATAAATCTAAGAACAGAGTGACAGACTGAATCCAGAGGCTTAAGAATAGCAAATGAAGCATGCTTATATAATAAATCACCATAATCTAAAACTGATGGGAAAGTTCCCTTGACAGTTCTCTTCCTACTATGCACAGGAAAGTAAGCTCTTTTTATAAAGGAAACCAATACTTTGTATAAATTAGATGCTAGAAACTTCTATTGATGTATGTATATTTTATTTCCTTGCATATATCTCATTCTGGGCCTTTTTTCATTTGCATTGCATGCTATGTTGTATTTTAACTAACGTGTTTGTGGGTGACACAGTTTTTCGTATTTCTAGCTAGAAGTAAGCATTTGACCTGTACATATCTTGAATTGGTTTTGTATTTCATGATACTGCCATATATGCAGGCCAACAGACAAAAAACCCTGTAAAAAGTATGGAGCAAAGTAGGAACACATTTATGTCATATCAAGTCACAGAGCGGCATGGTGAAGACATAATTAGTGATACAGCATCACAGCTTCAAAGTCCTGGAGTTAAATTCTGACCTGGTCAGTACTTTTGTGGTACTGTTATGCTCTGACCTTTTCTGAGTACATTTTTCCTCCAGCTACTACAATTTTCCTCCAGTGTCTCAATGACATATAATTCATGTTTAAAGGTAACACTTAATTGTCCCTTTGTGTGAATCGATGAGTGAGTGTACAAACTTAGCCAAAGTTGCTTCCTGCTTTGAAGCTAAAGCTACCTGAATACTTGCCATAATAATTTACTGTACCTGGATATCAGGTATGTATCGTGGTGGTGCAGTGGTTAGTTCTGTAGCCTCCCAAAAAAAGATTTCTAATTATGACCCAGTCTCTGTCTGAGCCATCTTGGCACGATTTGTGAGTCAATGTTCACTACAAATGACTGCCGACCCATCCAGGGGAAAAGTCTGTAGCATCTGAAGTTTTGAGGAGGTGATGATATTTCACTTAAAACAGAGCTGTTGTAGCTCTCGAGTTAAATTTTACTGTCCTTTTCACACCCAATAAATAGTGAAGTGGCATTGAATACTCAATAATAAAATTTATTATTATGAAAAATCAGACTTTAATTGAATTAATAATAATTCATTGTCCTATTAATAACCTCTGCAGTGACTTGATAAGTAATATGCACTAACTTGACAGATTCATAGCTCTTCAGGGCAATGCATTTATTAATGTTCATGTAAGATGAGAGTGCTATAGGTAGAATATCCACGGCTATCGTAATTAGGAAGCTCAGTTCACTTGCTGAATAACCAATACAGATTCAATTAAATAAAATTGCCATTTCATACATGTTGCTGCAAAAGATTGTTCAAAAACCACAATGAGTACTGTTTTTATTCCTGGTCATAGCATATCAATATCAAGTGATTGTGAAATGCTGATCAGTGTGGTTGTTTGGCGACTGACAAAGTACAAAAATTTGTTAGGGCACAAGTTAAGCAAAGTTAAGTAAAAGTGGTCTCAAATATCTTCATCTAAAACAGGAGGAAGGACATTTCTGTTGAGGGGGCAAA
>JANRMT010062822.1:13817359-13830466 GCA_026402145.1 Polypterus bichir lapradei
GATGCCGGTTTATCCCGGGAGCCCGGCACTTCCGCCACACCAGGAAGTGCCGGGGGGAAGACGACAGGGGACACCCGGACGGCTTCCGGGTGCGCAGCCGGCACTTCCGCCACACGGGGGTGTGTCAGCGGGAGATTGCCGGGAAGCAGCTGGAGCCCATCCGGGTTCCTATAAAAGGGGCCGCCTCCCTCCAGTCATTGACAAGAGTCGGGTGGAAGAGTGGCAACGTCTGGAGGAGGAAGGAGGTGGTCGGAAGAAGAAAAGAGAGAGAGAGAGAGAAGAAAAGAGAGAGAGAGAAAGAGAGAGAGAGAGAAAAGAGAAGAAAAGAGAAGGCATTGGAGTGGCCTGGACTGAGGAGTATTGGGGGTTGGTGAGCGGAGTTGTAGAAAAGAATGAAAAATAAACCTGTGTTTGTGGGTGACATGAACGTGTCTGCCTGTCTGTGTCCGGGGCAACCTTCACAATATATATATATATATATATATATATATATATATATATATATATACAGTGGAACCCCGGGTTACGAGTTTAATTCGTTCCAGAACCGAGCTCGTAACCCGAACGAATTTCCCCCATTTAAAATAATGGAAATGAGATTAATCTGTTCCAGCCCTCCCAAAAAGTCCCCAAAATATCATAAATAATGGAAAAAAAACATGTTTTTAAATAAGAAACAAACATCAAAATACTTTATTAGTAAATATAGTTAAATAAAAGATAAACCAACTTAAGAAAATGTAACCTTACTTTGGCGGCAGACAATTGCAGTTAATGGAGAGCGGCTGAGGAGGGAGGGACGGAGAGTGGCTGAGGAAGGAGGGAGGGAGGGAGGACTAGAGGACTGGCTGCATTTTCGGCACCTTCACATCAAAAAAAAACTAAAATTGCACTTTCTTAACTGTACGTACGTACATGAATTGTAAAAAAATAAACTTTAAACTTAGCCTAACACTTAACATTACGTACGTATGATTTTTTTTTTACGCTAATCATCTGTTTTTGCCTTTTTGGCTGCACTTTCGGCACCTTCACTTATAGCAGTTTCAGTTTTAGTATAAAGATACCTATGCAACGACGTTTGCTTTTGCCTGCTTTTTAAAAGCTTACGGAAGTGAGCCAAGCAGGTGTCATCATAATTTGCTGCAGAACGACTAGTTGCCACTTTTTCTGGATGTTTCTTTTCAATGAAACTTGTAACCTTCTCCCACATTCCCAGCACTTCTTTAATTTCACTTGTCAAAATTTCCTCTGTCTCGACCTCCTCCTCACTACCGCTGATCTCTTGCAGAGCCTCCGTACGTTGCATGTCCTGCAGCTCAAGCAACTCCAGTGTTGAGAGTTCCTCATCATGTTCCTCGACAAGCTCGTTGATATCACCCTTGTCAACCTGCAGACCCATCGACTTGCCGAGGGACACGATTTCATGCACTGGATCAACGTCGGGCACGTTGGTCTCGGTCTCGGTATCAAGACCAAATCCTTCAAAGTCCCTCGCTGCAACCGCATCAGGCCATAACTTCTTCCATGCAGAATTCAGTGTTCTTCTGGTCACTTCTTTCCATGCCAGGTCAATCATGCGTAGGCATTGCACGATGTTGAAATGTTCTTTCCAGAACTCTTGGAGTTTTAGCTCCGTATTTTCTGTCACATCGAAGCATCGTTTGAACAGATGCTTCGTGTAGAGCTTTTTGAAATTGGAAATGACCTGCTGATCCATCGGTTGCAGGATTGAAGTCGTGCTGGGTGGGAGGTAGAGGACTTTTAAGAATTGATATTCTTCCCAGATGTTGTCTTGGAGACCGGGCGGGTGGGCTGGAGCATTGTCGAGGACGAGTAACGCTTGCAGAGACAGTTTGTTTTCTTGAAGATACTTCTTCACCGCAGGTCCAAAGCAGAGATTTACCCAGTTGATGAAGAACTGCCGCGTAACCCATGCCTTTGGATTGGCGCGCCACATCACGTGCAATTTTTCTTTAAGAATCCTGTGAGTCTTAAAGGCTCGAGAATTCTCTGAATGATAGACTAGCAGTGGCTTCACTTTAAAGTCACCGCTAGCATTTGCACACAATGCAAGGGTGAGGCGGTCCTTCATCAGCTTATGTCCTGGCATCTTCGTCTCCTCTGCTGTGATGTACGTCCTACGGGGCATTTTCTTCCAAAAAAGCCCCGTCTTGTCGCAATTAAAAACTTGCTGGGGGATGTAACATTCTGCCTCGATGAGCTGCGCTGAGCGTGATGAACTCACAAGCTGACTTCTGGTCTGCACTTGCTGCCTCGCCATGTCTTACGACAGAGTGAATGCCTGATCGCTTCTTAAATCTGTCGAACCATCCATGACTAGCCTTGAATTCTGGTTCTACTACATCCGTAGATGTGGATGGTTCTTTCTGCTTCAGGTCATTGTAAATGATGCAAGCTTTCTCGCTTATGACTGTTTCAGTAAGCGTATCTCCTGCCAACTCTTTCTCTTTTATCCACAATAACAGCAGGTTTTCCATTTCTTCGTGGATAGCCGACCTTTGCTGTGTAATTACGGTCATGCCTTTTGCTACTTTTACACTCTTTATGGTCTCCTTTTGCTTTAGTATTGTGCATATCGTGGACATACTGCGGTTGTAAATTTTGGCAAGTTCCATCACACGCACACCTCTCTCATGCTTTTCTATAATTTCCTGCTTCAATTCGACTGACAGCATCCTTTTCTTCTTGCTGCTGTCCTTTTCACTTCCTACCTTCTTTGAAGACATGGTTAATGCCCAATATGTATGATATAGCTCTGGGTAGAAGGGGTAGAGGTTTCCGGGTAAGAAAGGTGAAGCGTTAAACTAGCGGTGACGTATCGGAGCTCGGCTCGTAAAACGGGCAGGCCTCGTAAACCGGGCAGAAATTTTGCTCGGATCGCAGCTCGTAAACTGAATTACTCATATACCGAGCTGCTCGTGAACCGGGGTTCCACTGTATATATATATATTACACATGAGTATCAAAGGATCATCTTCCGGGCTTATCTAAAGTAAGTTGTAACCCACTGTGGGGAGTCGGGGTGCTATCACTAATAGTGTCATTTCTTTTCTTCCCCACAGCTCAGATAAGAAGCTCCATGAGGGCAGCTAACTCTGCCCCTTCTGTTTGGAGACCCATAAAAACCCAATGTTCCTGTTTAGCAACATCTTAGCTGGACGTGGACTTGATCGAGGACAGAGCTCTGAACCCGGACCTGCTCTTACAGCCTATGATCTTGAAGCCGATGCTGCTTTTATTGTTCTATTATACTTTGTGCTCTTCTGCATTTGTTTGGTTTAAACCTGCCTTACAATTAAAAGGGACGGTCCAGCTGGTACTCCAATACTTCTCTGGACCTAATATGTATTTCTTCTTCCCATCCACAATATACTGTACATATACTGTTACTATCATAATAAAGACCAAAAAAAGTGAAAGTGTTGGGGTCCTAGTCAAGAGAAACCCCGATCCCCCTTTTAACCCATTTATTAATAGCGGTGCTCCGCTTTAGGCATCTTTTATGTCAACTATAATGCCCTCCAACTGCGTGCTCACTTATTTTCAGTTTCTTGCTGGCTTTATCCTGTCTTTACCAGAAAGAGAAGAGTAAAGAAACCCTGGCATGATGTCATGCCTCAGGTAGTACTTTCTCTGTGTTAAGAACAGGGACAGAAGTTCGAATTAGATAGACAGATAGAACAGGAATAGAAGTTAGAACAGGGGCAGAAGTTAGAATTAGATAGAACAGGGATAGAAGTTAGAATTAGATAGATAGATAGATAGATAGATAGATAGATAGATAGATAGATAGATAGATAGATAGATAGATAGATAGATAGATAGATAGATACTTTATAAAGAGTAACGTCCTCTTGAGCACCCTGTGTTCCCCTTTAAATCGGAAAGGCAATTGTGAAGGTGACGTGAATGACAGATATTTTGTCAAGTGTAAAGTTGTTCTTACATAGGTACAGTTGGTAATGCTGTGGCCTCACCAAGTAACAAGTGTTAAGGGTCTGGGATTCCAATCTCGCATCTAGACATTGTACATTTGAAGTTTATGTATCTCCATATGTCTGCATGGGTTTCCACCAGGTATTCCTGTTTTCCTCCCAAAGACATGAAAATCATGGTTATTGACTACTATATGGGCTTAAATCCCATTGCTGACACCATGGGAGCAAGTCACTTGACCTGCTTGTGATCCAATTGGAAAGCCAAAAGAAATGTAACCAATTGTAAGTTGCCTTGGATAACGGCGTCAGCTAAATAAGTAAATGTAATATAATGCAATGTATTAAGAATTCCTGTGTTTGTTTTTAGGTGAGTTGGCCATAAATGAGATAATAATGAATTAGATTAAGCAGGATTGGAAATATAAATATATATGTTGTATTCATTCTGCTGCATGTAGTGTGCTTGATGCTGGAATTATACTACTTTCAATCTGAACCAAAATAGCCAACTGATGTAGTTGTGGAGTTAATTGAATTTAGGCAAAGTTGACTTATGTGCGCAAACACATTAGAAACCACCACCAGGATTTGAATCACAATTCAAGTTATATACACAGTTAAAAATGTATATGATGTACAGCTTAATTATATTTGTCATTGGTTTATAGCTGTAAAGTAACAAGGAACCGTACTTAATGATAAATGAACTGAACAATAAATTCAATTGAATTGGACGGAATTTCTGAGTGAAGTGAGGCGACAACTTAAATGAAAAATTTGTCATTTTTCAAGTCGTAGTTGTTTCTTCACAAAGCATGTGAAATTGTATTCTAAAGTTAATTGCTTTCTATAAATTTAAAGAAATATCTTGCCTGCACTTGTGCTTTCCATTGTAGTCTGTTACCAAATGCATTCAGTTTTCAAGCCAAGGCAGTTATTAAGTATTGATCTGCATCTTGCGACTATACAGTACATACATTGTAAAATAGTTTATTTATAGTTAATTTTTGAAGAAAAAACACCAATATTATGAGATTCATCCATCCATCCATTATCCAACCCGCTATATCCTAACTCCATGGTCAAGGGGTTCTGCTAGAGCCAATCCCAGCCAACACAGGGTGCAAGGTAGGAAACAAACCCCAGGCAGGGTGCCAGCCCACCGCAGGACACACACACATACCAAGCCCACACTAGGGACAATTTAGAATCGCCAATGCACCTAACCTGCATGTCTTTGGACCGTAGGAGGAAACTGGAGCACCCGGAGGAAACCCACGCAGACACGGTGAGAACATGCAAATTCCACGCAGGGAAAACCCAGGAAGTGAACCCAGGTCTCCTAACTGCGAGGCTTTTGAGATTCATCCATTTTAAAAGAAGACCAGCTGGGTGCGATAGCGCCACACTTGTAGTCCCCCCCACCGGGACGCATTTTCCTCCAAACAGACCAAATCCCAGTAAAGTTTTCATGACACGTGGTTGGTTTTGTATTATGTATTACTTACATATTTATGTGAAAACTCACACGAGCGCAAAGAAAATGTATCCTTACTATGAGAAAAATTGTACCAGAAACATGTGATAAAATGATTATTTCTAAATCATTTTTGTTGCCACAAATATGCATCAAAAACACAGAAGGTGCAGATTAATACTCGAAAGCTGTCTTTGCTTGAAAAACTGATGTGTTTTTGTAAGTTTTTAAGCTTTTCCTCCATAGAAAATAGAAAGCAGTTAACTTTACAATATAGTTTCACCTGACAGATGCATACTGTATATACCGTTTTTGTGAAGAAAAAACTTTGACCTGAAAAATTACAAACTTAACCTTTAATATAGTCTTCCAAAAAAATCCACATTTACAAGTGGTGCATGAGTTACAGAATATCACTAGACCAGCAATAAAACATTATGAATATATTTTTCTACATATTTCACATATTGTTTAATTACATATCAACATTGCCCCTTCCAGGGCCTTTTATAAGATAAAAACAGATTGAAGATCCAAGGTCTGGCTTTACTTAATACAAGTGGAGTGAAAGAAACCACCATGTGGGCTAGATTGTATGTAAGGTTTGGTTATTTCACAATCTCAGCTGGTTCACAGACAGCTGCTAACGTGCACTTTAAAAGCAATAATTCCTGCTAAAATATGTCATTGGCAGTCTATAAATACAAATTATGCTGGGAATTCAGTTGTAGAATTATTTCCTGTATAATCATATAAGTAAATAAATAAATAAAAACACGACTCAGGCTGAAGTAAGAAGAATGCTCACTGTGATACTGGGGACTTGACCCTATGGCCTGCCCTTTAAGCATAATAAACTCTGACTGTATGATGTCTTTCTTGTTTGTGGATGCAATTTATTTCAATATGTCACCAATTCACATCCTTCCACTGTTCCAATTGTTAAGCTTGACAGGATGATTTAATTTCCTGAATCTCCAGAACAAATACTGTAATTTAATTGCATAGTCATGATGACTTCTTCCTTATGTGCACTTATTCTTCATCAGTTTGACCTGATTATTTGAATCACATGTGGAATAATCAGTTAAACAAGAATTAATGCCTTTAATTGGGTTTCAGATGAAAAATGTTACATTAAACACCTTGTGACATTGTGAGTCAATAAATGTAGCATTCTGTAGCTGCTCTTGGTGGCGTCTGTAGAGAGCAATCCATTTGTTCAGCTTATCAATTGGCTTGGGTGACGAGGCAGTCCTGACAGAATTGTGTACCAGGCAAGAATGAATGTGGTGCCAGACCATTATCAGACATACTCATACCCACATCCGCAAAGCAGGCCAATTCGAAGTTGCCAGTCTGTCTAACAAACAAATCTTTTGGATCTTTTGGAAAGCCAGAACAACACTTTTCCGAAAATGAAAGTACCGCATAGACAGGATTTAAATCCCGTCTTCTAGAGTTTAGAGGCCACAGTGCTAACAAGTATGCTTTTCTGCTGTACAAATCATGATGGCTAAATAAGTGTGGGGGGACAGTTGTTCATTTTATCTATCTATTAACATTTTAAATCAACTTTTTTAATTAAAAGTTAAAGAGTGCCAGAATATGAGAAGATTTGGATGCAAGACATAAACCACACTTGGATGGGGCACCCTTTCATATTACACAAATTTAGAGATTAAAATTAAACTGTCATGCACATATTTGAGTGAAAATCGGAGCCCAAGGAGAAAACCAACATTAATACAAGAAGAATGTGAAAACACCAGGCCAGGAAATAAGCCCACTGAACACCAGCTACTGTGTTACCATAATAAGCCTGGAGTGTACATCAAAATGCGGAGATGTCACATGTACAAAGTACACTGAAATTGCTCAATGCTGATCAACATGCGACATGTCACCACTATCTAGCACTATGATTAATAAATACTGTCTAACTACCTTACCACCATTATCACACATGTGTGCCTGGTGATCATTTTGTAGTATCCACCGTGAAGGCACAGGGGATGAATGGGAGAAAAGTAAGACTGTCATCTAACAGGTCTCCTGGGCAAATAGATGATGAGCGACAATCAATAATTTTACTTCCACATTTTTCCAGTCAATGGAGATAACAGAACAGTGTGGAACTGAAGTGCTCATCAGATCTTCTTTCATCTCACTAAAGGACACTTCCACAATGAGGATAAAGAAAATCAAAGGGCTGTTACAGCACTGCTATGGTTATTTATGATCTTGCCTTAGGCAGTTTAATGGGGTCTCTGGCTGGAGCAGAAACACTTTCATATGCTGTTTGCTCTTTATACAGCCACAGCCTTTCTTTTCAGTATAGTAATAATCTTTACTTATATTTACTTTTTATAAATTCTACAGATTTCAAACGATGATACAATTTAATATTGTTCTTCTTTTATACATCAATAAAATAATTGCAGCAGGAAAAAAGAACTGGTGCTACAATAGAGGAGGAGAAAACACAGGTGGTAGGGGTAAATCAGACCCACTGCTGAATGAGCTGTAATGTCTATCCAAGGAGGACATGGAGTCACCTAGAGTGTCATGATTCTGTGTGTGTTATTTTTATTTCTGAAAATACATCACTTTCTGAGCTTTGTTATTTTCTCTTTGGGACTTATGTAGATTTATGTTTCACTTTCTGGAACCCTGTTTTTTGCAAATTTATGTTTCACTTTGATTTAGTTCCTTATCCATGTTTTTGGACTTTATTGTCTGGATTTTGTTGCCAATTTATGTATTTGTCTGAAACACATGGGTGTCTGTTGCTATGGATATGCCTCTGGGAGCAATGTCATATGATATCATTGTTAGAATGCTATTTAAGTCGGTGTCATGTGGAACTCAGCATCCAAGATACAGTAGTTTCTCTAAGCATTTTATGTTCTGATCCTTTAGATTTCTTTTGGTATTAATTTTTTTTGGCTAGGAACTAGGAATTTTGTCTTTTTTTGATTTGCATATTGGATTTTGATGATACTCTCTTGAGCAGGATACACATACTGTACATAATGTCACGTACTGACATTAGGAGCCATTTGAGATTAGACATTTGATATGATGTCAAACTGGCTATTTGTTGGTCATAACGTAATCAGGTCTTTGCAACTGAGACTCTGCGGGTCAGGTATGGGTCGCCGTTACGTAGTAGCAATAACTGATCTTTGAGTTTCAGCAGTGGCACATCTTAGGGTAAGGCGGTATGGGCCGAATGCATAAGAATTAGCCATGTGGAGCAGTGCCAATCAAAATGAAACTTCAAAGGCCCACCAAGAGTCAGAAAACATATGAAACCATGTGAAATAACAATAAAAACAGTGAAAGATTTATTACTAGATAAAAAATGTTTCCGTGTTCTTGAAGGAAGAAAAAAGTATAAACTATCTAAAAAGACTGGAAACAAAAAAGTGACTGCTGCATTAAGAGTGACTTAAAAAAAATGCCACATGACATGGCCAGTCAGTGCCACTGAGATTGGAACAATGTGAGCACAATGATGTATAATATTTTTTTTTACTTATTGCTAGTTTATGGCCATTTGTTGATTGCAACATCCATACAGGAAGGCAGACAGCCAAGAGTCTGCTACCTCTGCAGCTCCACCACCAATTCTCTCACTGCTTCTGTGCAGAGTGTGTCGTTCTATAGCTTGCAGGTGTATGGCCTCTGTGGCCTGTAGCGGCTGGTTTTGGTAATCTCTAGAACGTTATTACCTTGTTGTTTTCCTCTGACCCTCTGCTGTAAGTACAAATGACCTTAACTCAGTCAGCCATAAATCAGGGCATGACTATTGTAATGAAAATGCACAAACAAGCATCAAGAGTTGGGGCATCCGCAGGCAAGCCCTGTATAATTGAAAGAAAATGCAAAGTATAAATGTGTTAGGAAGGACAACGTGTCTTTGAAGATTGAAGTCTCGATATTGATTGCTCCATGGTGGTGACACTTCCGGTTAAGTACAGGTCAGGCAGGAAGAGGTGGGTCCAGAAGGACAGACACCAGAAGTGACATCAGAGGTGGTAGGGTTGTCAATCATCCAGTCTGCACAGGATGAAAGAGAAGAGGCATTAGTAAATAGTGTCACCTTGCAGATTGGTGAGAAATGACCACCACCGAGCCTTTAAGCTGTCCCCAAGGCACACGTGTGTAACACTGAATTCATATACAATGATGCACATTTGTACACAACCTTGCAATTTGTGTATAGAAGTTATTTCTGCATTAACTGGTGCAAGTGCTAATGGTCACGTACTGTTTGATAGAAGGAAGGAGTGAGAAAAGCAGTTGTGCAGGATGGTTGAGGTCTTCAATAACACTGTTTACCTTTCTATGGCTGTGAATGTTACATATGTCTTGAATAGAAGATATGCATTACTTTACAATCTTGCACTGAGCAGATACTGTACCAGGATATGATGCACCAAATAATGATGGACTTCATTGTGCACCTGCAGAAGTTTGTAAGAGCAGATGACAAAATGCAAGCTGCCTTTACACGCCTAAAGAAACAGAGGTGAAGTATGTTGTGCCAATTTCAGTTCATCAGTGATAGTCACTCCAAGAAATTAAAAGTTGCTCACCCTCTCAACAGCAAGCCCTCTAATGTAGATGGAAATGTAGTCTGCCTTCTGTTTTCTAAAGTCTATGACCACCTCCTTGATTTTGCTGACCTTAATGTGTCAGATTGTTGTCCTGGCAATACTGAGCCAGTAGGTTGACCTCTTCTCTGTGTCACACACATGCACATGGTAAGCAGTCTAAGGGCTTAGGTGGGAGTAAGACGCAGAGTCTGTGGTTGATTAATTGCATTAATGTCGTTTCTCCCTCTTCCACAGACCTCTGGAAGGAAAGCCCGCCTAAAACTCCTCCCAATTCCAGCAGCAGTTCACGCCCCCTACTCGCCTCTTCCTGCACTCCAGCAGGGCTGTCCTTAGCAGTTTGGGGGCCCTATGCAGTTCAGAAATGTGCAGGCCTCGAATGGGGGTGGGTCTGTGGGGCGGAGCCCCTGCGTAGCTCAGGAGGGAGTTCTAATAAAACGTCCAGAAAAGAACGATAAAATTTAGGATGAGGAGGGTATCATGACACACGACATGAGGGACTGGCACAGATGGCTGCAGTGCCAGGGGCATGACAGGGGTCCCAGGCCCACAGCCCAACAACAAAAAAAAAATTGTAAGTCGGGGCCGGGTTGGGGGCCCCCGTCATGGTTGGGGCCCTACATGGATGCGTAGTTTGCGTATGCCTAAGAATGTCCCTGCCTCCAGCTATAAAACCCGATGTCTCTCATTTACATCTGCAAGATGTCTCATCACTGTTGGTGATCAGGTCTATGATAGCAGTGTCATTAGTAAATTTAATGATGGAGGTGGAGCAGTATCTGACCACACATAACACAACATTTCTCAGACCACTTCAGAGTCTCATGGCAGCACTGAGTGCAAGGCAAGAACCAGCCTTGGAATGGATGCCAAATAATTGCCCACTTACACCATTATAGGGCCAATTTGGAATCACTGATCAGCCTAGCCTGCACGTTTTTGGATATGCTTGAAGAAACCAATGAAAGACATTGGCAGAATGCTCAAATTCTACAAAGATAGGGAGCAGATGTAGAATTCAAACCCAGGATCCTGTTAAGAGGCAACACTCATCACTTTCCCATCCTTAAATTTCATGGTGATTCGTAAAAATATAGACAATAAATAAAGGTGTAAATAACATCACCCCTGTACAGACAAAAATCTAACTGCTATATAAAAAGCAGCTTGTTATTTTGCTACATACAAGCAGAACTGTTAATGTGTTTGCAGAGAGAATGCAGCTGCTACTGAGTCGTTGTTAAATGCACTCTTTTAAACATTTTACACTGTTTTTTTGTTTTTGTGCTGTTTTTTATTTTATTTTTATTTAAAGAAATGTTGCCACGGTGACTGGGAAATGGCCATCTGCATTTCACACATCGCATCATCAGTCAAGTTCTCAGGAAACTCTCACACACACTTTTGCCAGCATAAAATGTAAAAAACAAAACAAGAAAGTTATAAATGCAGAAGATGCGATTTTAGTCGAGCACACTCCCCAGATACTTTCCTACCTAAACTTGAAGTTTTAAAACCTTTTGTGTGCCCTGAAACATGTATTGCTTTTTCTATCAATCTTGATGTCATGAAGCTTTAATAAAACAATTAGTTACTAAGGGAAGAGAATATGTCAGTCTTTCCTCCTCTGGGAAAATGATGATTATTTTTCATTATCCTCCTTAGCTCCACCTCTGGAGACTTTTGTTTTTGTTCCTTCCTGCAAACCTCCCTCATCCTTCTCCTCAAATTAACAGAGTGAAATTCGCACGTTACACTTTCAAAATTCAGCATACTGCAACTTGGAAGTCTTTAATTTAAAACCCAGAGGTTTACTAAAGTGTCACTTTTAATATGATCATATAATAGCAACAAAGGTAGAGTTTCTGCCACACAGCTTTTGGACCCTGGTTCAGTTCTGGACTGGGTTTGGTTTCTGTTGGATGTTCTCCTAATATTCTTAATCATCCTGGCCTGCCTTGCACATGTGTGTGGTCACTGTTACTGAATGTGACTTTTAAGAATATTTCCTGCCTCCTGCTTCATGTTTCTACTACTCTGAATTAGATACATAATTAAAAAAGGACACATAACTTTCAAAAGAAATCTATATCAAACAGCTTTTATAGACTTACCTTTATCTGAGACTAGCAGAATACCCGCGCTTCGCAGCGGAGAAGTAGTGTGTTAAAGAAGGTATGAAAAAGAAAAGGAAAAATTTAAAAATAACGTAACATGATTGTTAATGTAATTGTTTTGTCATTGATATGAGTGTTGTTCCCATATCTATATCTATATATATATATCTATACTAATAAAAGGCAAAGCCCTCACTCACTCACTCACTCACTCACTCACTCATTCACTCATTCACTCACTCACTGACTCACTCACTGACTCACTGACTGACTCATCACTAATTCTCCAACTTCCCGTGTGGGTAGAAGGCTGAAATTTGGCAGGCTCATTCCTTACAGCTTACTTACAAAAGTTGGGCAGGTTTCATTTCGAAATTCTACGCATAATGGTCATAACTAGAAGCTATTTTTCTCCATTTACTGTAATGGAGTTCAGCTGGAGGGGCGGAGTTTCGTATGACATCATCACGCCTCTCACGTAATCACGCATTACGTAGAAAGCCAGGAAGAGCTACAAAACGCGCTTTAGAAAACATGCATTATATAATTAAGAAGGCAGCGAAACAATTAGAAGCGAGCGAGTGACATATAAAACCATATTCAGCGGCTCACGTGAACTGATGCAGTGCGCAGACAAAAAGTAACAGTTCCAAAGAGTGCTGAACAAAAACCGAATTACACTGCTACGCTCAAATAGATAAACCACACGCCGTGGCGCGATAGTAAAGCATTCGCCTGTAGCACCCACGTCCGAGGTTCGATTCCCGAGAGGGGATGCACTAAGTATGTACGCGCGCTTCTCGATTTATTTTAACTTCGCATCCCCTTAGTTTGAGACATATGAAAACGCATGCGGTTAACGCAGAAAGACAGATCACCTATTCACCTATTGAAGCTTCATGAATAATGGATACTTTATTCGCGATCAA
>JANRMT010062822.1:13835466-13884246 GCA_026402145.1 Polypterus bichir lapradei
TTGATCGCGAATAAAGTATCCATTATTCATGAAGCTTCAATAGGTGATCTGTCTTTCTGCGTTAACCGCATGCGTTTTCATACGTCTCAAACTAAGGGGATGCGAGGTTAAAATAAATCGAGAAGCGCGCGTACATACGGTACTTACAGTAGTGCATCCCCTCTCGGGAATCGAACCTCGGACGTGGGCGCTACAGGCGAATGCTCTACTATTGCGCCATGGCGTGTGGTTTACCTATTTGATCGTAGCAGTGTAATTCGGTTTTTGTTCAGCACTCTTTGGAACTATTGCTTTTTGTCTGCGCACTGCGTCAGTTCACGTGAGCCACTGAATATGGTTTTATATGTCACTCGCTCGCTTCTAATTGTTTCGCTGCCTTCTTAATTATATAATGCATGTTTTCTAAAGCGCGTTTTGTAGCTCTTCCTGGCTTTCTATGTAATGCGTGATGACGTGAGAGGCGTGATGATGTCATACGAAACTCCGCCCCTCGAGCTGAACTCCATTACAGTAAATGGAGAAAAATAGCTTCTAGTTATGACCATTACGTGTAGAATTTCAAAATGAAGCCTGCCCAACTTTTGTAAGTAAGCTGTAAGGAATGAGCCTGCCAAATTTCAGCCTTCTACCCACACGGGAAGTTGGAGAATTAGTGATGAGTCAGTGAGTGAGTGAGTGAGTGAGTCAGTGAGGGCTTTGCATTTTATTAGTATAGATAATGTAGGATGTGAAATTCTATCTGTGTCACGACACACATCCCTGAAGGGTATTAGTGCTAGGGCAAGGATGTCACATATCTGGACAGTGCACCTTTAAATCAGTAATGAGAGTCAGACTCCAGGAGTGCTTACCTAGTTATCAAATCTTATTGTGTAAAAAATGCAAAAAAAAAAAAGTAGACATTTCTGTGTAAAGCAAAACATCCACAGAAAAGACTTAACAGTATGGGAGGTATTTTCTGCAAAAAACAGAAAATTAAAATAATAAAATGAAAAAGCACCCTCTCTTTTGAAATGTTATTTTCAAAAAATAAAAATGAAAAAACACCATTTGCAATTTAATTTTCAAAATCTACACGCAAGGATTCTGCAAAAATTTAAAATGAAATGAAGTAACACCATTTGCAATTTAATTTTCAAAGTTTACTTGCAAGAATGCTGCAAAAATTAATATATATAAAAAATACTTTTTAAAAAACACGCTTATATTAAATTAAAAAGTGTACTAAAAAGTAAAAAATAAGTCATACATCACTCATAAAATAAAAGGTAGGCACTTTTGCTAAGATTTTAAGAAGTGTTTTTTGAATGTCGATTGATGAAAAGCATCCACGCTTTTATTTTACGAGTGATGAATGAGTGACTTATTTTTTACTTTTTAGTACACTTTTTAACTTAATATAAGCGTGGTTTTATAAAAGTATTTATATATATATATATATATATATATACTGTATATATTATTTTTCAAATATTCTCGAATGAAATTTTCTAACCGATACTAATGCCATCTATTGGATAATATTTCTATCCATTACTAGTGCCATCTATTGGTGAAATCTTGAACTATTCTTCATACGAAAATGTCATTTCTTAATTAACATGGATTAATTGATTAATTATTGAAACTGATTATTGATTCATGTATTTTCATCCGAAGTGAGTAAGTGTGCAAAATGTCAAGTCATTTGGACAATAGAAAGTGGGTTAAATATCGATTACAAGATTTGTACTAGACAACAAACAGGTGAAGTGAATGTAAGTGTGGTAAAAAAATGAAGTTAAATATGCCCATTGGCGATTTAAATTTTCAGCCTGAACAGCAATGAAGTGGCAAAAATGAAAAATAAAATGCAAATGAACACTGGCGCCACCTGCTGCTCATTGAATTTTCATTTTCCACTTTGCATTTTCATTTTCAAGTTCTCAACATACAAGTAGCACTGGTCAATGGGCAGAGCTTTGCACCTCGATTTCCCATAATTCTAAACCCCATTGTAGAGGTCATTTTCTTTTTTCACCCTAACATTTCATACCTCCTATCCTGGTACCCTGTCCTCTTGTCCATGCATTTCTTTTTTTTTAACTGCTCCACATCGCAGCCAAAGAAACTCCTGCTTACAAAACAGTTCACTCATGGTGCACCTCACTCCAGACTCATCAATCTGAAATTTCAACTGACCTTTGAGTATTCTTGAATACTCCCAGATGCTTCTGTCTGAACAATGCTGGCATGAAAACAGAACACAAGTGCAGCACAAACCCCATCTCATAGGGTTCCCATGCCATCTGCAAAACTACTCCCTTAGAAGAACACAGCACCCCTGTTTCTTACCACAAACACCTACCAAGAAACCACAAACCCAGCAAATTACAACATACCTCATAAAATGCACCTTTGGAAAATACAGCTTTTCAGGGGCTGAAGGTTTACTGAGGGCCAAAATCCATAGAAGGTGTTCTGTGCAATATGGAGGAGTGTTTTGCCACAGTTGAGTGTCTATGAATGTATTGTGAAGTTCAAAAATTGACAGATTAATATTAAGCACAAAGAAGGAGTGGGACACCTGTTCATGCCCATAACCAACAGTAACACTGAGCAAGTCCATACCATGATTCTGATGATGAGAATACTGGTAAACCCTTCAGCTCATAAACTGTGAATTACTGTTTGCTGCTCTTATTTGGTGCAAATGAGGAACAGATCAGCCATGTTTACTCCTTGAACAAGGTCACTGCTTTACCACTGTGACCACAAAAACAGTAAAATTTCCACATATGCATGGGAAAAGCTTTTCAGATACTCCAAACAAAATTATCACAAAAGTGCAAATAATTATTAACTTCTGGTTACTGCTTTGGGAAAGATCTCTGAAATGTGTCTTAATATTTTGGTTTTGTTTCTTGTGTCTTGATCTCTAGTGTGTCTTTGTTATGCTAGAGAGAAATCAAGGAAAATGACACTTTTTATTGGTAACTAAATAGGTTACAATATGCAAGCTTTTGAGGCAACTCGGGCCCTTTCTTCAGGCAAGATGAAATCTTTTTAGTTAGCCAATAAAAGGTGTCATTTTGCTTGACTTCTCAGTACATTCATAATGGCTAACACGGTACAACACCCTTATGCTAGAAACAGATTTCTAGTAGTTTAAGGAGGTAAAGAACAAGGAGAAGAGGCATATGAAAATAAAGCTTACATTGTAACCAGAAGAGAAAATTTGAAACAAGAATCAGAGTATATATTTTATAGCAAAAGGATCATAAACCAAATGAACCATTAAGTAGAAATTTGCTAGCAAATAGGTTGTGTGTTTCCACAATCTCAGATGGGAAAAGGTTCTTGAATCAATGATGTTCTGATCTTGTGACCTCTGAGGCCACTCCCCAGGCAACCAGGACCTGTGACCTAATAACACGATTCACATAATGAACATACTCATACACAAAACAATTTCCATAACTAGACATTTATTGAATTCAAAATCAGATGTCATAATTGGATTCCTACCACTTGAAAATCTGTTATGGGTACAAAATATTCATATAAATCATGACAAAAAGCTTTACATTAAATTAATAATGAATCATTTCATAACAGTCTTAACCATTGCCTGTTACATGACTAACTGTATTCTTATGGACCTTCAGTCAGTCAGTCATTCTCCAACCTGCTATATCCTAACACAGGGTCATGGGGTCTGCAGGAGCCAATCCCAGCCAGCACAGGGCACAAGGCAGGAAAAAATCCCAGGCAGGGTGCCAGCCCATTGCAGGGCACACACACACACACCAAGCACAACCTAGGGACAATTTGGGATCGCCGAACCTGCATGTCTTTGGACTGTGGGAGGAAACTGGAGCTCCAATTTATTGCTACACTCCTAAAATATCATTCCAAGTTCATTTGGGCTTGCCTTGTTTCTAAACAATTCTTACAAAACTAGATAGGGACAAAGACTGATGGGAGAAATTTTCACTTTTGGAATGTGTTGCTGTAGAGAAAGAAATTTCAGGCTAATCATTTATATGTTGTGAAGCTGTGGTTTTGGGACAAACATTTGGATCCCATAAATGTAACCATATGTGTTTTTATCCCTTCAGTAACAGTACAAATTCCACAATTATGTACAGGATATCCAGATAAATTATTCAATGATATCCTGTGTCATCTATTTGTGTTAATTTACGTTATTTACAGATATAAAGAAACAAATAATGTAAAATCAATGGTCTTTGTTATGCCTAATATTCTGTTTGAAATGTTCTCTTCTGGAAATATTGGCTGATAAATCAATTGCAAAAAAATGTTTATGTGGAGGTCTTACTCATAATGAGTGCTTATTCTTATGGAGAATATACAAAGTAGGAATGTAAAATCTGTCTTTCCCAAGACACATTGTTTGTTTTTAATTACAGAACCATAATCACTGTACTTTTTTTTATTTTTCTTTTTAGTCTGTCATGAAAACAGAACTTGGTGGATACACAGGGTTGAGACCAGGAAAATAAATCTAAACTCTGAATTGTTTTTTCTAACTGTGGCACTTCACTCTACTTAGAGACTCCATGTTATTTAACCATAGGCAGTTTGCAGTTCCACATTATATCAGTAAATTAAGCTATATCTATATTGTACAGTAGATGCCACATGGGTAGGACGGGAATCCCAGCCAGAAGAGGGCATGATTCCTTATCCGGAGGGGCGGCTCCTAACAGGAAGCTAGGCATCCCGGCCAGAGAGGAGAAAAGGACCAGACCCAGAAGGATTGACCCGAAGGGATGGACAGACACTCCACTAAAAAGGGAAGATGTCACTTGGGGCTTTTTTCTCCCCCAGCACGCTAGATGGCAGCAGCCCTGGTCATCAGTGTCCAGTCTGGTCACTGGGTGCCACGAGAGGGCTCTACAGGGAGACAAGATCCCTGTTATAATGGACTTCCATGTGACCCAGAAGTACTTCCATCGGCCAATCGATCTAGCACCAGAAGTACTCCCAGTCTATAATAAAAGGGACCGCATTCCCTTATCCAGGCGAGTTGGAGCTGGGAGGTAGAGAGGCAACACTCAACTGGAGGAGGGCAGTGCAGTGCTGAGAGAATTGTGGTGAAAAGAGAAATTGTGGAGAGAGAAACTTGTGTTTTTGGAACTTGTTAAGGAGTTTGGTTAATAAGCCTCCCTTTATTTGAACCCAGGACTGTTCAGGTGTATTCATTTTGGGGTTTGGGGCTCACTGACGCCCGGTTTTATATCATAATATATATAATTACTTCTGAATTAGTGCAGGTAGGAAAGGCGGGAATGAGAATTCAAACATAATATATTTGACTCATATAAAGGGTGACTGAGTAGAATTCAACTTGTCTTCAAGTATGTTTGACAGCCCTACTCACCGTTTAAAGGAGAGACCACATTTGCTTTTGTGCAAATGCCTTTCCTGACAACTTTCTCTCTGTTGAAGGATTCCCATGTAGTGAACGGCTGCTAGTCCATCAGTATTCATTCTGAAACCTCTTATACAAGTGCCATGAACCTCAGTCTAGTATATAGGGCCAGTTTGGTTGGCAAAGAGAAAGAATTTGCCAAAGCCGCAGAGCACCTGGAAAGAGCATCTGCAGCTTATGGCATGTAAATCAACACTTAAAAGACCAAACTAATGACAAATATCATAATTGGCATCAGAAAAGAAATCAAAGTAGAGGTTGAAAAATTAAGACAGTGAAAATCTTCAAATATCTCGATTCACTTCCTGATTACATCTTGCCTGAAGAAGGGGCCTGAGTTGCCTCGAAAGCTTGCATATTGTAATCTTACTAGTTAGTCAATAAAAGATGTCATTTTGCTTAACTTCTCACTACACCCATATTAGTTAACACAGTACAATAGCCTTGATTCACTTCAGATAGGTGAAAAACCCAAAGCAGAAATTATTTCCAGAATTACACAAGTAACAGCAGCTTCTGCAAAGACCATATGAAATGACAAGAATATCACTCTCAACTCTAAAATGAAATTGATGTGAACACTGGTAATATCTGTTTTTCTCTGTGCTTGTGAAACATGGACCTTGCCTGCAGACATTCAAAGAAAAATTATGGCCTTTGAGATGAAATGCTATTATAAGAACCTACACACTTCCTAAAAGGACTATATTACCAATCACCAAGAAGTATAAAGAAAGATTTAAACAGCCACTATACCATTTGTAGATCTGTTGATAATTGTATGTGGTAGAGGCACATCACTAGATCATTTGACATCTTACAGGGCACTGTGCCGGGGCAAAGAAAAGAGGCAGGCAGAGAATGAATTAGGAAGAAAACTTTAAATGGTCGACTGGATTGTTTTTCAGCAGCTCTCAGAGAGCAGCATAGGGCAGACAGAGATGGTGGGAGATTAACCAGTAACCTAAAGGTTAATGATGATGACAAGGATGATTTTATCTATTGTTGTGCATGTTGCTTGTTTTCTGTTGTTTGTTTATTTATTCTAACCATTTTGCCATTTTATCAAGGTTTTTCTTGTTTGAACATTGCCATTTTG
Source organism: Polypterus bichir lapradei (assembly GCA_026402145.1). Classification (NCBI taxonomy): domain Eukaryota; kingdom Metazoa; phylum Chordata; class Cladistia; order Polypteriformes; family Polypteridae; genus Polypterus; species Polypterus bichir. The sequence continues at coordinate 13,842,006 of JANRMT010062822.1, forward strand.
TGCATGGACACTTGGGAGCCACCATATCATTCTTAGAAACAATCCCTTTGCTAGTGATGTCTTTGCCCTGCCACTATAAAAGATGGCAGCACACATTACCTTGTATACTAGTTTTGGAATAAATACTAAAACTCTTGTAGTTTACTTTTAAAATATTTTTGTTTAGAGCTTAAGAGTTTATAGTTTGGTAAACACCTTTTGACCACTGATTTTTGGACCTTGTTTTAGTATTTGCGATTGTTAATTTTGTGTCTTTTGGCATTTTTGATCCCTGCATGTTCTTTTAATCATATCTTCTGCCTGCTCCACAAAACAACTTCTCATCCCCTGCTTATCTAATCTTTTTTCTGTGTGGACATCTAGCCTTTTAAAAATGATTTCACAATAGCAAAGAAATGCATTGAACAAAAGACATGGCAGCATGTGGCAAAAGGCAGGAACCAACCATGAAAGGGGCAATACCTGGGGCTGATATTATTTGTCTGTCTGAAAAAATGGTTGGGTTGAGATTTTTAAATGGTGTAAGGGGTGGGGGAACATACACACTATGCTCTGGGAAGGATTGTGTGCAAGTGCTTGAAGGTAGAGTAGGAAAGTATTAGATCTGAAGATGTAATCAATTATAAGAAAAGGCTAGAAACACCGTCAGGAGACTGAGAGATGACCAAAGTACTGAGAAGAGTAAGAGAAGAAAGATCCTTAAAACCAGAAATGCAAAAACAAACATTGAGTTAGAATAACATGCTAATAGTCCTAACACTAGAATCTTAAGTAAGAATCTTTTAGCTTCTGCTATTGTAATAATGCCTATGAGACAACAACAACATGGCAGCATTGCAACAACACAATGTCATAACAATACATCCAAACAAATGTAAGAAAATTGATCAAAATAGTTCCAAAATAAAATAACAAACTTGTTTGAACAAAAAACACAGATAACAACACACACATATACACAAAATAAATGACAATGTGCAAATGTCACCCGACCAGTTTTGAAACAGCCATTTAATATTCTCTTTACTGTTCAAACCTTAGCATTTGTTTGTTAAAGCAGTTGATTCATCTGTCAGTATGAAACAGTTAGGGTTAGGGTTCAAGCCATCTTATTTAGAAGGGGTTACTTTCTATTTACTACTTATACAAAGTTTTCTAAATATTGGGCTAAGTACTTCCAGCATAATTTACCATTAATCATAACCCTTTCAAATTGAATTACAGACAAAATTAAATGTATAACTTGCCAAATAACACAGATGGCTAAAGGAAAGGAAACTGTTTGAAAAATCAACATTTCCCTCTTATAATGTCATTGTTTAAAGTCAGTGTGTGTTATTATTGCTAGAATGTTTTACCTTCATATAAATATATCTCAGAAATAAAACCAAACAGAAGATACATTAAACTTATTGCAAAAGTATGGCTTGCTTGCAAATCAGTATTTAAATGCACTAGCAAATATATGAATTGAAATAAAATAAACTTTCCATGTTTCCCTCTTCAGTTAGTGGCACATTATATTTTATACCTTCATACGCACACATGCACACACACACACACATACATATATATATATATATATATATATACACATATATATATATATATATATATATATATATATATATATATATATATATGCATAAATATTGTCACAGACGGCCAGGGTGCTTGTCCGGCCGGGACGCCACTTCACAGAGAGGACCGGGGGAGCAAGAGTGGGCAGAACAGTACCTCCCCCGGTGTGATAGATGGCAGCTCCCAATTGGTTGCCGTGGTGCCTCAGATTTCCGCCTGTCTTCATGTGAGTTGGAGTTATCTACAGCCCTGTTGGGATATGTGGGTGCCACCAGGGGTGCTGCAACAGCTGCTGAGCCCACTTGGGTGGGTTTTCCACCACACCTGGAAGTGCTGGCGGAAGTAGGTCAACAAGCATCTGGAACACTCCCGGAGGCGTTATGAAAGGAGCCAGCAATCACCACTCAGAGGCCAGAGCTAGGAGGAGGGAGACAAAGCTTGCCGAGTAGGAGTGGAGGAGAAAGAGAGAAGAAAAAAAAGTAAAAAGTATTAAGTATTGTGTTTTGTGCTTGAGACTGTGTTGTGTCTGTGGGAAATGAGGAAGGCATTTCCCATGAGGTGAATAAAAATAAAAATTTGTGTTTTATCAGTGTGCTTCCTGCGTCTGTCTGTGTCGGTTTAAGCACTGGTATAGCGCCATCTACTGTCACTATATATATATATATATATATATATATATATATAGTCACACATGCACGTCAGTGAGTCATCCTTCAGGCCCTCCTGAGGTATATACTAAGAGGGGGTGCTGACGCTAATATTGTCCTCTGTTTTTCCCTCCACAGTACCAAGTGCCCAGTGAAGGCAACTGACTCTGACCCTTCCAGTTCCCCGCTACATACCCCATGGTTCCTGGAAGGAGGCGACACTCAATACAAGAACACGCTGCAGGACAGAGCTCCTTTCCACCGTGACCATCATAGTCTTGCCAGTCAAGAAAAAGGTTCCAGACTAGGACCCTACTTTTTGTTCGTTTAGCACCAGAAGTAAACCCACATCTTTAGATCTGTGAGAAGCAAGAACTAATTATTGTTCAACTTCTTGTAACAAAAATGCTGTGTTTCAGAAATGTTTAAAATCTGTTACTATGTGCTTTTGAAGAAATAATTATGAGTTAGAAGTTAATATTACATTTCAATGTAAAAAGGAAAGTATGATTTTTACTTGGCCCCTTAATAACATAAAAAGTAAAATTCCAAATGCTGCAATTCAGGTCTTTATATTAAAGGTGTTGTGATGTTGTGTGTAGGCTCCATGCTACCGGTTGTATTTTTGGAGCTACTGCGGATAACATACCTGAGGGATGAGCCCAGTTTATGAGGGCATTCACTCAAATCAAGAGGTGGGTGCAAAACTGAACATAGTGCTTTTATTAAAACCATCAAAAAACAAATAGTATCCAAAAGATGTACCAAAAGGTGTTGTCTTCAATAAATAAATGATCCTTAAAAACAGGTAACAATCCGTGAGATTAAAAATGACAAAAACGAGAGTAAACCAACAGTCATCGGGTCCTTCATACTCTGCCAGATGATCCCAGCACAACTCTCTTTTGGCCTCCCCAGCTCACCCATTGCTCGCTCAGGTGACGGAGACACTAGCAGCCATGGTCCACAACTTCCAACCCCCATCTTAGCTGCCTCGAGTGGCATCAGCCTGACTGCTTGGGGTTAGTTGTCCTCACATCTTCTTTCTCACTTCTGTGGCGTACCTTGGAATCCCTGGATTACACCCACTCCCCACCATTATTCAGTGGGGAAGATCTGCCTCTACAGCGCCAATCCTTTGCGGAGCTTACGCCTGTGCTGCCCTTCACAGCACTGGCTGGCTGGCTCATCCTGCCTCTTCCCTCTGATGCTGTTCTGTCAGTTCTTTTTTCAACACCCTTTTCTGCAGTGCCGGCTCCTTTTATCTACCTCTATGGGCACTGACATTGAGAACTATGGAAAACCAATGAAGCAATTAAGAGAGAACACCTTTCACATGCAGGCATGCTCCGTCTCAATCACCCCACCAACTTTCCGCAGCTGTGGGAGTACACACACCCATGGAGATCAAGCCAGAAATTCATTTATTTATTTATTGAATTACTTATTACAGTGATCCCTTGCTGGTTCGCGGATTTCTGCGGACAATGGGTCTTTTAATTTATGGTACATGCTTCCTCAGTTTGTTTGCACACTTGATTTCATACAAGAGGCGCTATTGGCGGATGGCTGAGAAGCCACCCAATCAGAGCACGTATTACGTATTAAATAAAACTCCTCAATGATACACGATATGCTTCCCTCGTGGTGCTTCGCACACTTAAAAGCTCTAACAGCACGTATTGATTTTTGATTGTTTGCTTTTCTCTGCCTCTCTCACTCTCTCTGACATTCTCTGCTCCTGACGGAGGGGGTGTGAGCAGAGGGGCTGTTTGCACAGAGGCTGTTTGCTTAGAAGATATGGAGACTGAAAGACTACCTTCACATTGATCCTTACCTTGCGGCCGCTTTATCGCGGTGCTTCCACTTAAAAGCCCAACAGCCCTATTGATTTTTGATTGTTTACTTTTCTCTCTCTCTCTGACATTCTCTGCTTCTGACGCGCACTTCTTTGAAGAGGAAGATATGTTTGCATTCTTTTAATTGTGAGAAAGAACTGCCATCTCTGTCTTGTCATGGAGCACAGCTTAAACTTTTGACTAAAGGATGTTATTTCATGTCTAGAGAGCTCTAATAATGTTAAAAAAACCTATTTAGAAGGTCGTAAACAGGTTTTCTATGCTCTAACTGTGAAAATATTAGATTTATAAATAAAGAATCCTACTTCGTAGAAATTTATTTATCGCGGTAGAGTCTGGAACGGATTAACCGCGATAAACGAGGGTTTACTGTATTTATTAACTGATTCTACAGGTTTAGCTACCTGTTTATTTATTCATTTATATTTTCTAATTGGGTGAAACTTTTGCTTTTCCCTATCAAAATCCTATGTTAAAATTAAGGAACTTTATTTTGCAACCAGTATAGATGGGCCAGGATGCAGAGTGGGACAGAGCCACCAGATAGGAAGATCAATGGTAAATTAATTCCACCAATTTACAGCCTTTTACCTAAGACATGCAATAGATGCAGCCTTGCCCTATACATCTAAGGATCTAGAGGACGCAGTTAAATGAGAGAAAACCTCCCTGTTTTGTTATTCTGTCCACCTTGAGGATAAGCACTCAAAACTCTATCCATATCACACAGGAAGCACCTGCAAAGGACCAACTGGACCTTCTATTGTCAGAGTAAATCATAACCAAAGTAGCATATTAAATTCTTAGTATCCTGCATGTCCGCTGACCCACTTGTCAGTCACTAAATGCTAAATGCATTAAACTGGCGAGCTCTTGCCCCAAACCCCAGTGACATACAGCAGTCACTTAACCGAATAAATTAAATTTATATCATGACAATTTTCTGAACCTTTTGAATCTAAGATTTATACCTTAGATGCAGTTATTCTCATGATGAAATATTTAAGTTGATACAGGTCAAATCCTGTTATAGTGAATACCGTAGTAACAAAAATTTCAGAATAATGAATATGTTTTGTAGACCTGAACAAAAATTCATTTAACATTATGTTAAACATATTTTGTTTTAAAAAATGTAAATTTATGTATAATAAAGTTTTTTTGACCAAAAATGCCCACCAAAGATAATGTTATGCAAAAAATAATTAATGCTGCACCTACACTATCCATGTTGAGTTTCAAGAAAAGAAACCGTCTGTTACGAAATTTATAGTCTCGGACAGGCTAGGCGAGCACGTAGGCACGTAGGCACGGGTATAGCTGAATTCTGAGTCAGAACTCCAAGTTATATCTAACTTATCGTGTTCATTCTGTATGTTCATACCTGTATTTCTATAAAAAAGAAGTTACATCTAATGTCTCATTTTCAAATAAAATTTTTATTTTTGCAGTTTAAAATGCACTGTTTTTTTATACAGGCATTTTTCAAGCTTGGGTCACAGAGCTGCAAGAGAGACAGGAAGGTGAGTTCAGGTTTTCAAGAAAAATAAACATACTTCATTACTCTATATTCAAAATAGGATCTGTTAGGAGCGATAACATGACAATCGTCCTGCTTTAGGTCTGATCTTCACATTAGAAGAACATCAGAATCACCACTGTGGAGGACGAGATATGGAGAAGAGAGATCAGGAGAGTATGAGGAAGAGCATTTCAAAGCCTGATGTTAAATGCTCTAAACATTGTGCAACAAGCATGTTACGTAGTAAGTCTGATCCTGCAGAGGACAGTCAATTACTTTGCCCTTGATTTACTGTTTAACAGACACAGCAGAGCAGCTACAGTGCTTTTCTTGCGCTGCTGCTATTAGAGACCCTAGATGGCGACCCCGGTATATAGTATAGTATACAATAGTATAGTATACATATATTCATTATAACAAAATTTCCTTTACAGCAAAATATTTTTATGGTCCCATGAGTTTCGTTATAACAGGATTCCACCTGTATTATTTTTCTATTCATTTTGTAAAGCACTTTGAGCTACATTTTTTTGTATGAAAATGTGCTATATAAATAAATGTTGATTGATTGATTGATTGTATATTTTTATGTTCTTTCAAATTTTTAAGTATACGATGTGTTCTATGTTTGCAGCTAACTTTACTTTGACAAAGACATTTTCTGTATGGCAACTGGTTAGTGATATCTAAACAAGCAGACAGAACCTTTGGAGAGAAATAGTATGGCTACCATATAAAAAAAGAATACTACTGAAAAGAATAGCAATTCAATTCTGTGTTCATCTCTGACCTCCAACTCACAATCCCAATCCCAGCACTTACACATTATTTAAGTTATATCATTGGACTATAGAAGATATCCATTCATACTCTGAACCTCATATTCTACTGTTGCAAAGGCTCTCGATATTGAATCTACAGATGAATTTGAAATCACTAAGGTCTCTTTATGAATACCGTAGCAAAGAGGCCTGGGAATACCCATGAAGTTAACATATGGGCCAATATGGAAGTGTGTCAGAAAACAGAAAACTTTTTGGTGGACAACTATTGAAAGAGATAGAAGGTACCCCCTCCCCCCCCATGCATCCCAGAAGACACTGCAAGTAACCCTCATGTGGCAAATGGCTGTGCTGACTGTGCTTGTGCACGTAAAGAGCAATTAGCAAATTCCCCCATTAAGTTCTCCACAGCCTCATGGCTTTCCTCCCACATACCTACACTTACGAGGTCTGAGCTGCAATATTCTTTTTAAAATTCTGACACCTGTACTGACAGAGAGTTGGAAATGTCAAAATATCTAATAATCTTAGACCCGAGTCTGTATTAGGCTAGTGTGGAGATAAGGCAGGCCTGACTAGTACCGTTTTTACGTAATTATTTAGTTTTCTTACCAGTTACTTATTAAGAGACTTTGTTCACATTGTAATTTAATTGAGTTATACAGTTTCAAAATAAACACACCATGCCCAGTCTGATCGAGTATGGCAAGTGTTTAGTTTATAATATAATTTATTTACTTCACTTAAAGACTGTGGTAAAATAACAGATGATATATATTAAACCTATGCATATACAACTTACAAATTGCCACCAGGCAGTACAGGTGGCGTCTATGTGTCTGAAAGTGAGCAAAGTTAGGTTGCGATATTCAGGCTCTTGTTCTCTTTACTAATTCATCCCACTTTTCTTTTTTGTTGCGGTTAGACAGTCTGCTGTGTGCCTTCATAAACAATGGCACTGTGTTGTCATCTAAAATAAGAACAAGCTCTTCTTTAAAAAAGTGTGGTTTTCTTTTATGGTCTTTTGTATTTATATTGGGAATGACTGGTGTCCAATTTTTCACCTATTTATCCATCTTTTCTGTATTTAGGTACTTAATTATAATGCCATGTTTACATCATATTACATTTCACAACTTTATTTCATCTTACAGGAGGGAGGACCAAAATATCACCATATAACAAAAAGTATTGACAATCGACTGTTTTTTCAATTGATGTTGTAGGCAACTTCAGGAGCGAGGTTAATAAAACAGCACTTCATACTCACTTGTAAAATGACAGATTAAGAGGAGATATAGAAAATGAACATAGAATAGCTTGTAAGTTATGTAGTGTACCGTATAGTTGCTTGTTAGTCTCTAAGATTCATCTTTTTGATGATTTGTACACACTAAATAACACTATATGTATGCCGGCACATAAACTGCTGTTGGACAACAACATAATCACTTAAGTTGCGGTGACATTGGAAATGCTTTTTAGTACTGGCAGTGGCTGTCCCACACTGCTTATATTCTCTTAAAGGTTCATCAGTGAGGTCGGCTTTTAATGAGCACCTCAAAAAAGTGAGAAGCAAGGAATACTTGTTTGTGCATTTGTGATGATTAGAAAAGGGGTAACTCTGCAAAATGGGGAAACCAGATACGCTCTTTTTCTCAAACTTATCTTCTTTTTCAGGACTAAAATATCAGACCAACTGGAATGTATAAATTCCTTAACTTGATTAGAATTTTTAGTTACCCAGATGATGTAAAACAGCCAGGCCTACATATTTTAATTTATTCCATTCACTACTGGTAGGTATTTTGAACTTTCATGCACTGTAACTTTGTACTGTGTGTGCTGCTTCGCAGATGTTGCTAGAAAAAAGTGAAAGGATTTGTATAAAGAAAATCATGCATAGCAGTTTGACTCAACTGACATTGAGGAGGACAGGACAGACGCCTGTTACAATTGAACACCTAATCTTAAGTACAAAACATTTCAAAAACGAATGTAAACTCACAGGAAATTTAAAATATAAATACTTGTGTTTTCAACCTAGACTCAATGAGTGGGAAATTGAATGCACTATGACATTCTGCATGTCAGTAGCAAACAAAAGTGCTAGTGACTTATAAGCAAATGTTCACTGTACAAAGTAGTGTTAAGGGAGAGAGTTCATCAGCAAAATTGGCATGCCATTTTGTGTGACCAAAATCCAGGATGCTGTAATTACAGCTGAGGAGTTTTGGCATTTCACACAATTACAGATCAATGGGAACACTAGTGTACAGTGACCACACTTTGGTTTTAAAAAGAGAGGATGAGGTAATTTCCAAAGTAATATACTTTTTGTAAACATTAAAGTTGAAATTTTTGCAACCGATGATGAATGTAACTGTCTTCATTTGCTTCTCAGATGAAAACATTTTAGTTGTGTTAAAGGGAATGTAAGAGACATTAGTTAGTTAATAAGGATATGTTAAACTGATAGAAGTATTTTCTTAGTTATGTTAAAATATTTGCCTATATATTAATGCATAATCTATGGGAGATTCTATTATATCCCCCACAGGCTAAACTGAAATGGAATATTCTAATTATTTTGTGTCCCACTGACTACTGATTAGTCCCAGTTTATGATCTGCCTTGCAAACAGTTTTCAAACTATATTCTGTAACGTATTGTATCAACCATATTGAATGTGCCATATGTATAAAACATACTGACTGTAAAGAATATGTAAATTTGCCATAGAGAAATAATCCAACCTTTAAGTATAGAAAGTAACAGAAGTTTAACAAGAAAAATAAAGGTTTGTAGAAGAAACATTTTTTTCCTTTTAGGTTTTTTATCCTACCTGTGCAATAACTGTTTTGCTTTCAGTTTTCATTAAAAGATGCAGCTACAGGGAAAAAATCAAGTTTAAAACAGTAACATATTTTTATTTTTTCATTTTTGCTATTATCCAGAGTCCCCCAGGGATTTGTTCTATGCTCTCTCCTATATTCCCACTACACCAAAGTCTGTACGGCTAGGAACAGATCAGACTTCACTGTGAAAGTTGCTGATGACACAATGGTGATGGTGTTGAAACTAAATACAGAGTGGAAATCTGAGCCCTGACACACTAATGCCAGGAAAAGTGTCTCTCGTTTAATTTGGCCAAAACGAGAGATAGTAGTGAACTTCGGGAAGCAAGGAGGCATTCTCTATCCTATCCCCATCAATAGGACAACCGTACACAGCAAAATTCAAAGTGTTAAATTTCACACCTACAGTGTTAATTTTATTCAAAGTTTATATAGGTCCATGCCAAATTGAATTAAAGTTACACTTTATGTAGTGTTATATTTTTCACAATTGTCAGGTGTTAAAATCAGCACTGTAAGAGTTATTTTTTAACACCAACAGGGTGGTTTGGGAATTTAGTTTACGAAGTGTGTATATTCAATACACTGCACTTACAGTATTGATTTTAACACTTGTGAAAGGCACTATATAGCGCCTAACCCGACACAGATTGGACACGGGAGGCACGTGTAAAATAAAAGAACTTTTATTTCTCTTCAGCAGGAGGGCACGTCTTCCCTGTAATCCCCCCAGCCACAACACAGTCCAAAGCACCAGTAACCACCAGTACAGCACAAACACTTTTCACTTCCTTGGCACCACCACTCCTCCCTAGCAACCTTGTCCTCCTCCACCCAACTCTGGCCGATGAGTGGTGGTTGCTGGCTCCCTTTTATAGGTCACCTGGAAGTGCTCCAGGTCTTTGATCAGCAAGATCCGGCGGCACTTCCAGGTGTGATGAATCTGTTGCCCATATGGGTTAAGGAGTCCCAAACACAGCACCCCCTGGCGGTACCTGCGGGACCCAACAGGGCAGCACCCAACTCCAATTCCCAGGGAGCCATGTGGGAAACTGAGGCACTACACCAGCGCCGGGGGGCGGCCATCTAGCGTCCAGGGGGAGGTATTGCACTGTCCAGGGCTGCTCCCCCTGAATACAGTGTGCAGGGGCATCCCGGCTGGGCATGGACGCCAGGCGGCTGTCACACACTTGACAAGTGTGTAGTGTCAATATGTTAACACTTAGTGAGTATTAGTATATCTGGTATTGTATTATTTTAGATGCAATATTAAGTTACCGAACCTCATTTTATTTAGAAGCTAACGTAACATTAAAAAAAGTTTAATGCATACACATTATACACCAAATTATAAAACAAGAATTAAGACTTTTCAAAATGTTTGCTATTAAACAAAATTGTTTACAAAACATAAAAAAAACAGGTTTTCCAGCCAAGAACATTTAGATAAATAAAAAGCCAAATCTCAATAGCAATTCATAGAGGATACAAATTTTAAATTGTACCACTCTGTGAGCCGGCATGATTATAATATGTGTTCATGTCCTAGGGCAGCAGCAAAGAGAAAGAAAAAAAAGGAACTAATATGGGGCACGAACAATCAATTTTTTTAGCTTAGTTGTTGTTACATACAATATTTATTTAAGAACATAAATATAATATGAATATATCTAATATGGAGTGATATTTTGGTCAAAATTTAATAAATAAAAACACAGATAAATAAATAAATCTATGAATAATTATATATGTTGTTATGGGGTGATACAAATTACATGAAATTTAAGTATAATTGATTCATTTTAACAAGGTATACACAGTATGTCATTTATTTCTTCTTGTATTAAATTATGTATTCATTTATTTATCTCTTTATTTTTATTTTATTTATTTAACCCCTTGCCACCTGAGGGCATTTTTAAGCAATTTCCACCTGAGGGGAAAACACCATAATAAAGCCTTATTATCCAATAAATAAAGACAGTCCTTTTTTTTCAATAAAAATTGACATGCAACTTCTCAGATGTGGTAGAAATTCAGTTTGTGTCAAATTTAAACATTCCTTTACTCAAAAACTACCAAAGATATCAGTGATATGCCAAAGTAGCAAAATAAACTGTGATTAATCCACATTTTTGTTATAAAATACAGTATATCTGAAGTTGAAGCAATGCCAGGTCGATTTTTCACCTCTGAGGTGTTGCCAGACATGTCAACTGTACCTGTGAAACGTTTCATGTTGAAAACAAAAAGAAATAAATAGTTACAGCATTTGGCACCATGGGAACAACTCCCACCTCCAAACCTTTTCATGCAGGGATACCCAAAATATTAATAATATAAAATATGTTATAACATATAAATAATTTTTCACATATGCACACACACACACACACACACACACCTAAAAAAACAACTCACATTTGCATCTATTTTTCTCATCTTTGGCACTATCCTTTTTTTCAGATGTGGGCCTGTTGTATATTATTGGATACATCTCACTTCCAGCTGTAAAATGGTATAAAGCCAGCAGTGGCATGACCCACTGAGCCAGAGCCACCACATCACTGGTGCCATATCCATCTGCTCTTTAGCGGTGAATATCTCAATAACGCTTAATCTTACGGTGACAATCTTGGGGTGGTTTTATTCAGCAAAAGTTGCTGTAAATTTTGATAAACCGTATAACATCCCTATATTCGCTGTTGCTTTCTGAAGTTATATGCAACAACACATCAAAATCATGCTCAAACTCACTATGAAACTGTGGTTTTCAAACGAGGTATTATTTGTGTCTGTGTGTGACGTTGTTCATCTGTATGATGCAGTGAAACATGTTTTAAAACATTTTTTGAACTCTTTTTGGCTTGGTACCGGGCCTTAAGGGGTATTTCAACTGAAATATCTCACCATAATCTACTTAATTGTTAATTTGCTAAAATAACAAGTAGTCTATTTCCATTTATCAAGAGGTCTAATGTGCTAATATTGGCATAAAACATTAATTTTATAAATTTTATTTATAAACAAAGAATGATAATAAAACTGCTATTGTAAAAATTCAACAATTGATCTTCAGTCATTTTCAGTTGCTAATTTGTATTACTAGTGTGCTCCACCCCCTGCTTGCTTTGCTTGCCCACCCCTGGGTTTGGTTTACTGGATATACAATTTAAAGAGATTGTTATTTTCATGGGAATTGTTACATATGTATTATTTTCATTTTTACTTTAAAACTTTTGTAAAAATAATATTTGTCCTTTATTTCCTGCCCCAGGCATGGTTAAATCTCTTTCTCGTGGGACATATAACGTTGCTCGCGTTGTGAAGGCGGGGGTGGGGCTGAACGCACGCTAAGGAGATGCGGTTGGATCAGCTGCTGTCTTGCTGCTGCTGCTGGCGAGCTGTGTGTTCTGATTGTCACACTTTGCATTGATCATTTAAAAGCCTGTACAGCAGCTGACCTTTTGCCACTTCACATCTCTGCTATTTGCGTTGTGAAGGGGGGGGGGGCCCTGAACGCATGCTAAGGAGATGCGCTCGGATCATCTGCTGGCTTGCTGCAGCTGCTGCTGAGAGTACATGAAGTGTGTCTGCCAAAAGTATTCCAACAACTGCTGGGTTAGATGTCTGTGAACTTGTTTTAAATTGTTTGTAAGTAGGGCGTGACGTGCAAAAGTCACCATCTCACAGGTTCTGCTTCCTAAGTTTGTAATGTCTAGTCTCGCATGTCATCAAAGTGTATCTCCGAGATGATCAGGTTTCAATCACTTTACTCAACCTCCCCAGAGGTACGCTATGCTCCTGCCACTTCGCTTCTCTCCCACTCACGTTGTGAAGGGGGAAGCTGAACGCACACTAGGGAGATGCGGACGGATGAGCTCCTGGCTTTGTGCTGCTGCTGCCGAGGTACGTTTTCTGCTTATCGTGCTGTGCATCGATCATTTAAAAGCCTGTACAGCAGCTGTCCTTCTGTCTTACTGCCTTGTCTTGCGGGATGTCAAATTGACTTCTGAGAAGATCACGTCTCATTTCCCTGGTCTCCCTGGCAAGATTTTTTTTTATAATAGAGAGATAAGTATCTCACCTTAATTTATCTGCCTTCTCGCAGTGCATTCAACAACATTAAAGAAAAAGGAAGTGCTATTCCAGTGCTGGAAATCAAATCCACCCTTTGATGGTGTAATGTATACCTACTCCCTGAAATAACACTCAATCCAAACACTGTGTAACACTTCAAGTGTTGATATTCTCAAATCAACACCAGAATAAACACTTGTTAACTCAGAAAAAAATAATACTGATAAAACAATACAAAACAACACTGAAGATTTTGCTGTGTAGAGAGGGTGAGCAGTTTTAAGCTCCTCAGTGTTCATTATTACCGAGAACTTCATATGAAATGCCTTTTTCACCTGAGATGGCTGAAGAGGTATGGTGTAAGCCCGGACATCCTCAGATCATTTTACACCTGCCCCACTGAAAACACCCTAACTGGATGTGTCATGGTCTGGTATGGCAGCTGTACTTCCCTCAATCGCAAAGCCTTGCAGAGTATAGTGTTTTCTGCCTAACAAATCATTGGTGGTGATGTTACTAACCTACAAGACATATACGTTAGGTGGTGTCTAGGGAGAGTCAGGAAAATCAAAAACGACCCCAGTCTTGGAAGTCATGAACTGTTCACTTTTATCAAGTAGATGATACCAAAGCATCGGGTCATTCCATCAAGCTGCTAGGATCATAAAACCCTGAACACCACATCCTTATAGCTATTTAAAAATCTGACAATAAAGTTACTTGACTTGACTTGAATGAGAAATGGCAGTCCTGCTGTTTAAACAATTTACTGAAAAGTTTAAATCTATTGAATTTTTGATTAGAAAGAAGTATTAAAGATTCATTACATTGGATAATAGTGTCAATTAGAAAATGACTTTGAGTCTGGAGTCATACCAATATTAAAAAGAAAGCAGCATCAAAATATTGAGGGCACAGCAGAAACTAATTGGTGCACCATGTTCTACAAGTAGTGTAGATGTACCCAGGGTTGGAAAACAAAGAAGCCATAACTAGTGGATGGTGGATGATGAATAGTAATAAAATTAAGAACATAAAATTTAAAGTAATAAAAATAAGAACATAAAAAGATTAAACAAGAAAAAACTGTTCAGCCCAACAGAACTCATAAGTTACAATTACAATACATTTATGAAGCATCAAAAAGTAGCCGTAACTAAAACTGCGCTACAAGCTATGACCTCGAACCTTGAACGTAAAGTAGGGAGAGTTGGCTTAAGCATCAGCTTACAAATCTAAGGTCATGTGGTGTAAACATAAATTCAAGGTGCAAATAACCATCGAGCATCTTATAATCTATAATGTTAACAAGTTCACATACCTTAGCAGTCTCATATCAAATGACAACGACACAGAAAGTGACATGAAATGTTGGATCGGTAAGACAACAGGTGCATTCCGGGGTTTACACCAAATCTGGTCATCCTCATCTGTTAGTACAGCATTAAAAATTCGACTGTATGCCACGATTGTTATCCCAACTGCCATCTATGCCAGCCACACCTAGAACATAAAATGGATTGCTCACAAGCTCAATGTCTTTCAAAATCAATGCTTCTGACAAATCCTCAGCATCTCATACAAAGAGAATATTACAAATGATGAGGTGCTGAAGCAGAGTAGCCTAAGATCACTGAAAGATATTGTCACAGAACGCATGATGTGCTTAGTCGGACACATACTACGTCTTCCCACTCTTCGCATTCCAAAGCTTGCTATGCGCTGGATACCACAAAAGAGGACATGCAAACCAGGGAGGCCACATACCACAACTGTCGACTTACCACTGGATGAAGCTGAAAATGCAGCAGCTAACTGAGTCCATTGGAGAGCATTTGCTGCCAGATATGCTATGGAGCTTGGAAGGACCTAACCTAACCTAACCTAACCAAAAAGTAGAGGCAGTTCCCAAAGTGCTACTATGAACTACACCATCTTGAAACTTTAATATGTAATCTTGCTTCACAGTGTGAATAAATTTGCTGGTAAATGATAAAGAGGAAACCCACTCATATGATGCAAATCACAGCAATGACGCACACTGAACACTTTACATTAAATAGGCTATAAACTAAAATGAACTTTTGTACCTTGGACCATGAGCTGACCCTTTACAATTGCATCAAAAATGAAAGCAAATAAGTACCCTGCAAATGTAAATACATTAAATGCTTCATTCTACCAAAAAGTGAATAAGCTTCTGTAGTTAATAAACATAAAATGTGGAAAATGTGTACTGTATATTGTACTTCCAAGAAAATACTGTATCATGCCCATTATCCAGAAGATCCCTGCTTCTCCAGCATTCGGGCCTGAATAAATATTCCCCCTACAGTTCTTATCTATGCTGCAATCTACAATTTCTCTAAATCCTTTTCATGATCTTCAGAATCCAATAAAGCTGGTTGTCAGGCATGTGTGAAAAAACACAAGCCCCATTTCTTATTTTCTAATCCCTCTAATTCCTATACACGTTGTTTACTCCAGCAAGGCAATACAAGAAGTCTTTTTTTAATACTTAAACACTCTTAAGCATTCATGCTGGTTCACCAGCAGGTGCACACTGTCACTTGCCAATCAGGATTATATGTATTTATACCAGTTTATTTGGCACATTCTAAATACTTAAAGGACTCTTGCTGATCATTCCTCTGTCCAAGAAATAAAAGGTATTCTATGTTTGTCTTATTTAATTATAGTAGTGGGAAATTATAGTGGAGAACTATCATGAATGTCACCATTTTATTGCTGACATTTTTCATGTATCCAGCTGTTTTCTGAATGCACTTTATTCAAAAGAGAGTTCTAAGGAGTCTGAGCCTAGGCCAGCAACAGGAACAAGGCAAGCACCAACACTGAAGGAGATGCCAAACCACTACAGCACACATTCACACACACCCACATCCACACCTGACCAGTTTAGATTTACCAGTAGTGATGAGTGACATTAGTCATATATGAAACTGAATTCTCAGTGAAACTGTGGGTTTGTTTAAAAAAAATCAAGAATCAAATTTTGTTTCACTTCTAGTGAAATCTGTGCCACAGAAACATGAAGAAAGGTGTTTAGTCCTGTCTGGATGAAATTCCCCATGTGCCCATCTGTCTAAATTTTGTATTTAAGTATAGATCTGTCATTAAAAAAAAATCACCTGACTCATTTCCTGCCATGTGTAGATACAGTATTTTATTGAGCTGTCAGCCATGTTCAAAGAATATTCTTTCTGTGTCAGCTGAGGAAATTCAGTCTCCCTCAAGCAACATCAGTCCTGTTCTACACAGCCATTATTGAGTCCATTTTGACCTCATCTATAACTCCTTGGTTTGGTGCTGCCTCTGTCCAGGCTAAGGCCAATGTGCAACGCATCATCAGAACCTGTGAAAAGGTCATAGGCTGTAGTTTATGTAGTCCTATGTACTGTAATTCTAGGGTAAGGAAGTGTGCAGCAAAGATCATTGCTGACCCAACACACCCAGGGCCTCACCTATTCCAAAGACTTTCATTGCTATGCAGTGAAACCAGTGGCTTCCATCATTTTCTATGCTCCCCGCAAGAAAATGCATGATTTATGTTTACACTCCCTGCAAAGTTAATATCACATTTGAAGACGCAGAAGTCAAATTTCTAATTTTTGAATCATAAATTGAACCACATGCAGTACTATGGGTAAACAAAAAGTAAGCTTTTAACTCAGTGCATAAAATTTAAATATAAATTGAGAGATTTACATTTCTAAATAATCTTGCAAATATGTCCTCCATGAAGCTTAGTTGCCTGATTGATGATCAAGGAGTTGAGGTATCCCGTGAAGAATCCAGCAAGGAAATGACACACAATCAACAATTGAGGGGTTTGGGGAATTGGAGACCCTGTGAAGCAACAGGTGCCGAAAATGCTGCTAAGCATTGAAACACAGTTGACAAACTTTTCCCCTGATAAAACCTGCACTACACTTCAAAAACAGATGCACTGCACATTTGAGCTACTGCCAAGACCACCAGAAGGAGAGATAGGCTGAAAGTTGCATCCAATTTTGCCCCCCTTGTCCCCCACTGGCAAATATGTCAATCCAATCAAACCTCAAAATCAGTGATGTTTCACGATTAGGGCTTGTACATAAATTAGTGCTAGACCTTACCGTTCTCTACAGACCACTGCAAGGTCCAAATTCCATTCTCTTAGAAACAGTTATTCACTCTTATTAATTCTCCACCAGCAGCAGGGAACCCGCGAGAGTGCATTTCTGAGGCTTATTCAGAGGTGAAAACTGCATGTGCGATGCCTGATTATTTTCATATCATAGAACTAACTAATAAATGACCTACAAATGATGGCATACAGCAATACAACATTTGCATCATGGTAAAGTCAGACAACACACCTCACTCAATTTTGGTGAATCGTGATGCAGCCTTCCTCTTTGTTGCACCCCCTGAAATGCCATCTCTCACCCCTTGGGGGTGCAGGTACCCCAGGCTGGGAACCCCTGACCTAAATAGTTTTTTACCAAATGCAGTAATTCTGACTAATCAGACCTGAGCTTCTTCTACGTATCTACTGTCACGCACGCGCGCATGGGAGGCAGCTAAAGGGCTCGAGTGAAGGCAGTTCTGAGGCATGCCGGGATGTGGCAGAGTGCACTAACTCATTTTCTCACTTCCTTGTAGACCAAACCCGGGAGGCTCCACCTGGCTCTCTTGACATCACTTCTGGGACCGAACCAATGGAAACAGACCTTACCAGCTCCGGCCCCCCCGATGTCACATCCGGGCCTGATCCAATGAACAATGAACACGTGCCCGATCCTTATGACCTCACTTCCTGTCTTCCCCTTTAAAAGCCTACCCTTTTCCCTTCTCCCACAGTCTGGTTTTGGACTCCGTTGTATGCACTTCAGTGCCAGTTGCGTGAAAACGACTTTTGCAGCCAGGATACCAAATTATATGGGTGGCTGCCCCAAACCTTTATCTGTCTTTGTTTCGTTTTGTGACACTACGCATACCTGCACTCTAGACTACCTGGACTTTTTTAGTCCTACTTTATCTCTTTATATTTTGTACTTCCCTTGTATGGAGCATCAAATTTTATCATTTTATATTTTATCTTTTAATATTTATCTTTTAAATGCTGTGTTCTCCTGGTATATTGCACCAATACCATCAAGACAAATTGCTAGTACACATTAGTGTTCCTAGCCAATAAAGTGAGTTGTGATTCTGATGTGTTGTTGTTCTACTGGTACAATCAGTCCTAAAGATGCATCCGAGACAGAGAAGAAACTCAAAGCTCAATAGTATATGGAATGTGCCTACCATTAATGTCATCTGCAAGTATCAAGAAATCACAAAGGCCAGTCCCTAGGTAAACACTGTGATTAGTTTTCCTGTGTAGAAAATACAGTAATGATGGTGCATTTTGGTGTGTGTTCATTTTTGGTGTGCAACACAGCATACAAGTCTCTCTCATCACTAGTCACCAGTCAGCCAAACCTGCATGTCTTTGGGATGTAGGGGGAGTAACGGGAGAGAAATATATCTCTCTTGTTCCCACAATGATGTCACAGAGTTCTTTTTTGTTTCACCGCCATTTTCTCTTTCTGTCTTAGGCACTTTTTTCTCACTTATGAGATGCTTCTTTCTCTCTGAGTCTGAGTAAGTGGCCATTTGCATTTGCTAACTGCTGACTTTCCTTGGGTGAATTTGCTCTCAATTGTAACAAATTTCTGAAATTGTAAATAGATGTTCATCATGATTATGCCTCTCTGCTTTAAAAATGAGGGATGGAGGAAGTTAGGTCAACTCCAAAACCTAAAAGTATGAACATGATGCAAGACATTTAATTATATATGGAAACTGTTTCACCACTGGTTCTCCCCATTGGAAAAATGATTCTTATAACACAGTACAAAAGCCTTCAAATGTTCTCCTAAGGTGCACTTTTTCTAGAAAGATCACCGCTGGACAGGTATGGCCCAAAAGGCTCACTGTGGCCCTTCACATTTTTTGATTTTGAAAATCCGAGACCTGAAGATTAAAGTTTGCTAAAGGATCCTCTGACAACTGATGTTGGTAATGTTGATTTAAAATAGTCTCGTTGTAATTTGCACTTCTGATTGATAAAGTTTACAGTGAGAAACCCTTAAGCATCCCAACCAAATTTACATCCTGAGCAGTACACATACACATAACACTAAACAAGGACAAACAAATATGTGGCATCACTACACAACAGTTATTCTTGACAGGTAGCCAGGTACTGTCCTAAGCTGCTGATCCTACAAAAAAAAAATACTTCTGCGGTCAACTCCAGTACAGCTTGCAGACATAATTAGCCACTGCCACTTTTAATGAGATAGGAATTGTTACTTATTACTTGACTGATGCCTTTACCCAAGGTGACTTACAACATTTCAGTTATGATTGGTTACATTTCTGTTGTTTTACCAATTGGAATACAGGCAGGTGAAGTGACTTGCTTATGGTCACACAGTGTCAGTAGTGGGATGTGAACCCACATCCTCGGGGTTTGAAGTCTTCAGTCCATAGTCTACTGTCTACTATTCTAAATGTGTAGAATACAGGAAATGATGGACAGGCACCTGGTCCAAAGTTAGTAGCTTCTTAAACTGGATCAATAGATTTTTTTTTTCTTGCCTGTGTAGTGCACTCTTATCTGTTGACAACCTTATTTCTTCCTCGTGGAAAGATATTCTTTATTTGTATTTATATTCTGACTCACACAACCTCTGCCCAGCAGGAAGCAACTAGGAAAGCAGAGAATCTGCCACACCTCAGAGGGACACGTAGGCAGCTTAGGCATAACAGGGATCAGTTCAGCGGACTCCCAGTCCTCTTATTGTGCATATACATATATTTCAATTGCAGCCAATGTACAAAACACATTTGGCAATAATGAACCCATAACCCTAAAAACTTTACATTTATTTACTGTAAATATAATTATATTTTACCTTCCCATACAACTCCCAAATACAAGTTGGCATTTTTTTTAACAACAGGTAAACAGACCATGACATAAAACCGGAGCAGGGACTGAAATTGTGTGCCTGGTAAATAAACAGCTCCACAGATTATAAGAACACAAGAAACTGATTGTACAGTTTCCACAACATAACAGATAGTAAAAGGAATTAATTACACTAAGTACTTGATGACACTGAAAACATAAATAGTGGTGATTGCTCAATGTGTAGCAAGTACAGTTGGAGGCTAGCCATGATATACCATGCTTTCATCATAAGCAGTGGTAAACATGTAAATATATGTCGCTTTGAGACTAGCATGTTTAACCTAAAAGAGTGAATCACTTCAATCGAGGAGATCCAGTAAAACAAGCAACTGTTGAGGTTACTGCAGTGCCTCACCTTTCTTCTTCTTTTTTATTTTTCTCAGGATTTTTCATTTTCCATGTTCCTTTGCTGTTGCCCTGTTTTCATTTTATCTTGTGTTTGCAGTTTGACCCCAGTCCCTTATGCTAGTCTCGGTCAATCTGAATTTTCAGGTGCACCTTTAATGCAGTCAGTAGATCCCGAGAGTTGTGCACAGAGGGGGTCACCTTCCGCTGTCACTGCTGCTTTGCCCTGGCTCTTCGTTGTATTTACTTTTGTTTTTGTTTGGCTCTTCTTTGTGCTTTCCTGTTCTCTTCAAGGGTTGAGGTCTTTGGATCATTTTCATATTCTTTCCAGTTTAGACTTTATTTTGGTTTTCAGGATGGTGCTTTTTGAATCAATGGACTTTGGTGCACATATTACATACTATTTTGTGAATAAATTATTTGACTTTTAATTGACATTTTTTCAGATCTTTTGTAATTTTTCTTGAATTATGAGTTTCATTTCTGAAATTTTGCTTTTAAAAACGATAATATCAATTTGTTTTGAATTTATTTACTGACTTCTTTATTTATTTTAATAAATTATTTGAGTAAGTAAGACTAGGTTTCTTTTATTTGTGTGTTCTTTGTTTACTATAAAATATTATTTTTTGGACTTTTACTTACCATTTTTGTTACTACTATTATGTTTATTTATTTTTTACCAATGTATTATGTGTTTATCTTTTTTCCTTCTGCTTTTTGGTTGGTACCTCAAAAAGGTGAGGCCACCCTGATGTCTCCTCTAAACAATTACCCTCATCCTATATATTTCAGGCTGGAAAGCAGGGGCCTCATGTATACAACCTTGCTTAGATTCCATTGTAATATTTTGCATATGCACAAAAAAGTCAAATTTATAAAACCGCATTGTACACCAGGGGCCTCGTGTATAAACGGTGCGTACGCACATAAATGTTGAGTACTCCTGTTTCCACGCTCAAATCACGATATATAAAACCTAAACTTGGCTTAAAGCCACGCACATTTTCACACCAGCTAAATACTTGGCGTACGCAAGTTCTCTGCTTGGTTTTGCAAACTGGCGGCACCCAGTGTCAAAGCAGTGCTTTTGTTCCTGTGTGGTTTCCATTTTATTTTTAGATCCACATCTCTGACATGGCTTTATTATATTCACTGAAATTAACTGCATATTATTAATTAGTTTAAGGCATCTGATTGTAATTAACCTGTAACAATATAATGGCCCATGGAATGGCCAAACTATTCCAAACACCATAGCTGCTTTAGCGTTATTACTCTCAAGTATTTATCCCACTGTATCTGAGTGTGGAATCACAGCTCTTCAGCAGTTGATCGGAAAGAGAATTATGGGTATACAGCATCAAGCACACACTGCCTTAGCCATGCACGCTGTCTATTGAACTGCTCTCATACGGCAAACGCTTTAGAGCCTTTCCTGTACGGACCTCGCGATTCAGAAACAGTTTCATCCCAAGAACTATCATTTAAATAATCCATATTGTTAATGATTAAATATGTGAGGGCTCGGTGTCGCAGAGCTAGCTAATTCACGGATTGTTCCTGCCTCACAATGTATTCTTGCTGGGGCTGGCGTGACACTGGAAGGGTAGATGGATAGAATAATTTAACACGTACTACGAACATATTTCAATGTTGCTTAAAAGTTTTGAAGAATCGGCGTTCTAAGCTTACAGATGGCTTAACATCAATTACAGAGCTGATTGTGTGGTGATTGGTTACTTGGAGAAAGAAAAGAACAGGAATTAGAGGTTAGTACGTTTGAGAGAGACAGTACTGCTGCAATAAATTATTTCATCAAAGGTCACGCACAGCGCAGCAAGCATCTTGCGGGAGACATGAACAATCACTGCACCACTGTGTTCCCATGTTTAATAACATGCTTTAACTCCTAAAATGATATCAAGTATACATCTCAGTATTTTAATTATTCCGAGAGCTGTGATATCACGAATGTAATGGATTCTGTGTCCAGTCGGAGGAAGAGAAAGCCTGTTTAAGAAGCATATTGTGATTCACACACTTAAAGCACATAGAAGAACACATACAAAACAAAGCATTTAACCTGCTACTTTAGTTACCATGGGATTTGAGAAACTAGTAAATTAAACAATTTAAAGATTTAGTTTATGATGCTCTACTTTAATGACAAAATAAACTACGCGATTAAAGTGGAAATTTCGAGATTAAAGTTGACATTTCATACTTTTTTCCCCACTGTGTGGCTATTTTTTTTTCTCTGTACCCTAATAAGCTTTCATATGACACTCAGACTGTGGGCTACAACTCACATTTTCACAGCAACTTTGATATCTGACAACTTCTTTTTTATTTCGGGCACTGTGCAACTTTGTGAACTTGAGCTTTCAAGTTTCTCTGACACTCTCTGTCACTCGATCAACTTCCTTTTGTTGTTTATACCACTGTTTAAACCAACAAATAGTACGTTTTTCCTTGCCTCCACTTGGTATTTGCTGAAATTCTTCTATTTTCCCCCCATGCTTTTGCCACTGCTTTTCCACAGAATGCTGAGCTTAAGGGCTATTTATATTGCTTTGCATATTCAAAGAGGCATAATTCTGGGAGGTGACGGGGTGGGACAGCAGGCACGTGCACATGCGTTACTTTTCACGCTGACCGGTATTTATGGAACGGAAGAATATGTAAGTTGCCGTCCACACAGATTTATGCCTCTGGATTTTTTTGTGCGTACACACATTTCTGCTTTTGTCCTTATGCCATGTTTTAGTGTGAATTCTACGCACTATGTTATGCATGAGGCCCGAGGTCCCATGGCAAGTTCCTTTATAAATCTCAAATCGACTTAAAATTATGTACTTGCGCACACGCTTTTATCCGCTCCTGCCTGTAATTATACATGGCTTTAAAAAAATGCCCTTTTGGAGTATTCATGACCTAATCACCATACAAGTTTGATCTTGTCCCTGATTGAAGTCTTTACTTTTAAACAATGGGACAACACTGAAGACAAAACACCAGTGAATGTGATCTTAAGGTGCTACTGACATTTGCCGGATTGTAATATGTGGCCAGGGCGGACAGAAGCTCACTGTGCCCTATCTGATAAATGCACTGTTATTAACGTAAGACTCAAGTAAAGGTTATTTTCACAATTTTTAAGGCCACGCTTAATGTGAATATGTTGATCAATGAATTAGGTGTATGGGGACTTAATGATAGCATTGCTGTCTCATAGTAAGGAGTATAGAGGTTGCATCCTGGGTGCTCTTTGATGGAGTTTGCATTTCGGTCCACATGCAAAAATACTGTATATCTCATTCTTATTCTGCACCTGATTGTGTTCTTACTTACACTGTTAATCAATCCATAATACGTATAATTATCCATACTTGGCTGTATTGCTTTGTATAGAGTTACTTTTTAGTTATTTTATATGTAACTCAGGGAGCAGTATAGGCAAACACATAACCAATTCTTGAAAAAAATTATATATAAGTAAACATTTCTCATTGTCATTCTATACCTGATTGCATACTGTAACAGCGTATACTGGTACTCAAGTAATAATGCCTTAGTTAGCAGTTTAACAAGTAACTGCTGAGCAGTTAATAATAAATAATAATAATGAATAAGTAAAAAATGACATTATTGCTCTGCGTGAACATCCACTTGTCTGTTAGAAAGAAATTTAGTTTATGTCATATGGTTAACATTTTCCACTGTGTCAACAGTACTGTTAAAATCTTGACATCTCAAAGCCATTCAGTTGTATAGTGCAGTTTTCTGATATAATCTATATATTCTTAAACTTATACAATGGTCAAGTTAAGGGGCACACAATATTAGGCTGGGATGGGATTTAAAAATGTAAGCTTCACATTTCAAGTCAATAAATTGTCTAATAGACCTTTATAAAGAAGAGACTGCTAAGGATGCAAAGTACTTACTCATATAAAGAATTCACTCAGGCTAAAATAAAAATACTGTAAACGCTTTACCAACTGTGATTTAGAGATATGTCAAAGTGACAAAAGGAGTAGACATGTTATATCATAAGTATTTGCAGCAGTGGGAATTGTGTTAAGTAACTAAAAGTTATGATTTTAACTTCATTGCACCATAAAACAGTCTTGTGTGTTATGAGTGAAAAGATGAGTGAAATTCAGCCAAAAAGCATATTTGTAAGGCACATAATTTGATTTATCTTGCTGACTCTTATTTACTCAGAGCATTTAGCAAAGATTAGCACATCATCACTTTACAAATATTTGTCTTAAAGAAATGCCGCCTTACACAAGATGTTAGCAGATTGAAATATCAATATGGATATGTCAAATATTTAACCAGACTGCTGTATCAATGCATTTTTTTATTGAAAGCTTATTCTGCAGATCACGCAAAGCTAACACCACAGCCCAAAGAGATGGTAAGCAATTTAAACAAAGTTAAATGAAAAACATATTCATATTAAATGTTTGCTCATTCATTAAATGTTTAATGTGCTCAGCCATGCTTAACAGTGTTATTTTTACTTGTGTAATTTCATGCTTGGAAATTTTTTTTAAAAATCAAATTACGGTTAGATTTAATTCAGTACATACTGTACGTCAAACTAAGCACTTATGCATATGGCTACAATGCACAATTATGGTAATGCATAAAATGTTGCTTCCACACCCAATGTTAATTGCAAGCATAAAAAGAGAGGGACTTCTTTGCCTTCGGCTTTTAATCAATCAACACACATTTATAACAGTCATTTATAAAATACAGAGACAAAAAAAATAATATTCTCTTGCCAAATTTAAAGAATACTGTCACAAATAGAGAGAAAGCAGAAGGAAATAAAAGCCCTAAAATAAACCTTAAGGAAAGTTTTTAGAGCTAAAAAAAGTACTGATCAACTGCCAACATTAAATAGCGCTATTTAACATACATTTTCTTTAGTTATAGATCTTTCTTTTTCTTGGTATACTGCTCCTGAATTTTATTGATGATTGAGAAATTCTTATCTTTGAATGTGACAGGCAAAGTGCCCAAAAGATTCTTTATATTTGTGATAGATGTTTAGGTTGCACTTTAATTAAAATAACTTTGTCCTTCCATATTAATTTTTTTGTAAGTACAATATAAATATAACTATCCAATGAGAATTTGCAATGTAAATGGAGTAAATGTATGGATATACAGCATTTCTCATTATTCAAAACCTGATTATGTACTTAACTCCTGAAGGTGATGAGCATTAATTTAAAGTGGTCTTATGCTAGCATGCAAACTGTATGGAACAACAAAGAAGGGTTGGGAAGCCAGTCAGGTCTCCATTTATTACAGGCTAGCAAGAAAGGGAATAAAAAAAGTAGAAAGCACATCATGGCACACTGCGGACAGACTGTTAATTGTTGAATCTTAAAGCCAGGTCCTCCAATGCACTCTCCTTCTCTATCTGTCACACTCTTCTTCTTCCCTTTCTGCCACACTATCAGTAGAAGAGGAGGCCATAATTTACAGGTCCTCTGATAGTAGACGCCACAGCAGGATTTTAGAAAGCCACTCTTCACCTTTCTTGAAAAGTAAGCAGTCATGTACATTAAAATTCAAGCCTAAAGCATTACCTCCATTCGCTGTCTCTTCAAGTGGACTGGTCCCATGTCACATCTGTGACAGTGTCTACTGTGCATCAATCTATTTAATACAA
Organism: Polypterus bichir lapradei; assembly: GCA_026402145.1. Classification (NCBI taxonomy): domain Eukaryota; kingdom Metazoa; phylum Chordata; class Cladistia; order Polypteriformes; family Polypteridae; genus Polypterus; species Polypterus bichir. Next base: position 13,868,411 of record JANRMT010062822.1, read on the forward strand.
TACAATTTATTTTTGTATAGCCCAAAATCACATAAGAAGTGCCGCAGTGGGCTTTAACAGTCCCTGCCTCTTGACAGCCCCCCAGCCTTGACTCTCTAAGAAGACAAGGAAAAATTCCCAAAAAAACCCTTGTAGGGAAAAAATGGAAGAAACCTTGGGAAAGGCAGTTCAAGGAGAGACCCCTTTACAGGTAGGTTGGGTGTGCAGTGGGTGTCAAAAAGAAGGGGGTCAATACAATACATGCCCAGAACAGAACACAAGTAATCCTCAATACAATATAAAAATAAAAATATTACAAGTACAATGCAGAAGTTAACAGTAGATGATATCACATAATATGATTTGGATTTGTTTAGAGTCCTGGAGACCTCAGCCATCAAGTTGCCTCCCCCCTATTGGCCATTCCACAGCTGAGATAGTGCTGGACCAGCCAATCTGATGAAAGGACCCCTGTACCGGACGATTCCTGTGATCCTCCATCAGAGATGACTTTACCTTAGGGAGGCAGTACAACCTGGCAGTAGGGCAGTGGCACCAAGTGCCACATTTGAGTACCGAGAAGAGAAACAGAATAGGTAAGGGTTAGTAACAAATTATAACTATCATATTACTTATGTTTTAGTGCTAATGACTGACAACAGAGATGCAGTCTTTACAGTTAATCAGTTAATTTAAGCCAGGGGTAATGCTGAAAGTCAAGTGTAGATATGTTCTATTTCAGAATTATTACTGGATGGTAAGGTATGGTATGGAAAAAAAGTGAACAATAATTATTTTTTTTATTAACACTAATGAATAATTTCAGCCCAATCACCTGAATGCTCACTTTTATTATTGAAGATACAGGAAACTAAAGAGTATACTGTGGTACTAACAATAGAACAGAAATAAAAACATTAACCGTGAAATAAAATGCAATTAAATGCAGGTAATTAAATGCATGCTAGAGAACATAAGATCACTGACAATAAATTGAAGGCTATTCAGTCCATTTTGTTTCACCTATTGATTAGTATACTGTGCTATTAATCTACTGTTTACTTGATAACTGGCTGCTCAGCAGCAAATGTGAGCTGAAGAACAATGGAAGAGCAGTACAGGACAATAAGAAGAGATTACTAGGCAAACAGTCTCCCATGGCTATAGACAGCTGTGCATAATGAAGTTAGACAGGAAGCACAGATACAAGTGCATAGGTGATGAAGTACACATCTAGCAGTGTAGGGTGGGAGAAACAGAAAACTCTCTAGAGTGCAACTGTTCATATCATAAGAGGATATTATGAACAGCAAATGGCATCAATAGATTTTGTGAAAAGCACTGTGATAATATGGTTGGATTCTCCATATTTATCTTTCTCGTGTATTATTGTATACTGTATATGGGACGTCTTAGTTTTATAGTGATCTCCACCATTTTGTCTTTCTACCTAATGAGTTCCCCTGTCTGATTTAGTTGTTAAGGCTGGTTGCCTGACCACGTGATACAGTGGTGCAAAGCAGTGGTGCCAGTTCTTTTTCTCTGTATAAGATGCTCAAGTTTCACCATCCAAGTCTTTGGATTTAAATAGAACAGCAGTATTTTTCAAGTCTCAGTTATAGCCAGTTCCTGATGTGGAGACACGTAAGTGCCAGTACTCTCTTAGTTTAAGTCTCATTTCTAAATAAAGCAGGACCTGCCTCAGAGCTTTGAATGCCAGCATATACATAATTTAGATCGGAGAGTGTCAGAGGGATCCTTCTTGGATTTCCAATCACCGAGATATACTTACATTAGGAAGGGAAGTCTCAGGCAGGACCATCTATGTATACTTGAGTGAAGATCGGTGGGCAGTTTTGTGATGCTTTGTGTATGCTGGTACGCTAATTAAGACTGCCAGTTCTCTAAACTGGAACATACTTTAAGACCTACTTATAGCCAGGAAATCTCAGTTTTAGTTTCAGTAGTAACCATTTTCTAGCTTTATTCTATGATTTTTGTCTGACAAGTTGTGCTTTTGGCATAATAGATTTCTCATAGGCTACTGGTAATGACCTTTCATTGATGATCCTTCACCATCAAAACTTTTTTCACAGATTATGACTTCTAAATGTATTTAATTTTTTTTCTTCTTTTTAAAAATGTTTTTTTTTTTTCAAAATAGGAAAGGTGATACATGTAGCATGTGATGTACTACCTAGCTATAGAGTGATATTCAAAAGGGCACAAATGAACAAGCTAAAAACAGAAGGGGCATTTACTATAAAGCTAATTTTTATGAAGAAAGATCTACCTTTAATTTCATATCATATGACTTGTTCTTAGAAGAAGTGACATCTGATCAAACCATTCTGAAGTCCATTGGAGTTGAGACAAATTAAAAAAACAGAGAAAATTGCTTCAAGTTTGAGCATCTATACTGTCTCCTGCAGCTGTAAGTTATTGTGTTATGTAGGGACAAAGCTACATTAAAATACAGTTCTGTTTCATTCTGACTTTATGCACTGTTTGCTTATTGATTTGGAGATTGGGCAGTACTGGATTGATCGTTCATGGTCATTGATTGCATTAACCTGCTCCTGATCATGAATGCTCTCTTGCTTGCCCCCAAAAGGTACCCCTTATAGATCAGCCTCAGCAAAAAAAAAGAAAAAATCAAAGTCCAAAAAAAAATACTAACAAGTATAAACAATGGGAAACAAGAAGACTGAGAATTTTACTAACTGAATGAGGAGTCTGCGTATATGTATGCAAGTTTTATATACTGTATGATATTTATTGCCCTTTATCACACACGAGCGCATGGGGAGTGGCTTAAGGACCCAACGGGCACCGCGACAAGCCGTGCTGGGGGACAATGGCAGGGTACTAACCTCTCTTTTCTTGTTCCTTTAGAAAGACCGAAGCACCGCCGCCATAAACAAACCCTTTCTAACCTCCAGTCCCCCAAAGATGACATCACTGTCCCCCCCATCATTTCATCACTTCCTGTTCCCCGTCATAAATTGTCCGACCTGCTTAATTTTTTTGTCTGTTGTACTCTGTAGAAAACACTGAAGCTCTTTTCATTTGTTTTACAGTATATGGGGCCTAAAAACCCCAAACCTTTATACTTGTCTGTGCTTTTTCATTACACCCTATAAAATGATAAACATCCTGAGAAGAGAGAGATTGTGTCAGATAAAAAGCTTGTATTTTCCTTTTTAAACAGTTTGAGTTTGTCTGACATAACAATTAGAATAATCAATTGCTAAATAAGTTCATATTTTGTCACATTTTCTTAAAAAGTGTGATGATGTAACCCTACACCTACACTCAGTCTGACCCCTTGATGCACATATGACCAGCTTATCTTAGAAGAGAGCTTGCCTGAAGTTGATGTAATTTTTAATGGGTGGATTTGATAATGTGCCCATATAATTATTTGAAACCTGTAAAACATCACTGTAAGTGTAACAAAAACAAACTTCATCATGAAAGTACAAAAGAATTTTAAACTTCAGGATTAAACAGAATTTAAATCAATAAAACACAATGAAAACTTAATGTCACATTTATTAACGAAAGTGAGAAGAAATTTAAGTAAAATTTCACAAATTACATAATGTATTCATGTATACAATATAGTTCTAAATCAATTTAACATGGAAATATTTAATCAATAGCCATTTGGTTTGTAAAAAAACAGCAATACATACTCTTTGACTTACATATAATGTAACTTCTCTAGATTTTGTCATTTCTCTTTTTTTAATCCAAACCTTTGTTTGGTGGCCTGTCATTTATTTACTTTTTCCATGAATCATCTAGAAGTAGTCCATCATCACAGTGACATCCCAACATCCCTGGTACTTTTCTTGTTTGTCCTTGATATTTTGATGTAATTGTGCACTCTGCTTTTCCTTCACTGCTCCAAGATGTTTAGTGTAAATTTCAAATTACGTATCCAAAAAGTGAACTATGAGACTCTTTTTGCAACCTGTGGACACCAGAGGGAACTCTGGCTCCCCAAACACCCAACACAAGCATATTCAGACACAAATTAAAAGGCTAAAAAGTTTTTATTTGCGGGAAACTATTTCTTATAAGTGTTTCCCACATCAGCCACAAGTGTAAGCAATACACAAGCTCTATTATAACTCTTTTCTTCCTTCTCTCACTGTCACTGCCTCCTCCACTCCTCCATGCAAGCATTGTCCTCCTCCTCCCAACTCCGGCTCAGTGATGTAAGGCACTCAGCTCCTTCTATCTACCACCCAGGAATACTGGTGCTTCGTACATGTGGACAGAAACGGAGACGGAAGCCCCATGAATCAAGACTCCCAAGTCCCTGCAGCACCCGATGGTGGCCACTACGGAACCCAGCACAGCTGAGCTGAAAAACTCCATGTCTCAAATGCCCTGTTGGAATCTGAAGCATTACTGCTATCTAGTGAACCGGGTGAGATAATGCCCTGTGCACGGTCTCTTCCCTGGTCCTTCCATCCCATGGGCGTCTCAGCCAGCATCCTTATCCTCCTCCTTCCTCACAAACCCAATCGCTTAAACTTAATGTTAATACATGTTTCACTATTTCATTATATTTTGGATCTTCATTGTTACTTAAAAGCTTAGAAATTACTTCTTTGAATGATGCCCATGCCTCTTGTTCCAGGTTATTCATTGCACCATTAAGTTCTACATCAGAAATCATCTTTCTAATATGAGGTCTGGCAAAAAATGTCATCTTTCAATTTAGCCTCAGACAAACTTGGAAACATTCGGCACAAATACATAAAACAGGCCCCAACTTTTGATCGGGCTTTGACAAACTGCTTCATTAAGCCAAGCCAAGCAGTGGTAGCAACACTTAATCTGGCTCCACCAAGCTACATCTGATGATGTCTTTGGCACCAAGCAGTAGCTTTTTTCTTACTGGCCATTTCTTCTGCACCCAATGTAAATTCTTGGCTCTGCTGTCACACCTACAAAGAAAAGCTGGGAAATTTGTGAGCCCTGCCTGCTATCCCAGTAAAATACAGAGAACGTTCAGGACCTCACATCAATCAACAGTGCTCATTGTAGTGTATAAGTAAAAAATTGCTAACTGTTCAAAAAATAACTATTTTGTTTTAAGAATAGATGTTAATACTAAGAACTATTAAATTCAAAAAAATTATCATTAAAGTAAAATAATATTTAATTAATTATACTGCAAAAACAATGAAAATAAATTTAATTTGCAGCTAAGAAATGTGTTTTGTAGAAAGCTATGTAGCTGCTATGTGATGGAAAAAAGTGGTTTTGGTTTTTGAATTTAATACCCAAAAATGCATAAAAATCATATGAAAACAATCAAAACAATTTTTTAATGTATATCTGTATCCAAAGATTTCTTATCATGAAAGTAAATGAAAACCCTGAACGTATACACGCTGCTCAGTTACATTAGGAAAAGGATTCACCTGCATTTACTGCCAAGTTTCCGTCATTTCCTAATTGTGCAGATTGAAGGAAACTGGGTCAGTATTGTCTCCAAGGACAAATATTTCCAGCTTTGTTGCATCCTGTCAAAAGAGTGACAGTTAAGACAGTAACACTGATTATGGCATGTGCCGTATGTCTGAAAAACTAAAACAATCATAATGAAATTAAATAAAAAGTACAAAACGAATATAATCACATCAAAACATGCCTTTTGAGTCCCATATTTCTAAATAAGAATATTTCAGTATTTTTCTTCTGTAAAATTTGCCTTCAGTTATTACTATATTTGGTGAAGTTGTTATCTAAGGTCACATGCATCTCAGGATTCGGCATAACTCTTTACATGCGATCTTTTACACTTGAAGGCTAAGTGTTTTCTTCACTGAACTGAGCCAGCAATCTTCTAGTTTAGATGCCTGCATCTTGGCCATTCCACCACACTAAAGCCTGGCAAAGCATCCTGAATTGTTGATTTGCCCTTTAGGATTCACAACCCTTGAATCTTCTAACTTGTTTGGCATAGAGTGCCAGGTACAAAATCCAGTGGCTTTTATTCTCATTGTATCATGAGTAAAAAGGAGAGCTTCTTTTAGCTTCTTTTTAGCTGTAAGGCTTTTAGGTCTGATAGATTTTAGTTAGATAGTAGAAAGCTAAAGTCCAGGCAAGAATGAACTGATGTTAAGAAAAGCAAAGCTTTATGGGTTTGTGTATTCTTTAATAAATGCTTGTTTCAGCAATTGCAAAATCACTTGGGTCAATGTTAGGGCAGTAACATGTTCTGTAATCCCATGCACCCAGGAATAAAGCAATTTCTTGTGATATCCCAATTTAGTTTGGGGAAGTTACTATTTTTGATTTCAGCACATCATATTATAAAAAGTTACTTATTCAATCAATCAGGATTGCTATTATGAATGTCATGAGGCCTGCACTTCCCCAATAAAGCTGTTCATTGACCTGACTTTGTCTCTTTGCCTCCACATGCACCATTGGCTGCTAGTTTTTAACCATACATGGTGATAATACGAATTCCAAATGAGTTTTGAAGATACTTGAATGCAATGCAGTTTAAATAACACTGCTAATTTTGAAAGCATGCTTTTCATCCAGGTAGCCATGTTGGCAAACTAGATTAAGCAGTTTGTTGGAGAATGCATTATTATGACATATTATCTGCAGTTTTGTCTTTTTTTAAACTTTTATTAAACCAAAAGAAAACAAGAAACAGAACAATATCAGCCAATTTTACAATCGTAATGATAAAATAAGGCACTCTTTCCACTGCGCGGCACAGTGATGCAGTGGTAACACTGCTGCCTTGCAGTAAGGAGACCTGGGTTCTCTTTCCCGGGTCCTCCCTGTGTGGAGTTTGCATGTTCTCCCCGTGTCTGCGTGGGTTTCCTCCAGGTGCTCCGGTTTCCTCCCATAGTCCAAAGAGATGCAGGTTAGGTGCATTGGTGATCCTAAATTGTCCCTAATGTGTGCTTGGTATGTGGATGTTTGTGTGAGAGTTTGTGCCCTGCGGTGGGCTGGCACCCTGCCTGGGGTTTGTTCCTGCCTTGCACCCTGTGCTGGCTGGGATTGGCTCCAGCAGACCCCCATGACCCTTTGTTAGAATATAGCGGGTTGGACAATGACTGACTGACTCTTTCCACCAGCATTCTCTCCCTGTATTCCAAAGATAACCAAAAAGGGAGGCAACAAAATCAAATTAACACCACAGCCTCTAACAAAAGGCATGACTGACATGGGAAGCCCAAAAGGAGGAGGATAAAGATAAGCACACACAAAAAGACAGCATCCTAGAGTTATGGAGACATCACCGATCAGCAGCCATCCAACACCAGACCCGTGGTACAACTGACGGCCATTTTTACTTTTTCGAGTGAAATGACCCTTTAATCCATACCTCAGAAAATTCTGGAAAAATCACAAGTAAAGAAATAGGGTTTCCATAAGTTTAAAGAGAGAGAATTGCATAATCCCCAGAAAGAGCAATAATTTACCAGCAATCTTACCAAAACAGGATAGTGTCTGCTAAGTAGAACTAAGGGGATGAGAAGTGAGAATCAGGAGAAGAAAGAGATGAAAAATAAAACAGAATTTCAATAGAGAAAACTGAAGACAAACACTCAAACACCACAGACCAAATGGAAGATAGAGCAATGCTATCCAGAAACGTGTGAAAAACAGCAGCAGAGATATTCAGAGTGCAGAGATGACAGTGGGGAACCTTAAATTTAGTGTTCCCACTATTTTTTATTTAATAAAGATATATTTTAAAAATCTATTTTTTAAGACAACTGGTGTAAAACTTCAGTAAAACACAAGTTTAAAGGGTTCACTATTTTTATGTTTTAGTAGTTCAACACCTTCTTGACTGTTCCTTTACAACTAAAGTATGAAAGGTGGGTAATCCATCAATGGCTGGTTCCTGCACTGCATCTATCGCTGGTGGTTTAGTTTCTGATCCTATAAAAAAAGATTCAGAATGTGGATGAAAGCATTGATAAATCAAAAGCTGTGTTTCTGCTGCACATCTAATAAAGTTTTCACCTTTCTGCATTGCTTCTGCATCAAGACTGCTGGCAATATTATCTTTGGCTCATTGGGTGGAGCTTCTTCTTAGCCTATTTATTTGTTTTGCTTACATGTTTTATCATCACATCTTATAATAACACTTACAGCCAAGCCCTTCCTTGACTGATATGATTTTCTCATTTGTGTTTGCCTACTCTGGTGGGTGAGAAAATAATACAGAACTCCCTGATTTCTTAAAGAAAAAAAATATGAGGGAGGAAAGTGAAATGTCACGATAAGTCTGTCATTGGCGAATGTCTGGCTTCTTATCAGATCAGTGACGAGTCTTTCTAGGGGGAATTACAAGTAGGCAGAGAACTTATATGAGTAAACGTTGCCTTTTAAACTATTGCCATGATGTGCAAAATCCCAGGATTTTTCACTAGAAGCTTCAGCAATGTCATCTTACATTTCACTTATCTTTATGAATGTTGGCTCAAGTTACTTTTTTTAAATCTTATTTTGTTAACTTTGAAACATTTTTTTATTTGGCAAACTGGAAATGCCAGCTTGTTTCATGGAAGAATTCTTTTTAAACCTTTCAAGCCTGTACCATGTAGATACTGCAAACACAGTATACTATTGAGAAACATCACTATAGATTTTGAAGTTGAACACAACAAAGCGTAGACAAAGTGTTTTTGAGAAGGTCACACTCGTTGTTTCAGTGAGGAATCTTCTCCCACCTGAGGGCTGTCTTGTAGAATCATAAATACATTTATCTATTTTCTGTGTCATAAACTTGGCAAAGAGACACAAAAAGGTTTGGGGCAGCCACATGTATATTGGTTTCCTGACTACGAAATTGGCTGAATAAATGTATTACAGATTAGAGTCAGATCGAGATGGTCAAAATGGCGGTTTTAAAGGCAAGCAGAAGAAGTGACGTCATCAATGGGGCCGCAACCGGAAGAGGTGTCATCAGTGCCATGACCTGAAATGACGTCATCATAGGGGGTGGAACCGGAAGTGGTGTCATTAGAGCCTGAACCGGGAGTGATGTAATCAGGGCCAGGCTTAATTTCCCGTAACTGTTCTGCAGAGAAGTGAGATAAAGAGTCAGTGCACTCCACCACCCCCTGGTCTAGCGTGGAATTACTCTCATTCATGCCCTTTAGCTGCCTGTGTGTGACACCTGAAACATTCTATTTATGGTGTGATCTGTTAATGCATAGATATATAAACTCTCAGCTAGCATTCTTTTTTTCTTACTCTTTTGTTCCTTGAAGTTCACATCCTTGGTAAAGTATCAGTGCAAACGTTTTTTAGTTACTCAGTCAGTTGATTTTCTTCTCTACCATCCTTTAGTTCAGGCAAGTTCTCTCAGGAGAAGCTCTGGGCTTCATACTGTACAAGGATTTTCAGTATTAGCTGTTTTTGTCACAAGAAGGCTCCACTGTATTTGAACCTAAGCAATTTGCAAGTCAATCATGTAACTGTAGATTTATCTTTATAAATCATTCACTGCTCAACTCAGGTAAATATAACCTGATTGTGTCTCCTGTCAGAACTGTCTAACTGGGTTTTTCATTCTCCTTGTGAATTTATTTCTGCTCCTCAATATATCAACTTCTTCCTGTTTCAACAATGCCTCTGTTTGTCACAGAATTGTCTGTCTGCTGTATCTGGAATCATACAAAACCATGCCACAACTGACTTTTGTTGTTATACAAACATATATATTGTGGATGACAAGGAGCATCACAGAACCCCAGATCCTGGACATAACTGACATAAAACAGTCATAGGTTCAATTACAATGGCTGTTATTTCTCCCCAATACCTTTGTAGTTACTTTAGAGATGTTTACCACAGCACAATATACTTAGGGACAATGAATCCTTCCAACTTCTGTTCTTCCTCTCTACTCTTCTTCCTCCACGCAAGTGTTGTCCTCAGTCTACTGACTCTGACTCCTCGAGGTGTGGCGGAGGGCTCCTTTTTAAACCCAGACCCTGGAAGTACGTCTGGTGTTTGAACAAGCTCCGGATGTAATATTTCAGGTCAGGCAGAAGACTCTACAAAGTGAGCACAGTTCATCCATGTAGCTCCCCCTGATGGCACCCAAGGCATAGAGCAAGTTTCCAGCGTGCCCCACAGCAGCTAACTGGGAGCATCGACATAGGAGTGCTGACCTCTAGTATGTCAGGGGAGCATATATACACTTAAATAGCTAACTCCCTCCATTGTTCCATTATTCTGGTCTCCTGCACAGTACTTACAATGTCAATGACTATGGTGATGCAAGCAACCTTTATCCAATTTAGCTTTCCATGCTGTTGCTGGATAAGTTCAGCTGGGAGTGTTTGAAACGTGACAGCACCGAATTTAAGGTATAAAAATCAGTGTTGCACACTTCTGTGTTGTCCAAGGTATAAAAGTTAGTGTTGTATATTTCTGGGTTGCCCAGATTTGTGGCTAAAACCTAAAACCCTTACATGATTTTCTTTAAGATTAATAATTAGTTTCCGGTTACAGTTTTTCTGTATTTTGACTGCGTCTTTTGGTTTATGTCTTGGTTTGGTTTAATAAGCTCTTCACTAGTTTTTAACTCTCTTGCCATGCCCAGTGGTGCCACCAAGGAGCATGACCCTCCTGAAAAAAGTAGAGACTCCTAACTCCTAACAGCCAAACTTAAGGTATTCTTCTGGTATGAAGATACATATGAAACAATAAATACACAATACATGGGGATTTTTATAGTAGTGCACCGATCACTTTTCTGTCTCCCACTATATTCAAGCTGGACTTGAATTGAGACGTTTAGTTGTGCACTAAAAGAAATGAGGGGCAACAGTTTTTGTAGGTGAGGATTTATTTTGCAAATCCGCTTTCCCCTTTTATTTAAGTTTTATTCCCTGAAAGGTTATTAGAAATTAATTTAGCTAGCTAGGTTGTTTGCTAGCCATTGATAGCCCCACTTATCACTTACTATCAACGTAAGATGGGATCATTAAGCATATTGTCTGACTGATACACCAGCATGGTCATAATTTTATGAATGTAACCTGTAGATGTTAAACATCATTGATGTTTAGCCTGACAAATTAGTTGACCCTCAATCGCTTTTTCAAAATTGACTTGAGTATAATCTTTCATCAACTGTTTCATAAGATATTAAATGACAAGCAACAACAACATTTATTTATTTAGCACATTTTCATACAAATAATGTAGCTGAAAGTGCTTTACAAGATGAAGAAAGAAAAATATAAAAATAAGATTAGGCAATACTAAGTAACAAAGAATAAAGTAAGGTCAGGAGGACAGAAAAAAAAAACTCCAGAGGGCTGGAGAAAAAAAAATCTGCAGGGGTTCCAAGACCACGAGACCACCCAGCCCCCACTGGGCATTCTACCAAACATAAATGATCTAAATCAGTCCTCATAGTTTTCAGGCTATACATGGAAGAACTAGACGATGATGGTCATGTGGACATCTGACCTTCCATCCATCAATGTAAGGACTTTGATCAGGAGGTGGTGGCACAGATCACCTCCACAGAAAACAGAAAAACAACAGCAGAGAAAGTAGGGGTTAGTACGGAACACAGAGACATTATAAAAATAATAATTAAATGCATATACAGAATATGAGTTACACTAAAATGAAGCTGAAAGAAAACCATGCTAAAATAATGGGTTTTTAGCAGTTTTTTATAATACTTTACCATATAATCCTGGTGAATTTCTTTCGGTAAGCTATTTTAGGTGCATAACAGCAGAAGGCCCCCTCACCATTTCTTTTAAATTTAGCTCTTGGAATTATAAGCAGCCACTCATTTGAAGAACTAAGGTTACGATTTAGAATGTAAGGTTAAAGGCATTCTGAAATATAAGATGGAGCAAGATTATTTAATGCTTTGTAAACCACAAACAGTATTTTAAAGTCAATTCTAAATGACACAGGTAACCAATGTAGTGACATCAGGACTGGAGAGATGCTTGGATTTTCTTTTCCTAATTAAGATTCTGGCAGCTGCATTCTGTACTCGTTGCAATCGACTGATGTCTTTTTTGGGTAACCCTGAGAGGAGTGTGTTACAGTAATCTAGTCGACTAAAACAAAAGCGTGAACTAATGTATGCAATCTATTTAAAACAAACAACAATATTATAAGAAGGTCAGTGGATATCTTGGCATTTTTTCTAACAAGACTGAAGAGGCAAAAGAAGATGAAAAGGATGAGGAGACCGAGGAGCAGGAAACATCAAATTATAGCACAGAGCACACAATACTTCAGAGGAAAAAGAACAGCTGCTTTGAAAGAAGTTTCCATTATAGGACAGTTTCTGAAGCCTTATAAGAAATATTTTCATGAGTGTGATTTTGTTCCACCTCTAAAGCTTATAAAGTCTTGTTTAAGATATAGAATAAGAGATGAAAGAATGAGTTGTTTAGGGGTGTTAAATATTGAGTCAAGGTGGATAAAGATTATTAATCTTCAGACTTTATGGACATATTTACCAAAAAGCATCATAACAGTAGAATAAATTTATATTGAACTGCAAGCAAATATATTTATAATAAATGTATCTAAATACTGATATAGGAGATGAGAATTAAACCAGTAGAATATTGTGGTAATATGAAGAAAGGCCCATATTTGTTGTAAAAGTTTGAAGTAAACAAAACTAAACAATGTATACATGAAATTAAATACTGTTACTAAGAGAACACCTCTGAATATTTTTTATTTAGCATTAATATTCAAATCTTTATGCAAGTACAATAATCTGATGCTAATCTGAATTCAATTTACAGTGATCATTCCTTTTGTAAATAATGCAAAATATTTCAACAATTAACAGGACTTGATAATTGATTTAAACTGGCACTGAACAGGTTAATTAATGACAACCATTATTGCTATTAGCCATTGCACAACTAGACAGCTGCATACATTAAATTCAAATATTTTCCTGGCCCCATACACCTCTACAAGATCCCTGAGTTGGTTATGCATCTTAACTACGATTTTGGTTTGTCATTCTAAGGTTGTCTCTTCAATTTTTTTTTCCGGTTGTAACTTTGGTTAGTTTATAATTAGTAAGTCCTGTCTACTGATTACTTTCACATTTCTAACTACTGCCATTTAGTGCAGTCAGTACATCATATTAATGGACTAAGAAAGTCAGAAGCAGGAAGTCAAGATTATCTCACTACCCAAACCAAAACATTATTTTAGGTCAAATAAGTAAAACGAGAGTCTTAACCATAACCAAAAATCCTTTCCTTAACTACAATAGATTGCTGTTTAGTTATTTTAGAAAAAAATCAAAAGCAGCGACAGGGTGTGATGTGTGCTGAGATGTAAAATAGATTGAGAGAAACTATGTAACACCTACTTTCTTTGTCACATGACTGACAATGGACAGAGCAATGTCAAAACACATGTCCATCGTCAAGCAAGGATACCTACAAAGAAGAAGACCACAAAATAGTGGCATAATGATATCACCAAAATTGTTATAAGATAGAGTTTCTTCCAAGATAAAGTGGTCTGAAGCCGACAGAAACATCTGCCCAGCATAGGCAACTTTGATTTGAGCTTGGCCCCAAGTCAACCTGCTGGCTTCAGTTGGTAAAGGACCAAGAATGTTGAGCTGACATAACAACTATAAATATCTAAATAACTAAATAATATAAATTTAAAGCACCAACAAGGAGAAGTGCCACTGTCATTCTCCATCTTGTGCACAAAAAGGGCAACAAAGAGAGAGACAGCGGAGGCAACAAAGAATCTTTATAAAAAAGATTTATTACAACAATATCAAAAATGCAAAGAAAAACTCAAAAGAGCAAAAAAGAGGCATAATGATGCTGCCTAAAGGGCAATCTATAGTAAAGAAAGTCCAAATCACAATGCAGAATCAGAATCCTTAAATACAAAGTAAAAATAATCAAAAAAACAGAAAATCCAACACCAAAGACAACCATACTAAGAGTAAAGGCACCAAACACAAATGATTCCCATTCCTAGGAAATTTGCAGTCAGTTTAAATAGCCTTAAGGAGGGCCAAGGAGTGATGATGTCAGGGTGGCACCTTTTTTTCAGGCTCCACCCACAAAGAACATGAAACAGCAGAACGATTAAAGAGATAGAACATAATTATAACATAATCTTTAAAAAAAACAGAAATAACACAGAGATATTAAAAATTATCAAGCTAAATGAACAAAAACAACAATAAAATACATATCACTGCAACAAATGTCCTAAATTTCTAGATGGACTTGGCTGCACCAAAGACTTCTGATCATAAGACTTGTATTCACTAATTCTTTTTCTGGATTTTTTAGTGTAAACAAAGGAAAACATTTGAAAGCTGCTAAACTAAATTTATTGCACATTTTGAATATATTACTGGTTTACTGTTTGTTGTAATTTATGAAAGCTGTGTATGGAACCTTGGATATCAGTTTAGCTTTCAGTTACTCAGTATGAATAGGGAAATGTTTAATTGGCTGTGTGTAGAATAAATGTATAATACATATTCTTTACGCTGAGATGTTCATAATATTTTCTGAGTGCATTGCAGTATTATACTTGAATGTAACAGGTGAGAAGTGACTTAAGTTTTGAAGTATCACCTAATGAATCAAACAGTAGAGAATGACCATTATTAAGGATTTTTCTAATGGTTCTGGAAGAAAGCTGGAACATTTAAACTATAAAAAATATTTTATTACAAGTAACAGAAATCAGGTTAGGGAGTTTTCTGTAGCCAGTATACCAAGGGATATACTGTAAACCGATAGAATCAAGCTGTTTCTGGGTTGAATTTAACTCTGAATCTATTACAAGCAGTAAGGTTGCTGCTTGAACGCTCTATCACCACATTCAGGTTTTACAGTTCTTTGTTGGAAAGGTTAATGCGAATGTCAACATGAAAATGCAAATATAGGATATATTAATAGTGTCAATGAATTTCCACATCAAAAAGGACTTGAACAATGATAATACAGCAAAAGACTATAATCCCATTCCAAAAGCATTAAGGGATTTTCCTACCAAGAAAGAACAAGTAGAAAAGGGGATTAATAATGTTTACGTGTTGCATAAATATATTGCATAGCATTACTCTTTTCTAAAAAAAAAAAAAAAGAAAGGAGTGTTTATTGTTTAAAATAACTCAGAATCTTGTTCTTCTTGCTGTGGAGTAATAACTTTATGTCATTTTATTATTCAAAATACATATATTATTCTTTGAAATAAATGCTAAGCTAATCTTATCCTCTCTCCTTCCTCTTTCACTCCTAATATGTGAGCCCTTGAGCTCAGCAACACTGCCATTCATAAAGTGGCTAAGAATACATCCTTGATGGAACTTGTACTGAATAGAAGGCCGGAGGCTTAGTCAAGGCCTAATATAGGAGTATTTGAGGGGTTTCAATGCTGTCTTCAAGAATCATGTTCAGGTCAGCTATACACTCAGAATGGTACTGAGGAGGAAACTTGTGACGTCTCCCAAATGGTTTTAGGTATTCCTGACAGCGGGTGCTAGAACAGAACTACAACTCCCAGGCAAGTCCATACCAGTCTGGCCCTTGGCAGTTTAAAATCTTCTGTTTCCACTAATCTATCTGTACGTCCAGTGGTGGTTCTAGCCAAGTCCATCTGCTCTCTTTTGAAGAGGCAGTCCATTCAGGAACTGCTCTGAACTCCTTACCAGACAGGTTGCCATGTCTTTGATGGAGACACTAGATTAGTACAGCATCCCACAATGGGCCAGTTCTAAATCTATTTATTTATGAACATGTTTTCTTTTTTCTGAAATGGCACTCCATAAAATACTACCACAATTATAT